>CM076584.1:1436138155-1436738155 GCA_034641835.2 Pinus albicaulis
CAAGAAACAACAGCTCATATGAAATGGTGACGGTCACTATTCGTCACTATAAATAATTATTGGTGACGGACCTTGAATGTCACCACAACACCTATACTTTCGGTGACGCCACCTTTGGTGATGTTCAGTTTTTGGTGACGAAGACTCTTTTCACCCTCACCAATGAGCTTATGGTGACCATTTTCACCCCTCACCAATGTGTTTTTTTCTTGTAGTGGATATTACTTGTTCGATGCAAAATTTAATTCCTCATTCAAGGATTACCCCTGTTGCATTCTTTAGATGGACCGTATGACACGAAAAATGATAAATGTATGAAAAAACGTGATTGCAATCACATTTTCCATGTATTTATCATTTTTTCATTTAGCAGACTCCATCAAAAGTATGAAACATGGGTACTTCTTGGATGAAGAAACAAATTATACATCCAATGAGTGTTGCTGCTCAAAATTTTAGTAAACCCATAGGGAGATAAGTGGAAAATACGAGTTGAAAAGGTATTTTTTCCTTTTCTCCCTCTAAAATTTGATGATGTAGTATAATATTATTTTATTACTTCCACTATTATTTTATAATTTCCATAGGAGGGCCATTTTAGACCTCAAAGCTTCCCTAATGGTGTCCATCATTATATATATCGACTGAGTCATCCTCATGAGGATGATTGTTTCCTAAGACTTGAGATTGATTATGAAAACTAATCACATTTGATTGACTACCAAGATTACCAGATTAAATCTCAGGCAAGAATGAGGATATATCCCTATTCACACGAAGGATTTTGAAAAAGAAAAGAAATATTGAAAGAATCTTCACCTTCCTACTCCTCAACCTATGTAATGTGACTACCTTGAACTTGATCACAATTTGGAATAGCAACTCGAAAATCAAGATAGTGTAAAAAAATAGCTGGTGGAGAAGATTGATCAAGTATATCATAATAAAAATAGTCATGTCATGTAGGTGATGGAGGATAAAGAAAATCCAAATCATATTCAAGACTAGAGTTATGAGTGTTAATATTGTCTTGAGGAATGGAATTATTGGTCTTCACCATAGTCTTCTTCATACATTCTGGGATTTCCTCCATTGAATCTAAATCATGAAAATTTGAAGGAGGATGAGAAGATAGATGAGGAATTTGATATGAAGATTTACCAAATTCATAATCATCACACAAAAGAACCCTCATTAGAACTGGAAAAGGAAGAAAAGGAATAGTAGGTTCCTCCTCTAAAATTAGGAGTCTCTCATGACATGCAAGAGTTGGGGAAGCAAAAACATCGAGCGGTTTGAGTTCACCATGCAAAGGGTTATGAGCTAAATGCTTAGACTTTATTTTCACAAAATCCAAATCTATATTTTCTTTAGGAAATTGACAAAAAATTTAAACAAATCGATCAGATAAATCCTCAACTAATTCATTACGGTTCATTCTTAACTACTTAATTCTTTGAATAACATCCAGGTAATCATACCTATTGAAGGCTTGATAAAAATCCTGGAGGAAATGATGAAAATAATGGAAGGAAGAAGACAGTGAGGAATGAAACCATCGATTAGCATGACATTCAAGGGTGAGGAAGAAAAACACACAAACAAAATATTCATCATCAATTTTGTAAGATTCACAAAATTTAAGAAAATGAGAAATTTTCTTGGTTATGGATGTTCCATCAATTGAGACAAGTGATAAAGAGGCTCATCAGGGATTGAAATGTTATGTTGGCTTGAGGGGTCCTGACCCAGGTTCAAATTTTATTGCGTAAGCAACAAACCCT
Source organism: Pinus albicaulis (assembly GCA_034641835.2). Lineage (NCBI taxonomy): Eukaryota > Viridiplantae > Streptophyta > Pinopsida > Pinales > Pinaceae > Pinus > Pinus albicaulis. Next base: position 1,436,139,940 of record CM076584.1, read on the forward strand.
CCAACTACTGGCCCTTTCGACAATGACCTGCTTGTGCAGATCAAAGTCTCACCTGAAGCAGTATGGGAGGGTGCTCGAACCAATTTTCAGCACCCCGAGGAGGAAAATAATGAAGTGGCCTTAATAATATTGATTTCATACTTATATTTATTATAAATATATGTGTGCAATATAGAACAATACTTATCACATGCAGACAGAATTGCAGATCTCTTCAACATAGATATAACATAACACGAATAGATCCATATCTAAAGAATGCATAATCACTTAAGCAGATTCATTCATGTATTCTATGATCAATGTAACTTCATGCATAAATAGCATGTGTCTTTGTGCAAATACAAATACACAGTACATAAGCAAAGCGATTTTAACAGAACAAATAACTCAACTAAACACACAATGTTTTGCCAAAATCAATCCTTGTATTATTCAAATCATTTCAGTACATTTGACTTCACCCTTACACTTTACCCTTCCACAAGCACAGCCAGCGAAGTCCACATACAACCAGGACTAGGTATCTGTGCACACAACCAGTAGGATCCTTTCTACCCAACCCAGACAACCATTACAAAAGTATTAAAGACGTATAAACATTCAGATAATCACAATAGTCTAACTTGAACTTAAGTTAATTCCTTCGACTCGATCTATCTATTTATATCATACTAGCGTGCAGATAGTATGGTCTCAAACCATGGTTTGAGGCCCACAGTTTACCATTAAACACTTTTACATTAAAATAGGAACTTTATCCCACCACAAAGCCCCTTGACTCATTCATGCACAACGCATAAACAAAACTTGTACAAAAAGATACCAAAAATGGTACCCTAGGGGACCCCGCTCCAAGAGGCCCCCAACACAAACATGCAACTCATCCCAAGCCACTAAGGCATATTCTCCTTAATCTTGGCTTGGAGCATGTTGAAAACAGATTTTAGAGGGAGCATCATTTCCAAACTTTGCTCCATGCCAAGCTTCGAGCTCCATGCTCCTGTAGAACTAACTTTTCTGTGTTGGGCCCTTCAGTGGCCATCTCTATACTACTTTGTGTCTACTGAATCACATTAAATTTAGTGTCTAGATTCTATTAGAGCTAGAGAGCCTCATCAGCCCATGGTTTCATATGTGCCCCCAACGACTGTTCTTTACAGTGCAAGTCTTCAATCTCTACCTGGATTATCTGGCCTTCCTGCAGAAGGAAAAAGCACTGTGGAAGAACATGGGTCAGTGCCACTATATGAATCTCAGAAATTCTTTTCTCTTTCTAGTGTAGCTCATTCCATAGTTGTTGTACTACAATATCATTCTGCATGGATGTCCATATGGCCATATCCTCATCGAACAGGTTGTCACACTGGGTGACTGCAGCAGTAAGACTGTTTGTGGATTGTTTGACTTTGGCTTCCCTTTTGGTGTGGAATTTAGGGGGAGTCTCAGGCTGAAACTTCATTTTTAGATCTAGGATTTAACATTAAAACTCTACATAGGTAGTCTGCACTTCAACGCACAATGCTTTCAGTGCGGTAGCCAATCCTTCCAATTTTTCTTCAGGAGCCACTGTGGCCAGGATTTCTGGAACATCACTACAGACTTGTTGAATTTTGGCTTCAAGCATAATGCACTAGGCTTCATCTGCACGACATGCTACTTCTATAGCTTGTTGTTTTTGTTGTGAAACTTTGGCTTGCATATTGGATTCTATGGTAGATGTGTGAGAGACAACCTCGTGTAACTAAAGTTCATCGGTCATCATGGTATGCATCAAGTGCAACTTTCCTAGAGGTAAAAAAGACAAGTTAATGTTAATAACACATGCACCACAAAATTGATCGTGCCGGCTGGCATCCACGTGGATGGCTAGCTTGGGGATTTGCACAAGATGGGCATCCCCGGTGGTTGGTAATGCTATATCCAATGGATGCACATTGGTTTGGCTCACCTCAGTAACGCTCGCTTGTATCAGGCCCACTTTCATTTTAAGCTCTTGAATCCCGACCTATACTACTTCCAACACAATCTTATACTGCACTTCCATATCCGACCAACAATCCTCAGTCACAGACGTGACTGTGTCAGAAATATCATTCAAATCATCCTCCATCAGTGTCAAGTCCTCCTATCTAACATCTTTATATCCATACCTTTCTTTCTTGATCCACCAATAGCCTGAGAGTCGCACTTTGTTCCCTTATATGTATGTGCATTTAACTCCTCCACTATATCTTTCAACGTAGAACCATTCTTCTTGGGCTTAGTGTCTTTCTTTAGGTTGATATTCTCGCCAGCAATGGTCAGCATGGTTTATTTCTCTTGAGGTTTCTCAGTCACCTTTTCGGTCATTTTCTCTGGCTGAGAGTTAGTGTGTGGCTTTGTCAGAGTTTTTGTGATAGAGGTGGATGGACTAGTCTCCAACCATGCCGGTAGCCATTCGGTAGTGACTCAGATCAGATCATCCTCTATGACCAAGTATGGTAACTCGTACCAAACTCCCTCCATGACACCTTTCAAGCAGATGTGAATATTGTGGAATGTGGCCTTGAAGTCGGCTATTATATTGTATTGCTCATAGAATGTTGGAGATATCCTTGGCTTATAATTCACAACCTAATATAGCAAGGCATCATAAATCAGCTAGAATATTTTGTAGCATGGGGTGTGAGGAATTCCATAGTGTCACGTACCATGCGGCCTCACACATATGTGACTTGATCTCGAGGAACTGGGTTTCCTTAGTGGTCTTCCACCCAATCAATGTGATCAAAAACAACAACCAAGCATAGTGAAATTTATTTCCTTCTTGTGCTTCATGTACATTTTCTAGAAACACCTTGCATAAATAATGAGAGCAATTGTAATTACCCCTTTATCACATTGTCCTATGAGAGAAATCGCAGGCATGGACACCTCCTTCGATCTACATTTGCGCATCATCTAGCAGGCCAATATGAGCATGTTGAATTGGACAACTGGGTTGTCTATCTCTCTTACCACAAATCTCTGGTTTTCCACAAGACTTGATACTTATTTTTTATCCTGTGCTTTTCCTCCAAAATATGTATTTGGATATGCGCCTTTAGTAGGTAAACTAGTGATCCTATGGATCAATGCAACATCAATTATTGGGCTATGCCCAAAGTGAGGGATCTTCAATAGATTTAATAGGTTGGCTTTGTGTGGACCCAACACCCATCGCTTCGGCTCTAGCCATGCTATTCCCTCTTCATACTGAACTTAGTCAAGGTAAAACTCTGGCATGAATTCAGGAAATGTTTCTATGTCTACAATGTCCTAATCCTCCATTCTGAGTTGCTGTACTTTGGAAAATATTTCCCCTTCCATCGAGATGTTTTCTGGGTTCAATGACATTTGGATGCTCGCGCACAATTTTACAAGATCTTTGTGTATTCTAACCGTCTTTTTGCACAGTGTGAAATAGGTTAGCAACCCCGAGGATGGGGCCACTTTGACCACATCTTCTTCTTCCTCCATAACCATTTCTGGGAACTCTGTCATTGGTCATTTATGACGCTCAACCATAGTGGATCACGACTTAAAAGCTTTCTTCCTTGGGGATTTTCATGTACCATATGACTTCGCCTTCTTGGAATTCATGGGCATAGCCATTTCAACAACAGGGACCCTGGGCGCATTAGGGTCATCTCCAGTTCATGTGGCCATCATAATTTTTGGAATTATGTAACCCAACCTTGTGTGGAGTAGCTCTTCCTTGAATCCTAGATCCAAACTATACATAGATGTAGAGTATGCAGTGGTAATCAGAGAGCTTAAAGAAAATAATTCACTTAGAAAGCAAAGCGAACTATTGTGACCCCATAGGTCATATTTATACTTATGGGACGTCTTCAATGGCTCATTTTTTATTAATGTGTCTTGATAAATGATAAAACGATCCCAAATCAAGAAAAATCCCTTCATTAAATGCAACCTAGACACTCCCATAAACAGTAATAAAGCTGTATTTTCTAGATTTACTATTCCAAAAGCTAGTTTTTGACACTTCTGCAACCCAGTCAACCTCATCACATAGCTACTGTGAGTGCATCACACTTTATTGCGCATATACTCCAAATCCAATGACAACCAATTGTAGATCTCCCCCCCCCCCCCCAACACAGGATTATTGGTTAGCTAATTCAAAGCATAGCGGGTAGTGTCTGTCTCTTCCCTCAATAAATGAAAACTCTTCTAACATCTTCATCCTGATGAAATGTTGCACCTTTTGGTAGTACTTTAGTCATGGGTGCAGTTATCAACTCATAGCTCTGAATGTGATTTTTATAAAACCCAATGAGGCCAATCATTGAGCACACCTATCTAAAATTATTCAAGGGAGAGATCGAAGTTCCAGCTACTGCGAGCTTCCCCCTAGGTTCCACAATTGTTAGAGTTATTTTGTTCACCATTTCCTTCATCTGTGCATCCCATGCTAGTGGAGCGCACTCGATTACAGGTTTTGTTGTATCAAATATGACTTCTTTAATATTATGTAAATCTTGGCCAACCTTATCAAATCCACTCTCAAAGATGAATGTAAGGATTAAATCTCTGTCAGACCAGACGATTCACCAGTACCTCGACGCAAATTTATCTCCAAATACCATTCAATAGGTATCTCCCCCAATTTGCGAATAAACATGTGAACCGATTCAGGTCTTGGTTCTATGCCCCACACTTGATTCCATCTCACCAAATGTCTGCGCAGATCATCTTTTCCAGAGTAGATGTATTTAATTTTGGTGGTTGGACATTCAAATCGTAACCTCATCATGTGCGCACATTCCTCCCAGTTTCCCATGTTCTCCTTATGAGTTTCCCACCATTTTGATAGCGTAGTGCGCAATCGGAGATCCAAAGAATGAAATCTTTTTCCTTCAGGCACGGTCCTTTCAAGCTTCCCTATTAACATATTGATATCAGTTAACCCATAATAATGAAGTAATTCACATACCTCAGATGTTATACATCGTAGAGATCTGGTCACATGATTACAACACAGTGCAGATACCTCGTACAACTGATTCTTCTAGTTTTTTAATTTTTCATTAGCATTTGAAAAAAAAGAGCTATCCTTCTCCTAGTTAATATTTCCATCTACTATTGGGTTAATCCAATCTTCCTCTTTCAAGGTATGCTTATATATTTGATTGATATCATCATGAGTGCGCACATGCTCCATATACCATTTTCCTTCTATAGGACCTAGAGGAATGATGACCCTGACTCTATTTATTTCAAATTACATTCTCCTTTTCTTCAGATTTATAACATCATCCATGTCAATAACCTAGTCCAATCCTAGGAGTATAGGATAAGGATCAATATCATCTAAAATTTGTATGACTTGAAAGTCTGCCATCACCTTAACACCCTGCATACTGACTACAACTTGCAACAGCCTCCCTAATGGAATGATCTTCTACCGATTGGCCATGCGCATTTGAATGGTAGACCATTATAGCTTGGGTTATCCCATGCATTTCCATGATTTCTTAGTTATAACATTATCATCTGACCCTACATCTAGAATAACCTGTTCCATCTCATAAGCACCAATATGTGCAGTCATACACATATCCCTACATGTTCTCTTCCTATTCTTGTATATTTTATTGACAACTCTCTACTCTACCATCGGTTCTTATTTCTCTGTTCAATTATCTATCAGAGCCTAAAGATTCTCTACCACATTTTTTTTCCACAGTAACCTTATTCATGTGTGTAGAAATGGTTTGATCTCTTTGTCTGCTCCTAATTCCTTTATTGGTCTACCTAATGTTGATGCACTACAATCTGCAAATTATATCCATGCTTAAAGAAAAGTTCCTTTGCGTGTTGAAGATCAAGTCCTTCATTGTTTTCAGGTGCCTTATAGATTCACACCTCAGTGGCCGATTGCTTTCCCATATCTCCATTAGTTGCTACACCGCTCCTAGTAACCACATTCACAATGGGACCTTCTTCATGAGTTTCTTCTCTAGCCATATGAAGATTTTGTGTTGGAGAATTCATCTTCTTTTCCTACATTTTAGAAATCAAGATAGGAAAATATTATATCACATCATCAAATTGTCTAAAATACCTACATTATTGTCGCACTGGATTAGGACAGTCATGCGCATAGTGACCAACATCTCCACAGTTATAGCAAACAATTTTTCCTCTTCCTCGACTAGCTGATCCACCTCCTCGACCTCTTCCTCTGCTCTGAAATGCACCACTCCCAGAGGGGGATGCTGGCAAGGTAGATTCAACCTACATCCTATATATTTTAGCTTTATCCAACATCATATCATAGTGCGAAAATTCTTCTCATCATGTCCTAATGAGAAACATAATCTATAAAAAAAATGCTTCAACTTAGGTTGATACTTTCCAATCCTTGGGTGGGAATATGTGTCATGTAATCCAGGGATTTGACAGATTGTGCACCATACATGACTCTTCAATGGACTAGGACCTCCAACGTCGAGATTGTTAGCATTCTGTAATTTACTAGATATTGTGAGAACTGATAACATAGGCCAACATTAAACCAAATTTGGAAACTGGGATCTAACCATGCCAGTTTCAGAGAGGGCTCTCTCTTTAAGATTTAACTTTGTTTGGATAAGTTTTAGGCTAGTTATGATTGTACTTGGGTTTTGAGTTTTGGTTTTGGATTTTGGAAAATTGATTGTATTCAATTGATTAATGTCTATTGGGAAATGGAGTCAAAATATAACTAGATAGTTGCATCAATTTTTCACAGAGTAAACATAGGGAAAGCTAGGAATATTTATTGGATATTTCGAATTAATAAATGGATTATGACAGAAATATGAAAATATTCATCGGAACTAAAGAGAAATTAATAATTCTTTAGTTTGGCCTTTAGTGGAAAACATTATGATTGTAAACACAGCGAGAATAAGGTACTAAAAATTAAATCCTATTCATCACCCTTTCTACTTTACAATTGGAATTCAGATGATTACAATGAAAGATGACAATGAAACAAAATAACAGAAGAAAAACATCACCAATATTTAAGCCACAAGAATCCTGAGAATGGTTTGATTATTATTGATGCTCCAGTGCTTTGAAAAAGCATATAGTACTTCAATAGACAAAAATAGTTTTGATCTCAATCAATCGACCCTTGATACTTCCAAAACTGAAGTATTTATATAACAATAAAACAAATTACAATCAATGCCTGTGTGACAAGGAAATTAATAATTTCTAAAAATGAACTAAAATGAAAGAAATCAATCTAAAAGGAGTGCCTCTACATTTCTGGCCCTGTTCTACTGGAAGACTGTTGCTGAGTCACCACATTTTTATTATTGTGCTGGAAAATTGAGTGTTGTGATGGAGAAATATGTTGTATGAACTCCCTTTGCTTATCTTGACCCATGGTGTCTATTTTATACCCGAGTACTTTCTCCCATGTTTAACTATTTTTCTTCATAAAATGGCGCTCAAACCTCATACACCCGGACCTAAAATAATTTAGATTTTATCTTGGACCTGAATTGCATCCACACCAACATTGCACTTCGCATTTCGTTTATTTTAAGTTTTCTTTAGCACTTAACCTTTAAAACTTGCAATGTGTGATTGCGATTGGGTCTCACCATCGTCGAATATCGCACTTCAACAATTTTAACACTTACCTCCCATGCTTATCCTTTGAAAATTGTGATGTGCGATTGTGATCAGGTCCCATCGTCATTGCATATCGCACTTCGGAAATTTTAACACTTACCTCCACACTTATCCTCTGAAACTTGCGATGTGCGATTGCGACAGGTTATATCGCAAGTTAAAAAATTTAACTTGCAGGTTCTACATGTGATATTCAATCACGTCGCAACTTAAACAAAATAAATTATGGGTGCTTAATAGGTAAGTTGTAAAATGTTCGAAGTGTGAAATGCAACGCGATAAACATTGGAAGGTGTGAAAAGACAAAGGGTAAGGAAAATGTGAAATAAAAAGGTTTTCATGCATATTTTGTAATGTATAAAGGTTGGATGGGTCCCATCAAATAACATCGGTGGAGTTTTATGTTTCGTAAATGAATTAAGAAGAGAAGGTTAAAACTTGCGGGGTGCGATGTGCGGGCAAAAGGTAAGTATACGATTTTTAGTGGGTGGGTGGAGCTGCTCTTTTTTAACTATAAAATTTGAATTTCAATAGTTAAGAAAGGGTTTTGAATGAAATGAAGTGTGAGACTTTAGAAAAATGGAAAAATGAAGGGTAAAAAATGGTAGATGGAATGAGTGAGGGAAGTATGGAGTTTTCTTGCCATCACACTTTCTACCTTCAACTGGACTGAAAGGCATATAGATTCATTTGATGCTCTTGATAGTCAAGATTTCAATTTTTTCCTGAAAATAAATGATAGCCATAGAATATTATTTTTAGTATGAGAGATTTGAGAAATAATTAGTCACCTTGAGATACTATGAAATAAAGGAGTCTAACATAGATAATTGTTGAAGATAGGACACTGATATTTATGGTGCACAATAGCTTTATATTTTATGCACCAGACCTTTGCACAAACTTCCTTGCCCTTGTCCTTGCACGGGCTTTAAATCTCTAGTTTCATGGCAACCTCCATAACCTCAGCCTCTGTGGAAATATTTTTTTGACCTAAGGGCTAGCGCGGATGTGGGAGAAACATAGCAGTAAACCATTCGTTATTTTGAGTATCATTGATGACAAATTCACCATCTTCGATGGTACACTTCAGCCTTTGGTCTGCCTCCTATACAAATTCATTAACCTACTTATCGATCTCTTTCATTTATGTTTCCAGCTGCACGTATGACTTGGGATTCTTAGACTGCTCTTTTAGGGCATATTTTATTTTGTCTAAGGCGGCATTAGAGTTTACTTGAACATACCTGATGTACCAATCTAATGCGCGATATTGGAAAGAAGTAGCTAGCTTTTGTTTCTTAATATAATTATTATTAACTTGTTGAGCCTACCATACGGCATCAGGCACAAACCAAAAGTGCTTAGTATCTTCGTTTCCAATGCCTCCGAAATTAGGTAACTTCATTGACGCGACAATATCTACTTCTTGGGGAGGTGGAGGTGGTGGTGGAGATGGACTGCGCGGTGGAGTGGGTGTTTTGTGATATGAGTATAGAAGTGGAGTAGATGGGTTTGGAAAAATACTCAATAATTTTGGGTGTGATCAACCTTCTGCTTCAGAGTCACTAGAGCTACTAACTTCTTGTATACCTTCACTATCATATCTGGGCTTCAGAGGGATATAAATAAAATTTTCTGGATCTTCACGGTAAAATTTTCCACTGTGCGTAGTCATACCTCTTTGATGCATTCAAGAAATATGTTTGTACAGAGAGCCATGTTCAAATAATAGAATTTTAAGCAACAAATTCAAAGAGCATAGGAAATTACCTTTAGCACCTTTGAAAAACCTTCTGTCTACTTCAGAATATTACAAAAATTGATCAATGGAAAATTCAGTCACAAATCCTCCCAAGAGGCGATTGATCCAATGATATACTGTGTGGGTGATCTTATTGTCTAACTTCTCCAATTTCTGGATCAATTCAAGGGTCCACTCAGTGACTACGTCATCCTTCCCGCAGGTATTGAATTCAGTCAAGCATGACAACCACTGTTGTAGCTCATTTCCAAAGGAGAAAAATAATATCTCATGAACTTATGTATAGATGTATTTATGTACCCACTTTTCATCAGATAGCTTAGTACTTCGATTCTCTTAGAGTTAAAATTCAAGGATCTATCTATCCATCCAATCTTGCAATTTGTTTCATGAAGGATGCCACAACTTTAAATATCCCTCAAAATGTTCTTGTTACTGACAAAAAAACCATTTTTTGGCTTGAGGGGTCCTAACCTAGGTTCAAATTTTATCGCACAACCAACAAACCCTCCAACTACTGGCCCTTTCAGCAATTACCTACTTGCACAAATCAAAGTCTCACCCAAATCAGTATGGGGGGGTGTTGGAACCAGGTTTCCACACCCTAAGGAAGAAAATAATGAAGTGGCCCTAAGAAGATTGGTTGTAGGATTATATGTATTATAAACATATGTTCACAATATAAAACAATACTTATCACATGTAGACAGAATCATAGATCACTTCAGCGTAGATTTAGCATAACATGACTAGATCCAGATCTAAACAATCTATAATCACTTAAGAAGATTCATTAATTTATTCTATCATCAATGTAACTTCATGCATAAATAATAGGTGTCTTAGCACAGATACAAATACACAAAACATAAGCAAAGTGATCTTAACAGAACAAATAAATCAGGTCAATACACAATGTTTCACCAAAATCAGTCCCTGTATTAATTCAGATCTTTTCAGTACATCGGACTTCACCCTTACACTTTACCCTTATGCGCACACATCCAGTGGAGTCCACACACAACCAGGACTAGGTCTCCTTGGAAACATCTAGCAGGAGCCTTTCTACCTAACCCAGACAACCCTTACAAAAGCATTACAGATGCATAAACATTTATATCATCACAATAGTCTAACTTGAACTTAAGTTACTACCTTAGGCTCGATCTATCCATTTTTATCATTCTAGTGTGCAGATACGATGGTCTCAAACCATGGCTTGAGGCCCATATTTTACGCTTAAACTCTTTTACATCAAAATAGAGACTTTGACCTGCCTAAAGCCCCTTCAATCATTCGCGCAGTGCACATATACAAAAATTGTACAAAAAGATACCAAAAAGTGTACCCCAGGGGACCCCACTCCAACAGATTACCAAGTAATGGGTTATAAAGAAACCCTGAGAGTATGATCCATTTAAGATAACATATTCAAAACAAACTCAATGGGCACAAATTATCATATGGAACTCCTTTTAGCGCTATTTTTTTTACGGTGCTAGAAATCTATCAACCAAGGTGGTCTCCCCGATGTGAAGTCTGAATTAGACCCCACACAGTTTGGAATAGGAATCCAATCTATAGTATTGAGCCATCTAACATATATTGTTATAGATTTACCTTGGCTATAAAGTTTAACACAATAGAGTAATGAACATATTATCTTGGATCAGCAAGTGAGTATTCCTTGTGAAACGTTCAACTGCAGATAATATGAAGGTCATTCTACTCAAAGGGAAGAGGAAATTGGACCCTTTAAATAAAAGTAATAATATTAATCTAGATAAGGCACATAAGCATACAGATATGAATTAATTGTTTATCAACCAAAGAAATATTTCACAAGGAAGAAACAATTGTTAAAGAAAATACAACAAACCTTCAACAAGTTAAGTACCAAATCCATCGAAATAGCTCAATTTCCTTAGTACAAATTGAAAAAACATACATCAAAAACATTTAAAGAGTATTATTTTAATATTCGCAACATATGCATGCAAGTATACTGGCTCAACGAGCTTTTGAATTAAGTAAAATTTCTAAGGTACATGAAAATAATGAACACAACTAGCCCCAAATGTGGAGAATTTGAGCAGTCACTTTCTCTTCCAAAACAAAATTATTTATCTATAATTGCTAGTAGGAGGAGACAAGGTGAAAGAACTTTTCATGAGCAATGCGGGTGTATATATAAAAAATTGGGTGATCATTCACCTCCCTTGTGACTCTTGGACTACCCTCATGACTGTTCGACATCTCAATGACCTTTCAAATTCCTACATGACTTTTCATATTAAATGGATGAATCTTGGAATTCCACTTTAAATATCATTTCTTCAATATTAAAATTACATAATCCACAAATTATGTGGCAAACAATGACTCGTTAATGAACATGACATGAGACATATGACATGGATTACATGATGATGTGGAAGTTCCAAGCTATACTTGCTTCTTTTTCTTCATTCAAAGATATATCTAATGCTTTGTATTCATGATATATATGATTTTTTCTTTATATCTTCCCTCCAAAGGGTTGTGAATCAGATGGAGCCTTCATGTGGTATTGATCTTTAGTCTTCTGTTGTAATCCAATGTTCCTTCATCTTATTTCTCCATGATAATATTATATCCTCAAATCCTTAGGTGTATTCTAGAATGGTCTCCTTCTCCATCTACTTCATCATCATCCTATCATGACATAATAGAATACTTGTGACTCCAATCCACCCATGACAAGTTGAAATCAATCCGATAAACACATAGCTTAATATGCTTTACGATATCACTTGTTAAGGCTGGAACTAGTGAGTGGTTGAGTAAATGACTCAGGGATTGCACAATTCTAGAGGCCAAGCCTCAAGACTGAGGCTTGAGACTACCCAATGGGTATTTTAGGATGGACAGGGTTAAATTATTACATTATTAGGGGAATCAAGGACTCAGGATGGAGGCTCGAGACTGTAATATGCGTAGTTCTAGAGGCCTAGACGTAGGGACTACACAGTTGAGGGACCCATGAATTCAAGGTCTTTGAATGAGCCTTGAGACTATGTAATGAATAGTTTAGGGTAGTCGGGGTTAAAGGATTTCGCAATTGGATGAGTCAAGGACTCAGGCTGGAGGCTTGAGCGTTGAGACTATGCAATGTGAAGTTCTAGAGACCTGGACAGAGTGATTTCATAGTTGATGGAATCAGACCATCAAGGTCTTGGACTAATCCTTGAGACTACGCAATGCATAGTTCAAGCTTGGAATGAGAAAAGATATTATGTAGTTGGGGAAATGAGGGAGCCAGGATAGGGGCTTAAGCATTTATTTTTCCCACGACACATTTCTAGATGGTAGAGGAGGCCAGTCGATTGCACAATTACACATTTCAATAGAAAAAGTGTCAAGATTGAGGAATGATATTGCACAATATGTAGTTCAGGACTAGATGGAAAGATGGATTGCACAGTTTTGGATCTTAGGGGCTAGGCTTAAGCACTATGATTATGTAGTGTACTATACTAGAACGAAGGAACTGTGCATTGCATAGTCGCAAGAGGCAAGGTTTCATCTTTAGGGATGATACTAAGCAATGAGTAGTTTAGGAGGGAAAGACGAGGCTAGGTTTTTTGGTCAGGAAATTTTCCAAATTTGACTAAGTGTGGGATCTGTGCAATTGATATGAACAATGACAAGGCATCAAAGATACAATTTGCAATGACCATGACAACACTTGTGCGAAAATGCTTTAAAAATTAGGAATGAGTGTGATACATGTTTACATGGTAAGTAAAACTCATTAATGCAAATATTGCTCCTTGAAATTTTATGCATTGTATAGCACTCCACATGCCAAAAGATGGCATTTACTATATGAAGAGAAAAGTGTGAACGACAATTGTGATACACAAGCAATAGTGAAAGCGACACATGCCAAAGTGAAGATAACATGAGAAAAAATAAATTAAAGTGAAATAAAAAAACGATAGTCTAGAGCATGAAAACGACACTTGCGAAATCGAAGGTGCGCAAAAGTGATAGATTGAAAAACTCACGAAAATAGAAGTACACATGCAACCAAAATAGAGGGATTTTCAATAAAAGTGTGCACTAACTATCGACATGGGTTGACCATTGTGCAAGAATTGTATTAATGGACTATGCTATGCTTGTTCAAGATTGCGTAAAATAATGAGTTCATGAACTTGTTGCAAGCTGAGTATGTTTGAGAAAGTGGCTTTGACAGATTAAGAAGTGACCATGGAACAGTGAATTGCAAGATCCACAGTAGGCTCCAAAATTCAAGTGTAGGTAAAATTTTAGAGGGATTTTGTCAGAAAAACAACAAGTGGGGTGGGGGGGTGGCGCGGGGGGAGTGGGGGGGGCGGATGAAACAAAAATTCCACTTGGTTCATTGGAATATTTTTCACTTCCCGAAATAAAATGGAAAATTAGTTGTCAAATACCCTCTATTCATGAATTTAGAATTGGGAGCCAAAATAATATGGAGGTTGATATCTGATTCAAAATAATGGTGGAAGATGTCCTTTTTATGCAAATAATTTAAGAATAATATAATATTAAGAGCTGATAAGGTTAAATGGACTAGTTTGAGCTCTCAAATAAGGAATCTCTGTAATGAGGCTTCTCCCTTAATTGTTAATCACCTTGACTAGAGATGTGGGAATAGGGCTCGTATAAATATTTGGAAGGACAATTTATCCAAATATGTCCCATTAAGCACACATGAGGATTTAAAATATATTTCTAATTGGTTGAAGGATAAATGGATGAAAATTTTAGCTGACATTTCTAAATGGGATTAGTCTGGTTGCTGGAAAGGATGTCATATGCCTCCCGCCCTTGCTATTCTTCCTACGCAATGGTTTAAATTCCTAAAATGATAAAAAGTGTTGGTTCTTATCTCCTCCTCTCTTTTGGATTAAAAATCTTGGTCTTTGAGTCATTTCCTCTCTTATTTTTCAAGCTTGGATACTCTCTCTTAATTAAAATGATCTTGTACCCCCCACCCCCCTCTGCCCCCTGAAAAATATGGTACAAAATTTGGAATAATGAATGTTTCTCGAAGTTGAACATATTTTTTTGGTCTCTGGTACATCAAAAAATCCTTATGGCTGAAAATATTTGAAAAATAAATATTATCATACCTTCAATATGTGCCTTGTGTCTTTTCTCTAAGGAGTCCATCCCTCATCTCTTTCAACATTGTCCCTTCTCCCTTGAGGCTTAGAGAATTGTGCTATGCCCAATTTTCTCTTTTGATCATCTCTTGATATCACTAGAGAAATTATGAGGTAAAAAATGAGCATCCTACATAAATTAAAATAATAGTCGAAATAATAGAATAATATTACATTATATCATCAAATCTTAGAGGAGAAAAAAAGAAAAGAAAAATACTTTTTTAACACGTATTTTCAGCCTATCTCCCTATGGGTTTACTCAAATTTCGAGTGGGAAAACTCATTGGATGCAGAATTTGATTCTTCATCTAAGGAGTACCCATGTTGCATATTTTAGATGGACCCTTATACACAAAAGAATATAAATACAGGACAAAATGTGTACCCATGTTTCATACTTTCGATGGATTGTGCTACAAAAAAAATGAGAAATACATGAAAACATGATTGCAATCATGTTTTTTCATATATTTCTCCTTTTTTTGTGTAGTAGGGTTCATCCAAAGTATGAAACATGGGTACACCTTTGATGAAAAATTAAATTTTTTAATCAAATGAGTACTCCTACTCGAAATTTGAGCAAAACCTTAGGGAGATAAGTTGAAAATATGACTTGAAAAAATAGTTTTATTTTTTATTGTTTTTTAATATTTTAACCTTTTTTACTCCAAAAATGATGAATCATCTCCTATGGTTGACATTGTTAGGATATTCCAACACATAGCAAATATTTAAGAATAAATTAGTCTAGTGTAGATTTAGGTAAAGTGTGTTTCTTTACCATGTACATTTGTAGCTTATAATCCGACAGTCACGATTTGTAGTGATCCAACGGTTATCTCTCACCTTGGTATTAATGACACTTGATCCATGGATTAACACTCGATTGGTCCATGATCTCTATTTAAAGAGCATGAAGGGTCATTTTTCTGGTAACCATTTATGAGAGAAACATATGTAAATTTTCTTTTTATATTAATAAATTGCCTCAAGTAGCCGTGTTGGCTCAGGCCGTGGATTATTTCCCTAATTGAGGGTTTTAACCACGTGATTATATTGGTGTACTGATTTGTGATCTGGTTGTGAGTGGTGAATTTTGTTTATGGAACTTACCCTGTAAATTCCTACATGGTATAAGAGCTATTTTGAGGGCCGCATCTGTTGTTGATCAAAATCCGAAGCCAGTTTGACTGCATGCGAATGTTGTTTTGTAGATCTACTATTTATGAACATTTTTGGGGTTGGAGAATTGCTATATTGTGTCCGGAGCATTTTTTACAATGAGGAACGCCTTTCGCTTCATGCGAAAAGGTTTCCGGCTGCCCAAGTTATGACAGTTTAAATATGGAGGTATAAAGCATCTATTTTGCAGTATATTTGTTAATAGTTATACTTATTTCGGTTCCCTCTATTTATTTTCAGTTTTTAGGTTTTATTTATTTTCTAGATCTATACCCACTTCTCTGTGTATGGTCTTTGCTCTGCGCTGCATGCGATCTTGGCAAATCAGAAACAGGAAAAGGGATTTTTTTTGCTACGTATGCTCTTTCCCCACGTCTTTTTGCGATCTCGGGAAATCAGAAATAGTGAAAAAAGTGATAGTTTCCGGTAAGGCTAACCAAAATCTAACATTCTGGCATAAGGCTTTGCATATAATTTTTTTTTCTCATTTTTTGTGCTTTTTTGTACAGGAAATTGCATGCATGCGGAAGAGTTAAAAAAAAAAAAAAAAAAAAAAAAAAAAAAAACAAACAAACACCCTTCCTCCTTTCAAACAATAACATCATCCTTTTACCATCTCACATGGTTAAGAGTTAGTTTATGAGAATAGAGGTCTTGGGTTCAAATCTCTTTCTCAAGCTTCTTTTTGTAATTTTTGTAACTATTCGGCATCTTCAACTCGTTTTTTTCAAGCAAGGCATAAGTTCTTCATCCGGAAGCCATTTTTCGAGCCATTTTTTTTCTAAATGGCCTAATTTTTAGAGATATTTCCATTGGAGCAGTTAGTTTCAGCTTTTCTCAGCTTCATTTAAAAATAAAAAATGGAAAGTGCATGCCCGGTTATTCTTAACAACACCAATTATTTCCCATGGCTACCTCACATGGTAGATATACTTAGAAGTAAAGGGATTTATAGAATAGCCATGGGTCAAGAAACTAAACCTTCCAATGATGATAAATTTCCTAAATGGGAAAATAAACAAAATCAAGCACGAGGGTTGATAGGAATGTCCATTGTTCAAGATCTTCAATTTCACATCCTTGACATTGACACCCCTGATAAAGCTCCTAATGATGATGTGAGAAAAATTTGGCATGAGTGATTTGGTCAGTTAAACTATCACTCTCTTTAAACTCTATGTAAGGTAAATATGGTGAAGGGACATCCTATGGTATCTTACCGAGATGGTGTTTGCTCCGGATGTGTACTCAGAAAACATCATTGGGATAGTTTTGACAAATGTGCCTCTTAGCACACTTTAGCCCCTGTGCAGCTTGTGCATAGTGATTTATGTGGTCCACTTCTTATTGTTTCTTTCTCTGGTTGCAAGTACTTCTTAACTTTCATTAATGATTTTTCTGGACACCCTTGGGTATACTTATTAAAACTCAAGAGTGAAGTTTTTAACATGTTCTTGGCCTTTAAGGCCTTTGTTGAGAAACAATCTGGACATCAAATTCTTAAGTTGAGATTAGACAGTGGAGGAGAATATGTTAACAAAAAATTTATCAACTTTTAATCGTAGCACATAAATACATTCTGACTGCAACATACTATTTTATATACTCCACAAAAAATGGTGTAGCCAAAAGGAAGAATCACACCTTAAAATAAAATGGCTAATTGTATGCTTCAATCTAACGGACTTGGTCTCAATTTTGGGCATAAGCCATTAACTGTGAAAATTACATAGCAGATCGCACTCCTACTAAGGTTTTAAAGAATATAAATCCAGAAGAAGCTTGGATCTCAATCAAACCAAATGTAAGTCACTTTTGTGTTTTTGGAAGTGATGCTTGGGCCCATATTCCAGATGAGAAACATAAAACCTTATAACCTAAGAGTGAAAAAATGCATTTTTGTTGGATATTCTGAAGATGTCAAAGGATATAGACTTCTTCAACCAAAATCCAAAAATACAATCATTAGAAGAAATGTAAAATTTGATGAAAATATATCGGCCTGCGAGCCTAGTTCGACAAGTGTGCCACCTTTGGCCTGCAAGCCTAATTTGGCATATGTGCCACCTCTCTCTCTCTCTCTTCTATTTTTAATAGCATTCCTTCTAGTTCAGATGATGACAGTGAGGATGATAATCCTCCTCCACCTGTTGAAATTGTTCCTTATACTCCACCACTTCCAACATGGGTCCACTCTACTCGGGATGCAACAGGTTCTCTTGCAAGTGACCCTATCGATCGATGACATACATGTTCTCAGTTCGAAATATCTTCTTCCTTATTGGCTCAAGTTCTAGAAAATCCTGATCCATAAACCTTTGAAGAAGCCTCCAGTCATCCACATTGGAATGAAGCTATGAATGAAGAGTATCGTTCCTTATTGGAAAATGATACTTGGGATCTTGTTCCTCTTCCAAAATGAAGAAAACTTGTCAGATGCAGATGGGTTTACAAAAAAAAAATTGGACTAGATGGAAAAGTGGATAGACATAAAGCTCGTATTGTCGCTAAAAGATTTTCAGAAGTTGAAGGCATTGACTATACTGAAACCTTCTCCCCTATTGCCAAAATGAATTATATCCACCTTGTTCTTTGATCCAGGTGGATATTGGTGGCCACCTGCCTATTCCACTTGGGCCCCTACCATTGTCTCTTTCATTTTTTCAGTTTCGGCATAATTTACTATTTTTAGCAGTTTTTCGGGTCCTGAACTTCTGGAGCCGTTTTGAGGCCCCAAACGACGTTTTTTGGGCATCGCGCCTCCAGCGAATATCATTCCGTTTTGGAATGATATTTGTGGCGAAAGTTGTAGTCCTCGGATAGAGCTTTCTAATGATGTATCATGTGCGTCAAACGGAGATAGTATGCCAAAGTTACGTCCCTGGGAAGTTGAAACACCAATTTACCCAAACGGGCCCCATAGTTTTGGCGCTTCATCTCCTAGGGTTAGGTTTTTGGGATGTTTAGGGTTCTCCATTGTTTCTCAATAATAAATAGGCCCTCGCGCCTCATTGTAAAGCAGTTCAGAGGTCTGTAGCCACCACATCTCTTCTCAGAGATAGCTACCAGTACCCTAGCTAGTTTTATTTCCATTGTCTGTAAGCAAATTTCAGTTCTTTGATATTAATGAAAGGAAGTGTTATTTCCGCTGCATCTCTGTATTTATGGTTATGTGTTTATTCTGTTGCGTTCCTGCATAAATCCGGATCAGTGGTATCAGAGCGGTCTGCTTTTTCTCGATCCTTCTTTGCATGTCCCCAACGAGGTCGGGGTATAAGGAGCTAGGGCTTGATCTGGTGGAACCTTTGCAAGATCGGCCTCGCAAACCTCGACGGACGCCCATGGGGGACGAAAAGAAAGATGAGGGAGCAGGAGATCCTATCAAAATATTGCTCGAGGAGGCCCTCAAAAAACAAAGGAACGCGATGATGGATAACTTTGCTCAGATCCTTCAACGGTTGCCCACCGGTGGCGCATCTGCATCCAGCAGCCACTCTGGAGGTGCGAATCCTTTTAAGGTACAAGTAAATTTTGACATTCCCATATTTGAGGGTCAAATAGACGCAGATGTCGTAGATAGATGGTTGAATCTATTAGAAGGATATTTCTCTGTTCATGACTTTTCAGACCGGGAGAAGATTATTTTTGCACTCCTCAAAGCTACCCCCCATTTTAAGGACTGGTGGGAAACCTACTGTGAGAACAAGGACCAGACAAAACCCTCTCTGTTCTTGGCCGTACCAACTTGGAATTCTTTCCGAGACGCCGTCAAGGAACAGTACTATCCCATGGGGAGCTATGAGGACAAGTACATACAATGGACCACGCTGCGACAACAAAGGGATCAAGATGTGCATGAGCTGACGAATCTGTTCCATACCCTGCGCACAAAGTTGGGTATCAAAGATTTAGAGAAACATTTGGTGCTAAAGTATCGCAGCTGTCAGCATAGATACATTCAGGAGGAAATGGAGTTCCTCGACATCTCCTCGCTTGGTACGGCATACCGGTATGCTGCCAAGATTGAGCAGAAATTCAAACAAAAGAAGCGAAACTTTGGATCTGCGAATCAAAAGCAATGGAAAGGTGCTTCCAAACCGTAGAACAAAGGACAGAGCCAAGGCATGGCGGCTAAATACAACCCGTCAAAGCCACAAGAAAAGAACAGCACCGCAAAGCCAAAGAAGGACATAGGAAAGTGGTGTGAGTTCTATAAGAGCTCCACTCACAACACAAGTGAGTGTCGGGCCAAGCAGTCGCTAGTGGCCGAGATGAGGGCTTCTGAGTCAGATGCATGCTCCGAATCCGAATCAGAACCTGAAAAGGGGAATGAAAAAGGGAAACAGATTATTGATGCGGAGGCCAATGCCATTGTTGCCACTACAAAGATCCAGAAGGAGGAACCAGAAGATCTAGAGGAGGAGGAACGTCTCTTCCACTCCCAGATGTGGGTAAAGGGCTCCCCTGTACAGTTCATTGTCGACAATGGGAGCCAAAATAACCTCATTTCACCAGACGCCGTGAAGCGGTTGGGCTTGCCGACCACAGCTCACCCACATCCATACACCATCGGGTGGCTTCACCAAGGACGAGATCTCCGCGTCAGCTAGCAGTGCTGCCTTCCCTATAACATCAAGCCCTTCACGGATGAGGTATTATGTGATGTTTCTCCTATCGATGTTTCTAATGCATTATTAGGAAAACCATACTTGTGGAAGCGTCATGATGTGTATGAGTCTCGAGCTCATGCTGTTATTGTTACTTTGGGAAATAAGTTGGACAAGATACCAGAGGTACCACCTCCTGCAGCTACTCTTTGGTTACTACAAAACAATGCAGTAAGCTCATTTCCCAAACCAGGAAATTCGTTTTCCTGATGATCCACCCCCAGGGAAAGAAGAAGATTGTGGCCATGACCTCCATACAGGGCTCCTCTGCATGACAACAACAAATGGATAAGGTTGTGGAGGAGTACGGGGACATCTTCACGTCACCCACAGGGGTTCCTCTGCACTGTCAGGTCAAGCACCCGATTGATTTGACCCCAGGTGCGCCGCTACCCAATGGACCGATCTATCAACACTCTGTTCTAGAGAATGATGAAATCAAGAGGCAGATTCAGGAGCTATTGCAGAAAGGTCACATCAGACCAAGTTCATCGCCTTGTGGGAGCCCGATCGTGTTGGTACAAAAGAAGGATGGGACATGGAGACTCTGTATTAACTATCGGGTGCTGAACAAGATCACTGTCCGGAATAGGTACCCAATCCCACGGATTGATGACCTTCTGGACCAAATCAAAGGTGCAAAATATTTCAGCAAGATTGACCTGAAGTCTGGGTATCACCAGGTACCGATTGAACCCTATGATGTGTGGAAGACTGCCTTCAAAGCCGAGGAAGGCCTTTTTGAATGGATAGTCATGCCTTTCGGGTTGACGAATTCTCCCGCAACCTTCATGAGGATGATGGACGATATCTTGCGGCCATTCACCAACTCATTTGTAGTGGTGTACTTGGATGGCATTCTGATCTTCAGCAAGACTTGGGAAGAGCACCTTCAGCACATCCGACAAGTCCTCCAAACACTGCGGCAACACAAGTTGTGTGCCAATTTGGAGAAGTGCAAGTTTGGCATGACCTAGGTTCAATATCTAGGATACATTATTGATGAAATGGGGGTGCATGTGGATCTAGCCAAGATCCAAGTCATTCGGGATTGGCCAGCCCCAACCACTATAACAGAGCTTCGCAGCATTCTCGGTCTTGCTAATTTCTACCGTAGATTCGTGTTGGGATTCTCTCATATCACTTGGCCCTTGAGTCAAGTCACTAAGGGAGGAGCGAGAGAAAAATTCTTTTGGTCAGAACCTCAACAGAAGGCGTTCACAGAATTGAAAAATCGCCTCTATTCTGCCCCAGTGCTCACATTACCAGACTTGCAATAGCCATTTGAGATAGAGACAAATGCCTCCGACTATGCTATTGGGGCAGTTCTTACTCAACAGGGACATCCAGTGGCATATCACAGTGAGACATTGTATGAGACAGTTTGCAAGCATCCCACCTATGACAAAGAAATGTATTCCATTGTGCAAGCCTATCGACAATGGAAGCATTACATTTTGGGGAAGGAAACAATCATCCACACAAACCACCAGCCCCTGCAGTTCATACAGACACAAGGGAAGTTGTAGAATGATCGCCATCAGAAGTGGTCCACATATCTGCAACAGTTTCATTTGAACATCAAGTACAAGAAGGGTAGCACCAATAATGTTGCAGACTGCCTCAGCCGACCACCGATCGTGGCGCTCACGACCGTGCTCAACTCTTGTGGGCACGAGACTTCTGATTGGCTGCTTCTCTATGAGAGTGACCCAGAATTCGGCCACACTTACAAGGCACTCTTAGGGGGCACACAAGTTCCAAATTTTCACCTCCAAGATGCACTTTTATGTCACCTGGGACACCTTTGTGTTCCTTCAAGCGAGCGTTCCAAGATGATATGGGAAGCACACTACAGTCGAGTCGCTGGGCATTTCGGGGTCAAGAAAATAGTAGCAATACTACAGAAGTATTTCTATTGGCTGAACCTTCGAAAGGATGTCGAGAAGCACATCAGATCCTGCACTGCTTGTGCCATTGCCAAACCGACCATCAAGAAGCAAGGCCTATATACTCCTCTACCTACCCCTAGTCGACCTTTGGAATCCATCTCCATGGATTACATGTCGGGCCTGCCTTCTACTAAGCAGGGAAATCACTGTGTTTTTGTGGTCGTCGACAGATTCTCGAAGATGGCCATTATGGCGGCCTGCAAGAAGAATATCACAGCAGAAGCCACTGCTAAACTCTTCTTTGAACGAGTGTGGGTGCACTTTGGGATCCCACAGCCTATCATATCAGATCGGGATAGCAGGTTCCTCAGCACATTTTGGTCCAGCCTCTGGTCGATGTTGGATACCAAGCTCACCAAGTCCACAGCTTTCCATCCCCAAACAGATGGCCAGACAGAGGTCGTCAACAGAATGATTGTACACATTCTGCGCATGTACAATTCAAAGCATCCACGCACATGGGACGAGAGCCTCCCTTATGTAAAACATAGTTATAACCGGGCTCTCCACAGTTCAATTGGCCATAGCCCCTTTCAGGTGGGCTTGGGATTCCAGCCACTATGTCCCATTGACGTAGCCATGCCATTTGTAGCTGCTCAGGCCGATTCAGCTCATGTCCAGTCTGAAGTTGACAAAGCAAGTAGCTTCATCGAGCGCATTCAACACATCTGCCAACAGGTTCATGATATATTGGACAGATCCAATGCGAAGTACAAGCATCGCCATGATCAACACCGTGTGCCACACAACTTCCAGGTGGGCGACAAAGTATGGATACATTTGCAGAAGGAGCACCTCACTGGACCCCACCGCAAGCTTCGCCCGCTCCAATACGGATCGTACACCATCACCAAAGCTGTAGGGAACAGTGCCTTCGAGCTTAGTGTTCCTCCATTCCTTGGTCTGCACCCAGTATTCAATGTGGATCGCCTTCGTCCTTACTTCCCACCTCTACTGGACACCTCGGACATTGCAGAACAACTCACACCAACAGAGTTAAACCCAGACTGCATGGAACAGGCCACCACAGATTGTATCATGGACATGAAAATCAAGAACACTCGCCAACAGAAGATCAAACTATATCGGGTTGTCAAAGCTGGCCAACTCCTGCACCAAGGAAAGTGGTTCACTGGGGACCAAGTTCAACATAAATTTCCTCATCTCATGGAGGAACTTAACGCAATGGGGACCATTGCTTCCTAAGGGGGGAGGAATGATCCAGGTGGGTATTGGTGGCCACCTGCCTATTCCACTTGGGCCCCCACCATTGTCTCTTTCAGTTTTTCAATTTCGGCATAACTTACTATTTTTAGCAGTTTTTCGGGTCCTAAACTTCCAGAGCCGTTTTGAGGCCCTAAACGACATTTTTTGGGCATCGTGCCTCTAGTGAATATCATTCTGTTTTGAAATGATATTCATGGAGAAAGTTGTATTCCTCGGATGGAGCTTTCTAATGATGTATCATGAGCGTCAAACGGAGATAGTATGCCAAAGTTACGTCCCTCGGAGGTTGAAACACCAATTTACCCAAACGGGGCCCATAGTTTTGGCGCTTCATCTCCTAGGGTTTGGTTTTTGGATGTTTATGGTTCTCCATTTTTTCTCAATAATAAATAGGCCCTCGAGCCTCATTGTAACTCAGTTCAGAGGCCTGTAGCCGCCACATCTCTCCTCAAAGATAGCTACCAGCGCCCTAGCTAGTTTTATTTCCATTCTGTCTGTAAGCAAATTTTAGTTCTTTGATATTAATGAAATGAAGTGTTATTTCCGCTGCATCTCTGTATTTATGGTTACATTTTTATTCTGTTGCGTTCCTGCATAAATCCGGATCATTCTTTCCCTTGCTACCTCCTTTAAATGGGAAGTCCCTCAGATGGATGTTAAATCCGCCTTCTTACAGGGGATTTGCATAAAGGAATCTACATGGAACAACCCCATGTCTTTATCCAAAAAGAATCTATCCTTATTTGTTGCCTTAAGAAGTCTCTCTATGGTCTCAAACAATCTCCTTGGGCTTGGTAAGCCAAAATGGATAGATTTCTATTAGATAATGGATTTTCTAGGTGTCATTTTGACAGCATTGTCTACACCAAGAAAGTGGGGAAGTCCTTCACCATCCTTGTTTTTTATGTTGATGATATTATCCTTACTAGTAGTGATCCAAACCATATAAACCATGTGATTTCTAGCCTCAAAAAGAAGTTTGAAATGGCAGACTTAGGACACTTGCATTATTTCGTTGGTCTTCAAGTCTTGCAATCCAAGGAAGGCATTACCCTCTCTCAGTCCAAGTATGCATGTGATCTTCTACACCACTTTCACATGGAAGACTGTAAGCCATCCCCTTCTCCCTTTCAGTCTGGATTCAAGCTTTCAGTCACTTTTACTACCCCTGAAGTTGATGCTACCTTATATCGTCAACTTGTTGGTAAACTTCTGTATCTAACCCATACCCGTCCTGAACTTTCCTTTGCCGCTGGTCTTGTCACTCATTTTATGCACCAACCTCATGAAAATGAATGGAAAGTAGCTAAAATAATAATTAGATATATTCGAGGTACAATTTAGTTTGGGATTCATTATAATGTAGGAGTATCTCCATTGTTGATTGGTTTCACTGATTCTAATTGGGTTGTTGACCCTGACAATCAAAAATCTACTGTAGGATATGTATTCACTCTTGGTTCAAGACCTATTAATTGGTCTTGTAAGAAACAAAGTGCCATCTCTCTTTCTTCAGCAAAAGCGGAGTATCGTGGTGCAGTTTCAACCAGCAAGGAAGCCATGTGGCTTCCTCGGATCCTATCTGAATTTGGTCTTCATCAGCAACATCCAACTACACTTTGGTGTGATAATCAGAGTGCCATTCAGCTATGTAAAGATCTAGTTCAACATCAACATATGTAACACATTGAATTCCACATACACTTCATCATAAATCTCATTCATGATCCTGTTTTTAAAGTGCAGTACTGTCCAACCAGTGATCAAGTAGCTGATATCTCAACAAAGGCTCTCACAGAAGAAAAGTTTTACCAAACTTCGATCCATGCTTGGAGTTCAGGAAAGTTGACATTAAGGGAGAATAGGCTCTAATGCCTCCTCCCTTCTCCTATTGTGTCCCTTTTGTAAATCCTTCAATCCTATCCCAATTTTTTCTTAAGGGGGGATGTTAGGATATTTCGACACATAGGAAATAGGCTCCTTTTGTGTCCCTTTTGTAAATTCTTCAATCCTATCCCAAGTTGTTCTTAAGGGGGGATGTTATGATATTCCGACACGTAGGAAATATTTAAAAATAACTTGCTCTAGTGTAGAGCTAGGTAAAGTTTGTTTCTCTACCATGTACATTTGTAACTTATAATTCGATGATCACGATTTGTAGAGATCCGACGATTATCTCTCACCTCGGTATTAATGACACTTGATCTGTGGCTTAACACCTGATTGGTCCATGCTCTCTATTTAAAGAGCATGGAGGGTCATTTGTCCAGTAACCGTTTATGAGAGAAACATATGTGACTTTTCTTTTTATATTAATAAATTTTCTGAAGTGGCCGTGTTGGCTCTGGCCGTGAATTGTTTCCCTCTTTGAGGGTTTTAACCATGTGATTATAATGGTGTAGTGATTTTTTATTTGGTTGTGAGCAGTGACCTTTGGTTATTGATCTACAGAACTTACCTTGTAAATTCCTACAGACATCATGATCTTGAATCTTATCAGTTCTTATAAATTTTATTTTGGTTGTACATTTTTCTTAGGAGGCCCATTTTAGACCTCAAAATTTTTCTAATGCCTCGATTGAAATTTTTGAAAAATGGAGGTTTCTTTATCCATGGAGCCATAAATCCTCTTCCATTCCAATGAATTATTGGATTTCTTTCCCTAAATTCATTTTTTGGGCTCTCTGTACTTCATGAAACAAATAAATTTTCAAAAACGTGAGGGTGTCTCCCCATATCGTAGCATAAAAAGCCTGCTCCCTCTTTTTGAGTCGATTATGCTTCTTGATACATGGATAGAAATTTAGAGGAACTGAATGAAGCATAGCGTGCATGGATTTCCATAGAATGTTTTTTTCATTATCCTTAGTTCATATCAGCAAGATAATGAACACTTATGTCTCATGTCTTAGGATAGTCAAAAGGAATTATTGAAATGGGGAATGGAGAAATCCACATGTTCACTTTTCTTTAATAGGGCATCAAAAGATAATCCAAGGGAGTAAGAAGTGGGAGGGGTTCTCATATGCCTTGAAGGAAAAAAAAATGTTCAAATTTGCATGGGGGTTAGGAACAACCACCAGTAACACGACTAAGTTCCTTGCACTATGGAAAGGTTTGGAGGTGGTTTTTGAAAATAAAATTAAAATTCTATTGGATTTTGGGGACTCTATGTTTTTCATATGCCAAATGAAATGGCCAAGGGGTTGATTAGTTCCACACATCCTCCTATTCCCAAATATCAATAAAATTTACCTCACAATTTGGAAAAATTGAATACCATCACATCCTCCAACTGTTGAATGGGAAGAAAATTAGCCTACAAAAAATGTTGTAGTTTAAAACAAGGGAAACTTGAATTGAATTATTCAATCTGCATCTTCCCTATTCCTTAATTATGATCTTTACAAATTATATCATTAGGAGTACACATGCAACATAATTAATTGGTAATTTAAATATAAATAATTATTTATTAAATAAATTATATTAATTTTTTATTCCTTGGTATTTGCTGGTCTGCTCCTGCTTTCTCCTCATCCCTCCATTCACTCCATCTTGTATTTATTTCATAAATCCTCCTATCTTCTTAGCAGGTTTGTCTTGATGATGGGTCTGGGTTTAGACCCAAAACGTAGACGTAAAAATGAATACTATGGAGATTCTAAATTCTCCAACTCAAAACTGACACCACATAAACCTTCAAACTATTATATTATTAGGAGTTAGGGTCCAATAACAGATTTTATCTATGCAAGGTGGAAAATACCATAAATCTTGATAATCAACGATCCTCAAATGTCATTCTTATTTATTTATCGTCCCATAATATTAATTGGCAACACAAGTGTCTGGGATATTTAATTATTATGAGACAATGGTGTCTTATGTATTTATGCCTCACCTAGTAAAATATATTTTGGCTCTCCTCGGTTGTGATACAAACTTCTATGGATTGGAGTAAGAAATTAATGAACCTGAATGATATTCTAGGATTCCCGCGTTTGAAAAATATTTGGATCATGGAGTCTACTCATTGGAGGTCACTTGGTTCGTGTGTTAACAAAGCCTCCTTCTATACATCTTTTATCTAGTATCTTCCCATTAAAAAGTAGTTTTATGCTATTTTTAGTTCTATTGTTGTTCCTATCTATTGTGTTGGCCCATGTGACTGGGTGTTCAATCCTATTAATATGGCTAATCCCCTTGATTCTCGAGGGAATAAGGAAGCTTTCAGTGCTTCAAATGCAATGTTACCATCCATTATGGAACTAGAAGACATGGTCAAGCACCAGAGAATGTATTTTCAACTATTCCTTTATGAAAAGTTTCTCTGACAACAAGTAGACATGGATTTAACTATGGATGACCTTCAGGAGGAAATTCGCACCATTGACGAGTGTATAGTGACTCTAGAAGTTTCTATATGTGGAAATTTGTTGAGGGTGGAAGGTGTGGATGGTATCAATGCTACTAATGGAGGAAAAAGGCCTGCCATTATAGGGATGATGGCTCCAAGGGGCCCAATTGATTTGGTTATGATGATAGTTGAGTCAATTTGACTATGACCTTTTTTTGCCATGGTTTTGTGTAGGGAAACGTTTAGGGAATTTTTTTTTTCAAATGCACTCTTTTTTGGACATTTTTTTGAAAAAAATATTCACCAATTTCATTAAACATTTACCTATTTTTTTTTTTAAATATATATGGTTAAACGGGTGAAATTCTCCAAAAAATTACCAATTTTAATAGTAAATTACATGTTTTTTTATTGAATATTTTTCTATATTCTATACATATGAAATTTCAAACTAGAATAGTCACACACAATATTATATATAGGAAAAATACTAAATCCTTAAAAAAGGCCATGGTTTTGTGTAATTTATATATAGGAAAAATACTTTTAAAAAAAGCCATGGTTCTGTGTAATTTTTGCTTCATTCTAGGAATCTTTTGTAGAGTTTACAATGAAAATATTTGTAGGATAATCTAGAAATTTATTTGTAGAGACTGCAGATACCTTGAATATGCTATGAACTGCAGAGATTTTGTAAATGTTATGATTTGTAAGGGTTCTGGTCCCTAATCCATTCTTGTTAATATAAATATCCTATCCATTCTTTATATATATATATATATATAGATATATATATTAGAATTATCTATATATGAACAAATTCTACAGAATAGCTAGTACATGTAGTTTAATTTGAATATACCTAAATTAAAGCAAAAATACTGAATTTTGTTAGTGTTAAGGTTTAGAAGCTAGTCAATGTAGGTATCATCGGGATTTGTAAATCGAGCTATCTTTTTATTGTAATTTTGGATTGTGGAAATGGAGAATGCTACAATAATAATGTCTTATTCTAATGATAATTTTTTTGTTGAGAAGGTTTTCTAGAAGGTTTTACATTTTTTGTGTAAAGTATAGATAAATATATATTTTAAAGGGTAGCTTTTCTCTGTGAAAGATTGAATATATTCCTTGAAAAAATATAAATATTAAAATGAGACTTGCTTTATTTACTTAGTTATCTGTTGTTGGAATTGATAACCATTTCAAATTATTATTAATAATTTTTAAACTGATTTCTTATTGATATTAAGTAAAATGATATAATTTTTCACTATAATTTAATTTATTTGTTAAATTTCATTTCATTTTCTTGGGCTTAAACCAAATTTTGCAATAAACAATAAATACCTAAGTAATGGAATAATTAAATGAATTTTTATTAATTTTTAAGTTTCTAACTAATTTTAATATACTAATACAAGTTTAGGGTTTGAATCAATTTTCAATTAATTATTAAGGAGTTTATCCCATTATATTTGCTTATGAAAGAATTTTAACCCTCTTAACTAATAATATTTATTAATTTTGAACTTCTTAGCTAATAATATTTTTTATAAAACTAATTTAAATATTATAAAGAAATTAAGATACATTTTAATTTACTAATGGTTAATAAGATTTTAGAAAAAAAATTGATGGGTCTGAACAAGTAAAATGTTAGCAAATTTATGTTTTTACTCTTACTTATTAAAGTGTTCAAGAAATCATAACAAATGTTGAGTAGTAATATCTCCTCGCTAGTCTATTTATTTACATTTTGTTCCTATCCATATTTGTTGCAAATAATTGCTTAAATTATAGTGGGTAGTAATTGATGGTATGTTATTCACATAAGTATGAACTATTTTTAAGGATTTTAATGTTTGGTGGTTTCTTATGAAGCTTAAGAATGAAATATCCAAACATATCTCAAAATCATGGCATAAATATTGCAACTGCATCAAAAAATTATGGTAGATAAATTTGAGGCAGTTATCCACATAGAATTGTGTCGTGCAAAGGTTAACACTCATTATACAATAAGACCTAAACCAATAATATTGCAGATAAATAATTTTAAATATTAATTACAAATAATTAAATTCAATCCTTAATGTTAAACTATGGAGAAATTTCTCAAAGGAAAAATTGAATGTGCAATAAATTTAACAAATGTTACAAGGCAACATAGCCCCTGCCATTGAAAATTGTAAATTGCAATATGAAATGGAAATATTCTATATGAATTGGAAAAATTAATTACCTATTAGAAATTAATGATTTATATAAGTTTTTAATGAGTAGTAATCAATAGTAGCTCAACAAATTTGCATCTCCCCTTGTCAAATCATTCCATGTGTCTAGATCTTCAACCATTGAACATATCAAGTCTATCAACCAATGAAAAAATTGAATATTCTAAATGTGCTAAAGATAGTAAGAATATTTTGGAATTTAACAAAAAAATTGATATATTAAACAATTGAACTTGGTTTTTGTTCACTGGATTTAAAAAATTCTTAAAATAACTCAACAATTAAAAAAACTACAACAACCCACCTATTTAAAAAAACACCCACTCATTCATGATGGTCATGAGAATACAATATAGAAGATAATTTTTTAACATATACACATACATATACCAATTTAATTAAACATTCTTCATTAAAAAAAATATTTACTTTATTTAATTTAAAAAAAAACACCTCAAATGTCATAGGGACCGAATAAATCTTATTTTGAGGTAATTTTCTCTTATCTTACGGTTGAACCCATACACCAAGTGGAATTTACTTTATGATTCACATTAGGGTTTACAAAGGTTAACAATTAAATAAAAATGCAATTTCATCTATTCCATGAACAAATATTTGTGGGGTGGTTGATTATGTTTAAAAATCCTTGGTTTACGCAACCCATCCCGATTCCCAAGTATTATCACTATAATTCTTCGGTGGCGAGTAGCATATAAAACAGAGTCTATCTTGTGGGAACATCCAACGAATCAGATTCAACCAGAAGTAGTTAGGGTATCGAGTCACCCAACCGCCGACGATCGTCAATCGGTTGTTCCTTCACTTGCCTTGAGAATGGGATCTCTGCAACCCTCTTGGAAACCTGCAGATTTATCGATTCTTAGACTTCTGCGCTTGACCTAGGTAATGTTTCAGGGGTTTAACATTCTTTCACTTATATCGCAGTCTCAGGTGTTTGGTTTCGTTACTATTCCATTTTGGTGGCTAACGTACTTATGCCGGTTCAAACCTTTGCAGGGAAATATCATGGCATGGTCGTTTCTTAGTCAGTTAGTCACTCCTCTATCTCGGTGGGGTGTTTCCATTCAGTATTATTTCAGTATGTAATGTAAATGAAGTTTCCCCCTCGAAGTGGCTTATATCTAAGTCATTTATCTCTCTTTTCTTCTATCTTAGAGTTTGTTTTATAACACTTTTTTAGTATAATTTTCGTTGTTTCTGTATTTTCCTACTGTTGAGGGTCTCCTACAAGCTGCAAAATTGGTCCATTTTGTATATTTATGATTATATTTAGTCTAACGCAGGGGTTTTGGGGTGGGTCAAAGCCCCTAATGCATTGTAAATGGGTCAAGGGTAGACCAAGAATCCACAAACCACGGTTTGTGCACCATTGGATGCGTAGGCTAAAATAGTATAAGTAGTTGAACCTTTTTGAGTTGCAAGACAGATTTTGGAAGAGAGATTGATGCTAAGTGTGAACTGATAGATCTAGTTAGGGTTGTTGGGAAGGACTCCTGCTGCTGTATGTGTGGGTTGGGTTTTGGGGTATTGTAAGTAGAACTGAAGGGTTAATGACTGCAGAAGTATTGTTGAATATCTGAATCTATTGGAATTATTGTGATGTGAATCTGTGATGTTTGGCTAATTAATATATACTGTTGTGTTATTGATTTAAGCTGCGAACATGCTTTTGTCTCTTGTTTACGCTGTGATATAGGTATGTTCTCTTGTACTTCATATAAGAATATCTGGAATAGCTGCGTTATCGTTATATGAGTTCATGATCTCTTGATTACTGTGAATATCATTGATGTTGTGCACGTGGATGCGAAGGGAATTTGTAGATCTAGGTTTCGTGATATAAAATTTGGTCACTATAAGGCTGAATGCAACTCTGCTTTACTTACCTACCCTCTCCCAGGGTGTGGAAACCTAGTTCTAGCACCCACCCATACTACTTTGGGGGAGACTTTGGCTTGCGAAAGCAGGTCACTGCCGAAAGGGCGAATAGTATAGGGGTTTGTTGGAAAACCTTAAACCTCTAAACCTGGGTCAGGACCCCTCGAGGCAAAAAATGGTTCCATTGTCGGGACTTGAAGCATTTTGAGAGAGGGATCAGGTAATGCAAAGGCTGTACTAGAAACCTGAAAGAAAATAAATTGATGAATGGTTCGACCAACAAGTTCAGGAATTCGTAGTGAAAGAAAACCGCAATAAGAGGTTGATCACCGAGGAATGGAAAAATAAGTATATTTTCATAGAGATATAAGAGATCTTATTTGTAACAATTTCGATCGAGCTCCAGAAGTGGCTCACAAGGTTGGTAGAATTTTAGAATTGTTGGAAGGACCAATGGGTCATGTAGTGGACACTCGAACTGATCCAGCAATTAGAGAACACTGATAACACCATCACTTGCACGGTGGACCACTGGGTGGACAGTGTGCTAGGAGGGTTTTTGACATAATTTTCCATCAATTAGTTCGTATCCTACTCTAAAGTAGAGTGAATATTCTTCAAGGGTTTTCAGGGTAAGTTTTTGAAGGCCTCACCATTGCTGATTAAGATATTACTGTGCGAAAAGAGTATCTTGTGTAGCCACACCGAATGAATGACCTCTGATCTGGATGGAAGTACGACACGAAGTGGCAAGTACTATCAAACCAACCAAGAAGGAGATAGGTCTGTCTACAGTCTAGTAAGGGAAGTAGCTGTGAAAAGTCCTCTCGGCACACCACCTTCAAACCGACATAGGAGTAAGAATTCACCTATAGCTCCGCCACCACCAGAAGATGACATGGTTGCGCACATGAAGTTTCTGACCTTTAATGGTGTGGGGGATGAAGACATGTATCAGTTTTGGTTTGTCGCAAGATCGGTATGGACTGCGCAGAACATAGCAGCTAGTGATGCGGTGAAGCATGCACAATTATCCCTTGCCTTTGAAGGGAGACCTTTAGACTGGTACATCGGATACATTGGCCAGCATGCGAACATGACCATTTAGGAGATTAAGAATGCTCTAAAACAACAATTCAAGAAGCCTAAGTCCTACTCTCAAATAGTGGTTGATCTAAAAGATTTCAAGCAAGGGCCTTCTGAGTCTGTGTGGGAGGCCGATCAATGACTGAAAAAGGTGATTAGGGAAGGAGGATTTCAATATGATGACAGATAGCATACAGAATGGTTCATTTCTATGTTTTTGCCTCATCTGCGCATACCTATGAGTCATAAAATGTTTGAATCACAGGAGAAAGCCTTGGAGGGTGCCATGAAGTTAGAAGTCGCGCCTTGAGATGAGACCCAGCTGGGCGTCCAACAGATCCAAGGGCAACTAGAAGCACCACGAACTTACCCATACCTCGCGAAAAGAGCGAGGTGCGCAGGTTGTACCGAAAGGTGGTATGTACGATGCATGGTGAACGACCATACGGCGATAATTTATTGTATGTGACTATACAAGAAATAAAAAGACCCAGCCCGCTGCACCCAAGAGAGTACATGGGCCAACATCATGGGTGCAATGATTTTGGCATCGTAGGCCGCACGTACGTAAACCACCGCCCCCACCTTGCTGCGTATGTCCCAGAGATAAAACAACAATGGTGTAGGTTTTGTAGATTGGTAGGACATGATGAACAGAACTGTCGGACATATGATTTGATGATCGATCGTGGAAACTTATATAGGGTACAATCAGACCCTGCATCGCCAAGGTCCCCCGCAGGCATAGGTGGCTTCTCATCCAAGGGCGGGGGGAGGCCGAGGCGGAAGCGCAAGTTGGGGATGAGGGCAGCTAATCTGTTATAACTGCGGAGAGGTCGAGCACTTTGCGAGAGACTGCCCGAATCCTACAAGACAGTCTTGCCGGTACTGCACACAACTGGATCATGTGATCAAATACTGTCCAATATTGATAGCAAAAATGCAGGAGAAGCAACCAACACCTACACAGAATGTGCAAAGGGTTAAGGCTAAGTTGCGAAGCAAAGATCCGAGCGTAAATGTCGTAACGCGTAGTGGAAGGGCCACTAGAGGACCTGGGGAGAAGGCTGCGACTGAACCTCTGATTCGACAAGCTATTATCAAAAAAGAGGGTTTGGACCCAAGCAAGGAACAAGAAATATTTGTCACAGCTCGTAAAGACTTTGCTAAGACAGAGGCATCTACACTTGCGAACCTTAAGGCAGACGAGGAGGTCAAGCCCTTCTTACAGGCATGTATGAAGCTGCTACGCAACCCAACAGTTGTAGAGAATCTTCAGGCATTGATAGATAGCTGCGCATCATGACCTATCCTACCTCCATAAATCAAGTATGTGCACAAACTATACAGATATAAGAAACGCACTGTGTAGTATCCCAAAATAGGGAAATTCTACACTATTGGGAATATCTTAAGATATTCCAAATGTGGAGAAAAAAGTAATATGTAAAAACACCCATTGAGTAGCAGTGATACATTAACACATGGAATGCCAAAATATCCACATAACCATCATATTAGATTATAGCAGTAACAATGTATACAAATCCTTGAGGAAACAATCACTCATGTGGGGCAATACAACCCTCAATAGAACCTCAAATGTCATAGGGACCGAATAAATCCTATTTTGAGGTAATTTTCTCTTATCTTACGGTTGAACCCATACACCAAGTGGAATTTACTTTATGATTCACATTAGGGTTTACAAAGGTTAACAATTAAATAAAAATGCAATTTCATCTATTCCATGAACAAATATTTGCGGGGTGGTTGATTATGTTTAAAAATCCTTGGTTTAAAAAAAACACCTCAAATGTCATAGGGACCGAATAAATCCTATTTGGAGGTAATTTTCTCTAATCTTACGGTTGAACCCATACACCAAGTGGAATTTACTTTATGATTCACATTAGGGTTTACAAAGGTTAACAATTAAATAAAAATGCAATTTCATCTATTCCATGAACAAATATTTGCGGGGTGGTTGATTATGTTTAAAAATCCTTGGTTTACGCAACCCATCCCTCAAATCCTGGCATATCACTATAATTCTTCTATGAGTAGCATATAAAATGTAGTCTATCTTGTGGGAACATCCAACTAATCGGGACCAAGAAGTAGTTAGGGTATCGAGTCACCCAACCGCCGACGATCGTCAATCGGTCTTGTTCCTTCACTTGCCTTGAGAATGGGATCTCTGGCAACCCTCTTGAAACCTCCGTTAGATGACGATTCTTAGACTGCTATTTGACCTAGGTAATGTTTCGGTGGTTTAACATTCTTTCACTTATATCACAGCCTCGGTGTTTGGTTTCGTTACTATTCCATTTTGGTGGGCTAACGCACTTATGCCGGTTCAAACCTTTGGCAGGGAAATATCATGGCATGGTCGTTTCTAGTCGGGCTAGTCACTCCTTCATCTCGGTGTGTTTCATTCAAATATTATTTCGCATGTAATGTAAAATGAAGCTTCGAAGTGGCTTATATCTAAGTCATTTATCTCTTTTCTTTCTATCTTAGAGTTTGTTTTATAAATATTCTTTTTTAGTATAATTTTCAAGTGTTTCGTAGATTTTCCTAACGTTGAGCCTACAAGCTGCAAAATTGGTCCATTTTGTATATTTATGATTATATTTAGTCTAACGCAGGGGTTTTGGGGTGGGTCAAAGCCCCTAATGCATTGTAAATGGGTCAAGGGTAGACCAAGAATCCACAAACCACGGTTTGTGCACCATTGGATGCATAGGCTAAAATAGTATAAGTAGTTGAACCTTTTTGAGTTGTAAGACAGATTTTGGAAGAGAGATTGATGCTAAGTGTGAACTGATAGATCTAGTTAGGGTTGTTGGGAAGGACTCCTGCTGCTGTATGTGTGGGTTGGGTTTTGGGGTATTGTAAGTAGAACTGAAGGGTTAATGACTGCAGAAGTATTGTTGAATATCTGAATCTATTGGAATTATTGTGATGTGAATCTGTGATGTTTGGCTAATTAATATATACTGTTGTGTTATTGATTTAAGCTGCGAACATGCTTTTGTCTCTTGTTTACGCTGTGATATAGGTATGTTCTCTTGTACTTCATATAAGAATATCTGGAATAGCTGCATTATCGTTATATGAGTTCATGATCTCTTGATTACTGTGAATATCATTGATGTTGTGCACGTGGATGCGAAGGGAATTTGTAGATCTAGGTTTCGTGATATAAAATTTGGTCACTATAAGGCTGAATGCAACTCTGCTTTACTTACCTACCCTCTCCCAGGGTGTGGAAACCTAGTTCTAGCACCCACCCATACTACTTTGGGGGAGACTTTGGCTTGCGAAAGCAGGTCACTGCCGAAAGGGCGAATAGTATAGGGGTTTGTTGGAAAACCTTAAACCTCTAAACCTGGGTCAGGACCCCTCGAGGCAAAAAATGGTTCCATTGTCGGGACTTGAAGCATTTTGAGAGAGGGATCAGGTAATGCAAAGGCTGTACTAGAAACCTGAAAGAAAATAAATTGATGAATGGTTCGACCAACAAGTTCAGGAATTCGTAGTGAAAGAAAACCGCAATAAGAGGTTGATCACCGAGGAATGGAAAAATAAGTATATTTTCATAGAGATATAAGAGATCTTATTTGTAACAATTTCGATCGAGCTCCAGAAGTGGCTCACAAGGTTGGTAGAATTTTAGAATTGTTGGAAGGACCAATGGGTCATGTAGTGGACACTCGAACTGATCCAGCAATTAGAGAACACTGATAACACCATCACTTGCACGGTGGACCACTGGGTGGACAGTGTGCTAGGAGGGTTTTTGACATAATTTTCCATCAATTAGTTCGTATCCTACTCTAAAGTAGAGTGAATATTCTTCAAGGGTTTTCAGGGTAAGTTTTTGAAGGCCTCACCATTGCTGATTAAGATATTACTGTGCGAAAAGAGTATCTTGTGTAGCCACACCGAATGAATGACCTCTGATCTGGATGGAAGTACGACACGAAGTGGCAAGTACTATCAAACCAACCAAGAAGGAGATAGGTCTGTCTACAGTCTAGTAAGGGAAGTAGCTGTGAAAAGTCCTCTCGGCACACCACCTTCAAACCGACATAGGAGTAAGAATTCACCTATAGCTCCGCCACCACCAGAAGATGACATGGTTGCGCACATGAAGTTTCTGACCTTTAATGGTGTGGGGGATGAAGACATGTATCAATTTTGGTTTGTCGCAAGATCGGTATGGACTGCGCAGAACATAGCAGCTAGTGATGCGGTGAAGCATGCACAATTATCCCTTGCCTTTGAAGGGAGACCTTTAGACTGGTACATCGGATACATTGGCCAGCATGCGAACATGACCATTTAGGAGATTAAGAATGCTCTAAAACAACAATTCAAGAAGCCTAAGTCCTACTCTCAAATAGTGGTTGATCTAAAAGATTTCAAGCAAGGGCCTTCTGAGTCTGTGTGGGAGGCCGATCAATGACTGAAGAAGGTGATTAGGGAAGGAGGATTTCAATATGATGACAGATAGCATACAGAATGGTTCATTTCTATGTTTTTGCCTCATCTGCGCATACCTATGAGTCATAAAATGTTTGAATCACAGGAGAAAGCCTTGGAGGGTGCCATGAAGTTAGAAGTCGCGCCTTGAGATGAGACCCAGCTGGGCGTCCAACAGATCCAAGGGCAACTAGAAGCAATTCACGTGGAGATCCAGAACCTGCGAAAAGAGCGAGGAGCAGAGGCTAGCCCTGAAAGGTGGTATGTACGATGCATGGTGAACGATCATACCAAGGATAATTTTCCTCTATTAGCAGACTATATGCAGGCCAGGGGACCTAGCCCGTTGCACCTAAGAGAAAGTGCAGGGCCAGGTGGGCCAACATTGTGGTGCGATGATTTTGGCATTGTAGGGCTGCACGACAGAAACCACTGCCCCCGCCTTGCTGCATATGTCCCAGAGGTAAAATAGCAATGGTGCAGGTTCTGTAGATCAGTAGGACATGATGAACAGAACTATCGGACATATGATTTGATGATCAATCGTGAAAAATTATATAGGGTACAATCATACCCTGTGTCTCCAAGGTCCCCCGCAGGCATAGGTGCCTCCCCATCCAGGGGAAGGGGGGAGGCCGAGGCAGAAGCGCAGGTTGGGGATGAGGGCAGCTAATCTGTTATAACTGCGGAGAGGTCGAGCACTTTGCGAGAGACTGCCCGAATCCTACAAGACAGTCTTGCCGGTACTGCACACAACTGGATCATGTGATCAAATACTGTCCAATATTGATAGCAAAAATGCAGGAGAAGCAACCAACACCTACACAGAATGTGCAAAGGGTTAAGGCTAAGTTGCGAAGCAAAGATCCGAGCGTAAATGTCGTAACGCGTAGTGGAAGGGCCACTAGAGGACCTGGGGAGAAGGCTGCGACTGAACCTCTGATTCGACAAGCTATTATCAAAAAAGAGGGTTTGGACCCAAGCAAGGAACAAGAAATATTTGTCACAGCTCGTAAAGACTTTGCTAAGACAGAGGCATCTACACTTGCGAACCTTAAGGCAGACGAGGAGGTCAAGCCCTTCTTACAGGCATGTATGAAGCTGCTACGCA
Organism: Pinus albicaulis; assembly: GCA_034641835.2. NCBI lineage: Eukaryota > Viridiplantae > Streptophyta > Pinopsida > Pinales > Pinaceae > Pinus > Pinus albicaulis. The sequence goes on from CM076584.1 coordinate 1,436,178,798, forward strand.
ACCCAACAGTTGTAGAGAATCTTCAGGCATTGATAGATAGCTGCGCATCATGACCTATCCTACCTCCATAAATCAAGTATGTGCACAAACTATACAGATATAAGAAACGCACTGTGTAGTATCCCAAAATAGGGAAATTCTACACTATTGGGAATATCTTAAGATATTCCAAATGTGGAGAAAAAAGTAATATGTAAAAACACCCATTGAGTAGCAGTGATACATTAACACATGGAATGCCAAAATATCCACATAACCATCATATTAGATTATAGCAGTAACAATGTATACAAATCCTTGAGGAAACAATCACTCATGTGGGGCAATACAACCCTCAATAGAACCTCAAATGTCATAGGGACCGAATAAATCCTATTTGGAGGTAATTTTCTCTAATCTTACGGTTGAACCCATACACCAAGTGGAATTTACTTTATGATTCACATTAGGGTTTACAAAGGTTAACAATTAAATAAAAATGCAATTTCATCTATTCCATGAACAAATATTTGCGGGGTGGTTGATTATGTTTAAAAATCCTTGGTTTAAAAAAAACACCTCAAATGTCATAGGGACCGAATAAATCCTATTTGGAGGTAATTTTCTCTAATCTTACGGTTGAACCCATACACCAAGTGGAATTTACTTTATGATTCACATTAGGGTTTACAAAGGTTAACAATTAAATAAAAATGCAATTTCATCTATTCCATGAACAAATATTTGCGGGGTGGTTGATTATGTTTAAAAATCCTTGGTTTACGCAACCCATCCCGATTCCCAAGTATTATCACTATAATTCTTCGGTGGCGAGCTTCGAAGCAACGATATAGCATATAAAACAGAGTCTATCTTGTGGGAACATCCAACGAATCAGATTCAACCAGAAGTAGTTAGGGTAACGAGTCACCGTACCGTCGACGATCGTCAATCGGTTGTTCCTTCACTTGCCTTGAGAATGGGATCTCTGCAACCCTCTTGGAAACCTGCAGATTTATCGATTCTTAGACTTCTGCGGTTGACCTAGGTAATGTTTAATCAAGGGTTTAACATCCTTTCACTTATATCGCAGTCTCAGGTGTTTGGTTTCGTTACGATTGCATTTTGGTGGCTATCGTACTTATGCCGGTTCAAACCCTTGCAGGGAAATATCATGGCATGGTCGTTTTTCAGTCAGTCAGTCACTCCTCTATCTCGGTGGGGTGTTTCCATTCAGTATTATTTCTGTCTCAGTAATGTTAAATCTCTTTCTAGTTTCTCTGAGGGTTCGGAACGCCATTAGTCAGACTTTATTCCATAGGTAAATTTTGGTTTTTGCTATTGAATCTGAGAATACTCCTTTTAAATCTTGGTAAAACTACCTAATGTTCTCACCTGTTGGTAGTCATGCTTGTTGGAGGTTAGTATTGACATGATACGCTACTGAATTTCATCAAATAGTTCCTAGATTCGACTACTTAATCCTACCGGGTTCTTTTCCTTCCTATATGCCAAGATTTTTTGTGAGTTCCTCAATAGGGTTGCAAACTTGTAAATGTTTTGGGTTACATTTATACTCCAAATCTTGAGGGTTTGGATTTATGGGTTGGAGTCTAGTTCTTTGTTTCCTTAGGGTCATTTTTCCACGAGGTTTCCCAGACTTTGTGAAAAGCGTATACAATTTTTGTATATTCTGTGAGAGGAACGGTCTATTTAAAGACCTGACTTCCTTGTTCGACTATTTTGGTATTTAAGTTTGTCATTTAGGTTTGTAGTTTTGTAATTGAAATGATGTATAATGTTAATACTCTTCGCTATTCTGTGCGATTATGATGACAATTCTCTCGGATACTATTCTTGAAAACTGCCCGAGGGTTTGACATATAAACTGGCTTATTTCTTTGCTCTTAAAGAAGTAATATAGAATTATTTTATGGTTGAAGATCTGGCTAAAAGAATTTGTATAAGATAATGCCAAAAGTTCTAAGAAGACAGATTCCTTGATTTGAACCCCAGTTTGTTGAGTCTATTTTGTTTCTCATTTTTCCTACTTTTCAACGTTGTTATTCAATGAAGAATTTCCGGGTCTCATAATTTTGTATTAATTAATTTCATTTCTTAGCATGATTAAGAGCACTATATTGCTTTCCGTCATTAATTCAGGAGTATTTTACGTGTAGAGTTTATTTATAATGATTAAAACCCTAAGTATATAACACCCAATATGCTCTAGGGTTTCTTATCAGTTATAAAAATTAATTATACCCTAGGTTAGAAACAAAGTTTGACATTCTCGGGCTCAGTTAGGCCCACGGTTTTTTTTTTTTGAATTTACCCTCGAGACGGTGCGATCTAGGAATACTTTGGATTCAAACCCGCCTCCCCGTCTTCCAACCAGAGCTAACCCTCTCTAGAACTTCATATGCAATCCTTTCTAGCATTATAGAAAATATCCCAGTTAAGCAATTGTCCCAATATACCACCCTCGACTCTTGTGTATATTAATCTAGTAATATTTTTTTTTAATTCAGTCAACTAAAAGACCTTTTCCATATCCAAGACGAGCACCAGTCTATGGATAACTCTTGTCTATAAATTTTTCCATAGGCAGGTACTTCATTAGTCCTTCTCTCTCTGACATTTTATCGCAGCATTAACATTTCAGAAATACAAATTTCTAGCATACAATGTACACGTTTTATTTTTTACAAAAAGAAACATCAAGCTAATTTCACACAACATTAAATAATTCATAACTACCTTCTCTTGCATTCTCACGCACAGAGTTTTTACAGAATCCACAAAACCAAGAAAAATTAAGAAAAAAGACTTATATATCAGAGAAAATAGTAAAGATGGAATATGTCCTAACAAAACCTCTTGCTAGAGAAAAACTCGAGTATCTAAGAGACAAATTGGGGATAGTGTCTACAAATGATACTCTCTGATATGATAAAAAAAGTGCACCAACAGAGGCTACAATATCAAGAACAAAAATCCATCCAAGGTTAAACAAGAAGAAACTTCTCAAGGGAGAGTAGCCCATAAAAGTTGTCAAAGAAGAGCTGCTTGGAATAAGAACAAATAAAAGATCAGGAAGGGGAAGGACAATTCCTTTGGTAGAGAACTATAGAGGAAGAAGGACAACTCAAGCATTCAATATCTAATAGGTTGATGGAAGAAGAGAAAGAAACAAGTAGCCATGGTGGTAAAGGGAACATCAGTCATGAACTTGGAAACTAAAACGATGATTACACTATGTGTCTCACTGCAAGTGTTAATAATGTAACAAAATGCTTTTAAGAAGGTTGAATAAGAAAATTTTTATTAACAATATATCATCATTATTCCTCTCAATAGAATACCAAATGTTATTTTTTGGAGCAGTACTATGGTACAGGTCCCAGTATCAGAGTATGATAGCATAAATCAGGGTGTTGATATGGCAGAAATACATCAAGAAGAATGTCAAGTTGGGTTATCAATGCATGGAAAGAATAGTGCATAGAATTTCATGAAGCATCAAGGGACAAACATCATAACATTCTATGGTAACATACGTTCCGGCATTCTCATGTGTAGCGATAGCATCAGTTTGATGTGTATATTCATGCAATATCAATGAATTTGAAAGTGTTACCCCAACAATGCTCAAATATCATATGAAGTCTGCAATGCATTGACAATTCTCTTGTAATTTTGAAGTACATATAAAGCAATTCTTGTGTAACATAAAGCAACAGTCACGGTACAGAACAATCAAGAAGCAGTGATACAATGGTGGATTAGGTGTATTCATTCAAATACAAAAGTATTCATAAAGTCTGTAATGAATAGATGGAGTGTGCATATTCATTTCATAAAAAAAGAACAAAATGAAGAATGCTTATACACAAATAAGAGAGAAGTAAGGCAATGATGGAATCTACACTGAAAATGATTATAACTCGTTGCCATTGATTTCAAAGGGGGAGGAAAAGGAGAGAAACTTATCATAATCAAAGGTGAAGAAAGTGTTGGAGGAATTGTTTCCATCAATGCCAAAGGGGGAGAATATTGGAAATAATGTCATTGATGGTAAATGAGCATAAAGGATCAGTACCAGAGTTATCATTGAGAACAAAGGAGAAACATTAGAGGCAAAGGAGCAAGGAAGAGGAGAAACAAAGAGGCATGGATCAACACCAAAATTATCATTAATGAAAAGGATTAGAGAGGAGAATTAACAAGGCGAGGAGCATCATTAGAATCTTTATCAAAGAGAAAAGGCAAAAACAAAGAGGCATGGATCAACACCAAAATTATCATTAATGAAAAGGATTAGAGAGGAGAATTAACAAGGCGAGGAGCATCATTAGAATCTTTATCAAAGAGAAAAGGCAACAAAGGCAACAAACTTGGGTGAAGTCGTGAACTCGCGGGTCAAGTTGGAAAACCGGGTTGTATGAAAATAAATAAGTGAACGAAGTTCCTATGAACTTCACTGTAGATCAAATTATGGCAGAACATAGACTTATTGAAGACATGATTCCATTACATGTATCAGTGTGTAGGAGGAATGGATGGTCATGATTGTAATGATCCTTTTTTAGGAATTTCAACAAGGTGCTCAAGAGAAATGATGTATAAGTAAAACTGTGCAAAATAACACAGATTAGGACTTGGTTCCTCTTATTTATGCTGTATGGGACTTATATATGGAATTTAATCTTTAAAAAAAATCAGTTTAGATACATTAAACAGATCTCCCAAAAAATAGACTAGCTAAAAAGCACCCAAAGAGAGAGGTTGCAGCCAAACGCAAACACTGCTTCAGAAATTGTGCAGTTTTATCAGATGTTCAGTGGAGATCAAAAAGGAGATTTATATTTAAGTAATAAAACAACAAATCAGCATTAATACTATCACTCTACAGTAGAATGCATGCGACAATAAAGTAAGAATCTTCAGAAAAGAGAGCTTTAACACATGTACATTTGCATAAATGGCTCAACAGCTTTATTTTTAAGGAGCTTCAGCAGCTGGAAGTTACAAATTAGATCTAGGACATATCTATGGACAAAAAATCATATATATTTCAGATCTGGAAGCTAGATAGAATTCTCTTCAAGATCCACTTGGAATTTTGGCAAAAGCATGCATAAATAAGAGTAGATCTGAGAAACAAGCTGCAGACCTGGAAATTACTACTGTAAATTCGGAATATAAGATTTCATTAAAATGGATCAGGTCTAAACAGAACATATATTAGCAAGATAATCCATGGATCACCAAGTGGAAGGCAAAGCCCAACACTAGAGATCTCTGATCTAAACTATCAGCAAGACACCATGAAAACCCTCATACATAAATAACGCAGTCTACTCATGGGAACAATGCTGTAGCTCAAATGACATAAAAAAATACTGTAAAATTGCAGATCTGAAGTACAAAGAAATGAGACACTCTTCCAAGACGTCAAAGGATCCACTCCATTCGAAAGAGGCTCCCAAAATACACTAGATCTCTGCAGATCTAGAATCCCACTTGCTACAGCTCATAGGACAGCTCAACCCTCAAGATGAGCAGCACTATAATGTAAGGTGAAGCTTGGCCTTAAGCCTGATAGTGGTTCAATTAAGCAAACACTCCTCCAAGAATCCTCAAAGGAAGAGGTGAAATCCCCGCATAGGAATTCCAAATACAAGCCTCCACTAAACAAAAGAGAATGGTATTCGTCTAAGCAGACAAATACTCATAAATATGATCAATCAACAACCTTCTCTTGTTGCCCTCCTTTTCCTTTTATAAGATGAGAAATATTTGGCAAACACTAAACCATCTTGATGAGTTAGTCCTTTTCACATGAGAGGCTTCCTTCTAGAACCGTGCTTTCCCTTTTGGAGATGCAATCAACCTAGATAGCACTGTTGATTTGGTCAAGGTTGACCCAGTATTTAGCTCAAACCTCTTTTACACCTGCAAGTGATTATTTACATGGCCCTGATTTGTTTTTGTTCACATTGGCATGGATTTATTTAGACATTTTAGGAGTTTTACATGTGCTCCTTTATTCATTTATTCATGAAACAAAAATTAAAAAAAAATTGAATGTTCCTCTTAGCTAAGGCTAAGTGGGAACATTACAGTCCTCCCCTCCAAAGATTTTCTTGTCCCCAAGCAACTGATAGGGTAAAAGCTGTAGTTCTTCTCCTTGTCCATTGATGGCACCATCAAGGATCAAGATTTCATCATGGGCCAAGCGCTCGTTAAACCAATACATCAAAAATTTCTCCTCCAAGGCTAACATGATAGGGGCATAGTCCATCCCTTCAGGAGTGTAAAACTCAACAGAAATAAACATGGGTGAAGCAATGTCACATCTAAAACATGTATCATGAAGTACAAGATGAAGTTCCATCCCATTTGGTAGATATACACTGCCCACTCTTTGCCCATACAAACCCATAAACAATACCAATATATCATCTATGTATGGAAGAAAAATTACATATATGCAAACTGAAATTTTCACTTGAGAAGGTGGGTCACAATCCCACATAAGGTACCAACACAATGCACTCCTTTTCTTGAGTAGATCTAAGTGTGGTAAGTGGTACTCCCACCACAACTTTGCTGCATGGGTCACTTTGACATGACTAAAAGTGATACCCAAGTTAGGTGCCTTTGGGAAGCACCCATCATGATAGAGAATCTCCCTTTTCACCTCAAGGGAGTGGCCAGATTTAGAATTTTTATTGGCCTCACCAAAGCCATGAGATTTGCATGTAATATCACTCCTTGTAGGAGCCATGGCTTGCATAGATATGGTAAGAGAATATGTCAAACTAGAAACATAGACATGCTCCATAAGATCATATTCTTCACCATTCAAGTCTCCCACACACATGGAGTTGGGCATGGGTATTTATCCTCTTTCAAGAGAAGGAAGAGATGGCTGAAATGACTCCTGCATAGTGTCCTTTGGCTGTCCCATCTCCTCATAACTATTTCACTCTTGTAAGTGCTGATGTAGTTCCTCCCAATCATAGTGTTGATGTAATTCATCCTTCATACCCTCCCAATAAAAACTCCTCATGATTAGGGTGTAGATATTTGTTAACTACATATAGTTGGAAAGGAACTCTTTGTGTGCTCTTTGTAGTATCTCTTGCTTAAGCTTGGAGGCTGAAGACAAGAATAATTTACCAAGATGATAGATGACCCCTTCATGGACCAAATAACCTCCCCCTTGCTTCATGCCATCTAATATCATCCTGGCGTGAAGATCTTTGGAGTACTCCACAACGAGTTGAGATCTGTAATATGGATCCACACAACTCAACAATGACAGTGCTACTGATACATCTATGGTGGTGCTTGCCTTGTTTCTTATTGCTTCTTTAACATTACACATGCAAAACTTGTTTGTTGGGAGGCTGATCCTCCCCCTTCCTTCCTCCCACAGTGATGTGGCTTGCTCTCTCATTGCTCCAATCCTTGCTTGATCTGTGTTTGGAGCAGCACTTTGTGAGGCTTTCCCCCCATGATCAGAATCTAATGACATTCCAAGTGGCTTGCCATGAGTTAGGAATGTTCCTTGCAACATTATCATAAACATGAGAGAAGGAACTGTGAGATCCTTGCTTCCACTACACAAATCCATCTCTGTTGTCTATGTGGAAAAATTAGGTGCAGGATAAGGGTGCATGCCTTGAATTATTTGTGGTTTTCCACTCTTCAAGTCCACCTACTCCATCTGCAAGGCTTTCCAATCAGTAGTAACCTTCGCCAAGGTAATCAACCACTGGACACCCAAGATGATATTGGTGTCTGGTATGTCAACTACAAAGAAGAGATCCACCAAAGTGTAGGATCCCATAGTGACAGAAAGTCATGGAACATATTACATGCATTACATGGTTCTATCTCCTGGGACCAAAATAGAAAACCCATCAAAAGTGTCAGTGTGGATTCCTCTCCTCTGCACAAGGCGAGCATCAATAAACTTGTGGGTGGCCCCACTGTCAATCAGAATAGATACTCTCTGGTTCATGATTGAGCCTTGTACTCTCAGGGTCAAGTATGTAGGCACTCCTCTCAGAGAGGCAAGAGTCCCACTTGTTGGAGAAAAGGCTCCCTCTTCACCTCTGGATGGTGATTGACCTTCCTCCTCATCATCACCGGCACTGTGACCCCTACTAGGTCCATCATTCCCATCTTCCTCCTCAAAATCTTAGAAGAATTCTATATAGTGTGCCCTTCCAGCAATACATCTATGTCCCGGTACCCATGGTTCTTAGCAAGTGAAACACAATATCTTTTTCCTCAACTCCCTCCGGAGATCAATGGCAAGAGGTTTCTTCAGTGAGCTCTCCTTGGGTGGAGCAACTTTCCCTTCTTTCCCCTTAGAAGAGTGAGGGGTTTTGCTTTGGAAAGTTTCCTTTGCTCTTTGTAAGGCATCTTGGAGATCTCTAGCTCTCTCAATGACATCATGCAAGGTGATGGGCTTGGTAGACTTAACCAACCCATGAAAAGGTTCCTCCAGGCCATCAATCAACATGTAGACTCTCCTTGCTATAGATAGATTAGAGACCATGACTGAAAATCTCAGGAACTTAGAGATATAGGCCTCTGCATCTCTTGTCTCCTTCAGCTTTGCAAGGCTTATAAAAGGTGCCTCGGGATCTTTCCAGTTAAATTTCTCCACCAGTATTCTAGTGAACTCAGCATAGGTATACAAAATGCTATGTCCCAATGTAGATATCCCATGGAACCACCATTTGTGGGCTTCATCCTCAAAGTGTAGCGCAACAATCTTGATGGCTTCTACTTCAGGGAGTTTGTTCAACTGGAAATAGATATCCAGCTTTTCCACCCATGCTTTGGAAGAACAAGAGGATTATCCATAGAACTTGGGAAAAAAAAACCTGCCCAGAGTGTTGTGTCTCCCATGAAAGAAACCACCATCTCTATATTGCTGCTATGGTCTCCTCCGGTCCTTGAGATGGAAAAAGTCTTGGAAACTCAAGTTATCCTTGAATCTCTGACTCTGTGAGTCATATTCCACAAAGTAACCTTCCAGGGAGGTTGGATCTTGCAGTCCTTCATTCTCTATAGCCAATAAAGTAGGCATAGTAGAGTTTTGTGAGGCATGTGGAGCTTGTGGCAAGCTCACAAGTTGACTAGTCCCATAATGAGACAGGTCAGAACTTTCTCCTTGATGGAATATCGCAAGGGATTCCCTCATTATATCAACCCTCATCTCTTTTATCTCCTTGGAAATATCTTACATGGTCTCTAAGAGATTTTTTTAAAACTCCTCTGGTTCCTTATCATTCACAGATTTAGGGGCTTTCCCCTTGTCTTGACCCTTGTCATGGTCATCAGTGGTGTATTCATACTTTTTATGACTTCTATTTTGGTACCTCCTCTCCCTCTCAATGAGAGGATCCTTTTCTTTAGAATTCAACATGACTGGTGCTCCAAGGCAAGCACAGGTTGTGCCAAGAGTGGAGCTCCGATACCACTGTAATGATCATTTTTTAGGAATTTCAACAAGGTGCTCAAGAGAAACGTTGTATGAGTAAAAATGTGAAAAAATAACGCATATTAGGACTTGGTTCCTCTTATCTATTTTGTATGGGACTTATATATGGAATTTCATCCAAAAAAAATCATTTTAGATAAATTAAACAGATCTCCGAAAAATTAGACTAGCTAAAAAGCACCGAAAGAGGGAGGCTACAGCCAAAGGAAAACACTGCTTCAGAAATTATGTAGTTTTATCAGATGTTTAGTGGAGATCAGCAAGGAGGTTTATATTTCAGTAATACAATAGCAAATCAGCATTAAGATTAAGCTGTTTCACTCTACAGTATAATGCATGAGACAATACAGCAAGAATCTTCAGAAAAGAGATATTTAACACATGTACATTTGTAGAAATGGCTCAAGAGAGTTATTTTTAAGGAGCTTCAATAGCTGGAAGTTACAACTCAGATCTAGGATAGATCTGTGGAAAAAACATCAGATCTATTTCAGATATGGAAGCTAGATAGTCTTATCTTCAAGATCCACTTGGAATTTTGGCAAAATCATGCATAAATAAGAGTAGATCTAAGAAACAAGTTGCAGATGTGGAAATTGTTGTTGTAAAATTCTGAATATAAAATTTTATTACAATGGATCAGATCTAAAAAAAACATAGATCAGCAAGCTAATCCATGTATCACCAAGTGGAAGGCAAAGCCCAGCACTAGAGATCTCTGATCTAAACTATGAGCAAGACACCATGAAACCCCTGATACAGAAATAACGCAGTCTACTCATGGGAAAAGCGCTGTAGATCAAATGACATAGAGAAGTACTGTAAAATTGCAGATCTGAAGTACAAATAAATGAGACACTCTTCTAAGAGGTCAAAGGACCCACTCGATGGGAAAGAGGCTCCAAAAATACACTAGATCTCTGTAGATCTAGATTCCCACTTGCTGCAGCTCACAAGAGGGCTCAACGCTCAATATGAGTAGTGCTGTAATGTAAAATGGAGCTTGGCCTCAAGCCTGATAGTGGTTCAATTCAGCAAACACTCCTCCAAGAATCCTCAAAGTAAGAGGTGAAATCCCTACATAGGAATTCCAAATACAATCCTCCACTAAACAACATAGAATTGTATTTGTCTAAGTAGACAAATACTCATAAATATTATCAATCAACAACCTTCTCTTGTTGCCCTCCTTTTCCTTTTATTGGATGATAAAACTTTTGCAAACCCTAAACCATCTTGATGAGTTAGCCCTTTTCACATGAGAGGCTTCCTTCTAGAACTACGCTGTCCCTTTTGGAGATGCAATGAACCTAGACAACGCTGTTGATTTGGTCAAGGTTGACCCAGTCTTTAGCTCAAACCTCTTTCACACCTATAAGTGATTATTTACATGGCCCTGATTTGTTTTTGTTCACATGGGCATTGATTTATTCAGACCTTTTAGGAGTTTTACATGTCCTCCTTTATTCATTTATTCATGAAACAGAAATTAAAAAAAATTGAATGTTCCTCTTAGCTAAGGCTAAGTGGGAACATTACAATGATAAAGTCACAGAAATGACACTGAGAGAATTGATGCACTATATTACGTCGCATGGCCAGAAGACGATTGATGCACATCACAATTGGTGACTTTTATATTTACATGTTAAGACATCGAAAATTATATTGTTTAAGTTGCGATGCGATGAGGAGCCACGTGTTGGGTGGAGGTCCATGTGCATATCGCACATCACATGAGATATGATATAGCTGTTAATGACGTAGAGGTAAATGTGCGAAATGGCGATTTGCGATAGGTTAAATTCTGCGACGTGCGATAAGGTTTTCGCGCCAATTGTCGATAAGGTAAAATTTCTGATTTGCGATAAGACACAAAAAATGAAAAATGCAAAGTGCGGGAGATGACATGGCAAGATGATGTGGCATGATGACGTAGATATGATGTGGACGTGGCCCACATATCGCACATCACAAGCTCAGGAGGATAAGGACTCAAGAATCATGTTAAAATTCTGAAGTGCGAAATACGATAAGATTATCGGATGTGATATGCTTCAAAGCTAAATTCTAGAGGATTTAAAGTTTGGCATGGGACCCATTTACATACCGCACATTGCTATCAACGTTTCTTATATTTATATGTTAAGACATCGCAAGTTAACTATTTTAAGTTGCGATTCGATCACATATCACATAAGATAAGAGGATACTTGTTATTTCTATGAGCTAAATCTTGCAAAATATGAAATGGGTCTGGACGTGAGAAAGGTAAATACTAATATAATTCAATTTTGGAAGTATAAGGTTTTCCATTGTTAAATTGCATCGGAGAGAAAAGGAGCCTTATAAAGGAGATCACCTCAATGCTGAAATGTAATGGAAAGTGGATGCAATTCATTATTCAAAGGAAATAGAATATATTTCAAGTCCAAACTTACGCCTGTTTAAGTGGAAAAAGGTCTGAACACGGCTAAAGGAGACTCGGGTAAGTGACCTAACATAGAACGAAGGGCAAAGGCAAAATCTGAACGTTGCGGTAATAAGAGGACATGCACCATGGGTCGAGTCGGGTGTTGGGAAAAGTAGAAGGATGAATGCTGTGGGAAAAAGGAAGGTAGTTGGGCAGAGTTGAGAAAAATGAGATATGGTGGCACTGTTGGAAACACAACATCATGGGTCAAGTCAAGAAAAATGGAGGTTATGCAACACAGTTAGAATATAACAACAGAAACATAATAGACAAATGGACAACAAGAATAAGAGGACAAATGCACAACAAAGCTAAGAAGCTGAAAGATTTAAGTTGGAATATTTTGAATGAATGTAAATTTATTTATATATTTTATATTGTTTTTTATGCAAAGGAAAGTTTCCAAGGCAAAGAAAAACTCCACTTGATACTAAAGTAAATGTATATATTGTTGTAACATTATGAATATCCTGAGTGAGAAAATGAGTGGGTGGAAGGGAAAGGGTCATGCCTTTTCACTTCATATTCCCATATAGAATTAAAACATGCATGACATTATCTCTATAACTGATGTTATTGCAATGTGCATAGTGAGGTTAGAGAGTGGAAGAATGAGAGTGAGAAGATAAATATGCTCTGCACATCTAGAGCTAATATGAAGTAGATATGATGGCTGCAAAGGAAGTAGTGGAGAAGGAGTATAATAGAGCTGATATCCAAGTAAATCAGAATTTTAGTTTCATGTTGAGTGAGAGGATTGTAGTCTCCTTTCAAGTTTTAGCTTGATAAATGTTCAATTGTAGCTCGTTGAGGTAGGAGCCTCCTGTAGGTTGTAGCCTACAGAAAATAGATGGGAATTGGAGCTTCCTTGCAAGTTGTAGCTTGCAAAAATTGAGGTAGCAGCCTCCCATAGGTTGGAGGCTATAGAAGATTAGTTGTGAGAGGGAGTTGGAGCTTGACTTTGCATGACAACAATAATAAGATTTGGTTTTCTCCCTTATGGGTTTCCACTTATATCTCTTGTCTATGTGCATGATGATTATGTGTTGATGTATTGTGTTTAATCTACTTATTACTTGTTGCCCACATATTAAGTTTGCTAATTCATTATATATTAAGTTTCCTATGAAATGGAGGTGTAAATAAGTTTAAAGAAAATAGTTTGAAATGTCCATGAATGTACCAAAATGATCCCCCCCCCCTTATTTTAGCGAAGGGTTCATCAACTTGCGGCTATGATACCACTTGTAACATGTACACACACATATAAAAATTTAATTAACATTCTTCATAAAAAATGAAAATAAAATTACTTTATCTATATTATAAAAAAAAAAAACACATCAAAAGTCATAAAGACTGAATAAATCCTATTTTGAGGTAATTTTCTCCTAGTTTCTAGTTGAACCCACACACCAAGTGGAATTTAATTTACGCTTTTCATTAGGGCTTACACAAGTTAAAAATTTCATAAAATCACAATTTCATCTATTCTATGAACAAATATTTGGGGGGTGTTCGATTATCTTACAAAATCCTTGGTTTACGCAACCCATCCCAAGTTTTATCACTATAATAATTTTGATGGTATGTCAATTAAGGAACATTTATACCACAATTTACCCTGCTATGCTCCAATGCTTTGATGGAAAGTGAAAAAGTATCAATTTGGCACACACAACACTGTCTATCTTATGGGAAGATCCAACAGATCGAATTCAATGTGAAGTAGTTAGGATAACAGGTCACCATATGATCGGTGATTGTAAATCAGTTGTTCCTTCACTTCTATCAAGTGAGGAGATCTGCAACCCTCTCAAAAACTTGCAGATTTATCGACTCTTAGAATTCTTCACTTGGCCCAGGTAATTTTTTGAGGGTTTAACTTCCTTTCACTTATATTGCAGTCTCGAGTGCTTGGTTTCGTTAGTGTCGCATTTTTGTTTCTAACTTGCTTATGTTGATTCAAACCATGGCAGGTAAATATGATGGCATGGTAGTCTCTTAGTCAACTACTCCTCTATCTCGGCGGGGTGTTTCCATTCAGTATTATTTTGGTATTGGTCATGATAAATCTCTTATTATTTTCTCCGAGGTTTTGGAAAACCCTTCACCAGACTCAATGTTATAGGTAAATTTTGTCTTTGGCTGTTGAATATGAGAATATGTAGGAATTTACAGGGTAAGTTCCTTAGATCAAGAACCAAATGTCACCACTCACAAATAGATCACAAATCAGTACACCAGTATAATCACATGGTTAAAACCCTCAAAGAGGGAAACAGTCCATGACCTGAGCCAATGTAGCCACTTTAGGCAATTTATTAATATAAAAAGAAAGGTTACATATGTTTCTCTCATAAACGGTTACCGGACAAATGACCCTCCATGCTCTTTAAATAGAGATCATGGACCAATCGGGTGCTAAGCCACAGATCAAGTGTCATTAATACCGAGGTGAGAGATAACCATTAGATCACTACAAATCGTGACCGTCGGATTATAAGTTACAAATGTACATGGTAAAGAAACATTTTACCTAACTCTACACTAGATTAAGTTATTCTTAACTATTTCCTATGTGTCAGAATATCCTAACATCACCCCTTAAGAACAACTTGGGATAGGATTAAAGGATTTACAAAGGTGACACAAAAGGAGCCTATTTCCTATGTGTCAAAATATCATAACATCCCCCCTTAAGAAAAAATTGGGATATGATTGAAGAGTTTACAAAAGTGACACAATAGGAGAAGGAAGGAGGCATTAGAGCCTACCCCCTTAATGACAAATTTCCTGAACTCCAAGCATGGATTGAAGTTTGTTAAACTTTGCTTATATGAGAGCCTTTGTAAAGATATCGGCTACTTGATCATTAGTTGGACAATACTGCACTTCAAGAACATGATCATGAATGAGATTTCTGATGAAGTGTATGTGGAGTTCAATGTGTTTCATATGCTGACGCTGAAGTAGATATTTACATAGCTGAATGGCACTCTGATTATCACATCAAAGTGTAGTTGGATGCTGCTGATGGAGACCAAATTTAGACAGGATCTGAGGAAGCCACATGGCTTCCTTGCTAGCTTCAACTGCACCACGATACTCTGCTTCTGCTGAAGAAATAGAGATGGAACTTTGTTTCTTACAAGACCAAGTAATAGGTCCTAAACCAAGAGTGAATACATAGCCTGCAGTAGAATTTTGATCATCAGGGTCACCAGCCCAATCAAAACCAGTGAAAGAAATCAACAATGGAGATGCTCCTACACTGTAATGAATCCCAAACTGAACTGTACCTCAAATATATAAAATTATTATTTTGGCTAATTTCCAGTGACTTTCATGAGGTTGGTGCATAAACTTAGTGACAAGACCAATGGAAAAGGAGAGGTCAGGATGGGTATGGGTTAGATATAGAAGTTTACTAACAAGTTGATGATATAAGGTAGCATCAAATTCAGGGGTAGTACAGTTGACTGAAAGCTTAAATCTAGACTGAAAGGGAGAAGGGTCAAGTTGTTAGTCTTCCATGTGAAAGTGGTGTATAAGATCACAGGCATACTTGGACCGAGAGAGGGTAATGCCTTCCTTGGATTGCAAGACTTGAGGACCAAGGAAATAATGCAAGTGTCCTAAGTCTGTCATTTCAAACTTATTTTTGAGGCTAGACTTCACATGTTTTATAATGTTTGGATCAATACCAGTAAGGATAATATCATCAACATAAAGAACAAGGATGGTGAAGGAATTACCCATTTTCTTGGTGTAGACAATGTTTTCAGAATGACACCTAGAAAAGCCATTATCTAATAAAAATCTATCCATTTTGGCATACCAAGCCTGAGGAGCTTGTTTGAGACCATAGAGAGACTTCCTAAGATGAAAAACATGGCTGGAGTGATTTTGGATAAATCCAGGGGGTTATTCCATGTGGATTTCTTCATGAAAATCTCCATGTAAGAATGCAGATTTCACATCCATCTGATGGACTTCCCATTTAAAAGAAGCAGCAAGGGGAATAACAAGGAAGATAAAATTCATTTTTGCAACAGGGGAGAAGGTTTCAATATAGTCAATACCTTCAAATTGCGAAAATCCTTGAGCAACAAGACGAGCTATGTCTATCCACTTTTCCATCTGGTCCAAACTTGGTTTTTTAAACCCATCTGCATCTAACAAGTTTTCTTCCTTTTGGAAGAGGAACAATATCCCAAGTATCGTTTTCCAATAAGGAAAGCTACTCTTCATTCATAGCTTCATCCCAATCTGGATGAACAAAGGATTCTTCAAAGGTTTTTGGATCTAGTTTTTCTAGAACCTGAGGCAATAAGGAAGAGGCTCTTTCAAACTAAGAACGTGTATGTCGTTGATCGGTAGGGTCACCTGCAAGAGAACCTGCTACATCTCGGGTAGAGCAGACCCATCTTGGAAGTGGTGGATTATAAGGAACAATTTCAAGAGGTGGAGGAGGATTTTCATCCTCATTGTCATCATCTGAACCAGAAGGAATGCTATTAAAAATAGAAGAGAGAGAGAGAGGTGGCACATATGCTGAATCAGGCTTGTAGGCCAAAGGTGGCACACCCGCTGAACTAGGCTTGCAGGCCAATATATTTTCATCAAATTTGAGATCTCTTCTAATGATTATATTTTTGGATTTGGTTGAAGAAGTCTATATCCTTTGACATCTTTAGAATATCCAACAAAAATACTTTTTTCACTCTTAGGTTCTAAGGATTTATCTTTCACATCTAGAATATGGGCCCAAGCATCACTTCCAAAAACACGAGAGTGACTTACATCTGGTTTGATTGAGCTCCAAGATTCTTCTGGAGTTATATTCCTTAAAACCTTAGTAGGAGTGCGATTGACTATATAATTTTCACAGTTAATGGCTTTTGCCCAAAAATTGAGACCAAGTCCTTTAGATTGAAGAATACTATTAGCCATTTCTTTTAAGGTGTGATTCTTCCATTTAGCTACACCATTTTGTTGTGGAGTATATGGAATAGTATGTTGGAATTTAATGTCATGGTCAGTGCAGTAGTTGATAAATTTGTTGTTAACATATTCTCCTCCATTATATGATCTTAACTTAAGAATTTGATGTCTAGATTGTTTCTCAAGAAAGGCCTTAAAGGCAAAGAACATGTTAAAAACTTCACTATTTAGTTTTAATAAGTATACCCAAGTGTGTCTAGAAAAATCATCAATGAAAGTTAAGAAGTACTTGCAACCAGAGAAAGAAACAACAGGAAGTGGACCACATAAATCACTGTGCACAAGCTGCAAAGGGGCTGAAGCGTGCCAAGAGGCACATTTGTCAAAACTTTCTCGATGATGTTTTCCGAGTACACATCCAGAGAAAATACCATCTCGGCAAGATACCATAGGAAGATCCATCACCATATTTTCCTTACATAGAGTTTGAAGAGAGCGATAGTTTAACTGACCAAATCGCTCATGCCAAAGTTTGCTCACATCATCATTGTGAGCAACAAAACCAGAGGGAAGACATGATGACCCAAAGTTGTCAAACTTATACAACCTTGTGGAATCATCAGCAATCCGAGTAGCCAAAATATTTTTAGGATCTTTGAGGTCCTTGATTACAACAACATGAGGTGAGAATTATACTATTTTCCCTTCACCTGAATGAGTTATCTGATAAACAGAGAGAAGGTTGCATGACAAGGTAGGAACACATAGTACATCATTAAACTAACTGTTATCGAGATGAATGGTTCCAGATCCTACAACACTAAGAGATCTATCATCACCAACATAAATATGTTGGTGTTACAATCATTTAAAGAAGAAATCATGGCTTTATTTTTGGCCATGTGATAAGAAGCTCCAAAATCAATGAGCCACTCATGAGAATGAGAATAGGAAGATACATTTAATGCATAACCAGATCTTTATTATTGACAACCACAAGCAGAAAGTGCCATTCCTGATGATGAAGGTGAAGAGTGCTCCAAATTGATGTTGTGCTTCTTCATTGCTGCTTCTAAGGCTTCCATCTTCTTAAAACATTCGGACTCTAAATGGCCATCACGATTGCAAAAATTGCAATGTCTATCTGTCTTCTTTCCTTTGTTTTTATATGCCTTATCCTTTTGGTGAGTTTTTTTTTTCAGTTTGTGGCTGAAATTTCTTACGACCCTTGTTAGGTTTCAGACCATACTTTTTAGGATACTACTTCATGGGATTATTTTGATATGATTGTTGCTGGGCTACTAAGGCTTTCTTAGAAGCATTTCCAGAAGTGATAAGACCAAGGTGTAAGATTTTTTCTTGTTCTCTTATCAAAGAATCACAAAATGCATCAAAAGAGGGGTTCTTCTAGGCTGTTCCTGAAGAAATGATGGCTTCTCTAGTGGAATGGAAGGCAGAAACAAATACAGAGTATGCAGGGCCAAGCTCAGCAAGAATGCAATAAATGAGGCTACCATCTTCCTTTTTGAACTTACAACCTTCTAAAAGATTTCAAATGGCCTTGAATTTGGACAAAAAATCTTCAATGGAAGAGAAATTATTGGGGTCCAAAGTAAGAAACATTTTAAAGTTGGTGGACCCTGATTTGATTTTGAATGCCAAAAACAGTTTTTAGCTTTTCTAGGGCTTCATCAGGGGTTTTAATGTCAAGGATATGAAATCGAAGATCTTGAGCAATGGACATTCCTCTCAACCCTCATGATTGATCTTGTTTATTTTCCCATTTAGCAAATTTATCATCATTGGAAGGTTTAGTTTCTTGTAATGTGGCTATTCTATAGAGCCCTTTACTTCTAAGTGTATCTACCATGTGAGGTAGTCATTGGAAATAATTGGCGCTGTTAAGAATAATCGGGAATGCACTTTCCATTTTTTTTTTTAAAATGAAGCTGAAAAAAGTTGAAACTAACTGCTCCAATGGAAATATATCAAAAAATTTGGCCATTTAAAAAAAAAATGGCTCGAAAAACGGCTTTCGGATGAAGAAGTTATGCCTTTTGAAAAATTTGAGTTGTAGATGCCGAATAGTTACGAGAACGGGATGAAGTGCGGCTTTTGAAAAAAAAAATCTTCCCCTTTGAACAATGTTTTTTTACAAAAGAATCTTGAGGAGACTTGAACCCAATACCTCTATTCTCATATAATAACCCTCACCAAGTGAGATATTAAAATGATCATGTTATTTTTCGAAAGGAGGAAGGGTTTATTTTTTTTTTTACTCTTCTGTGTGCGTGCCTTTTCCTGCACCAAAAAAGCACAAAAACCGAGCCACAAAAAAAATAGAATGCAAATCCCTACGCAAAAATTTTTGATTTTCGACTAGCCTTACCAGAAACTATCAATTTTTTCACTATTTTGATTTCCCGAGATCACACAAAGACACGGGGAAAGAACATACGTAGCGAAAAAATCCCTTCTTCCTATTTCTGATTTTCTGAGATCACACATAGCACAAAACAAAGAGCATACACAGAGAAGAGGGTCTAGCTTTGGAAAATAAATAAAACCTAAAAACCGAAAATAAAAGGAGGGAACCAAAACAAGCAGAATTATTAACAAAACAGATGCTTTATACCTCGAGATCTAAACTGTCATAACTTGGGTAGCCGAAAACATTTTTGCATGAAAACAAAGGAATTCCTCACTGTAACGGATGCTCCAGACACAACCAAGCAGCTCCAAGCCCAAAATTTTTCAGAAATAATATATCTACAAAATGACATTCGCATGAAGTCAAACCGACTTCGGATTTTGATCAACAACGGATGCGGCCCTCAAAATAGCTCTGATATGATGTAGGAATTTATAGGATAAGTTTCTTATATCGAGAACCAAATTTCACCGGTCACAAATAGATAAAAAATTATTACACCAGTATAATCACGTGGTTAAAACCCTCAAAGAGAGAAACAGTCCATGGACTGAGCCAACATGGCCACTTCAGGCAATTTATTAATATAAAAATAAAGGTTACATATGTTTCTCTCATAAATGGTTACCAGAAAAATGACCCTCCATGCTCTATAAATAGAGATCGTGGACCAATCGGGTGTCAAGACACGGATCAAGTGTCATTAATACTGAGGTGAGAGATAACTGTTGGATCACTACAAATCGTGACCGTTGGATTATAAGTTGCAAATGTACATGGTAAAGAAACACAACCTAACTCTACACTAGACTAAGTTATTATTAACTATTTCCTATGTGTCGGAATATCATAATAGAATAATCCTCTTAAATATTGGTAAAATACCTAATTTTATCACTTTTTGGTTATCATGCTTGTTACAAGTTAGCATTGAGATGACGCACTACCAAATTTGAACCAACATTTCCCGTATTCGATTTCTTAACCCTAACAGGTGCTTTTACTTCCTATATGCCAGGATTTCTTGTGAGTTCCTTGACAGGGTTGAAAAATTTTAAAATTCCTTTATTTTGGGTTACATTTATACTCCAAACCCTAATGGTTTACGAGTTTTAGTCTAGTTCTTTCTTTCCTTGGGGTATTTTTTCCACGACGTTTCCTAGAATTTGTAAAACAAATATACCATTTTTGTATATTATGTGAGAGGAATGGTCTATTTAAATACCATAATTCCTTGTTTGGCTATTTTGGTATTTATTTTTGTCATTTACATTGGTAGTTTTGTAATTTGAATGGTGTATAATGTTAATACTCTTTGTTATTCTGTGTGATAATGATGATCGTTCTCTTGGATACTATCCTTGAAAACTATTGAGGGCTTGATATATACCTTGGTTTATTTGTATGTTCTTATATAATTAATGTAGAATTATTTTATGGTTAAAGATATGCCTAAAATTATTGTATAATATAATGCCATAAATTCTATGCAGACAGATTCCTTGATTTGAACCCCATATTTCTGTTAGGTCCCTATATTACTAGTGTAGTCCCTTATTATGTTAGTGTAGCCCCCCTTATTTTTATTAAGTTTAGCATCTCTTACAACCCCATATTGTTATTATTGGTGCCTTGTTAGCATTATTATTTTTAGTCAATGGGGATTATATTGTGACCCCATGGACCTCATATATATATGAGGTTTTTTCATTTGCATTTATCTATAACTCTTTTCTATTTATGTAATGTAAAGGAGGTTCCCCCTTTAAGTGGCTTATTTATAAGGCATTAATCTCTATTTATTCCTATCTTTATTTTGTTCCCACATACTTGGCATTTCCAGTCTAAGGATCAGGGAACACCACCAAATAGGTCACTAATCTTCACTATTTTTAATAAGATTTTCATATGCACCACACAAGAGAACAAACTTATAGTCGCTTAAAATTTTTAAGCTTTTAAGATTCAGATTCTATAATTTTCAAGATATATGTGTAAAGTTATGATTTTTCTCCAAGATCCCAAAATGTCAACCATGAAGAGTCACATTTTCTATAATCACTTATAAAAAAAAGTTTTTTCTACGAATGTCTGTAAGCCAAATTTTATGGAATGGGGCTGCAATCCCAGGAATGTTAGAAAACTCTGGGATCTTTGGCTTGCAAATATTTTGCCGAGCATGATCCGTGGAATTTACTTTGTTAGCCCCGAATTTCATCTCAAAGAGGTGACCGGGGCACCACCACACCCTTGTGAGCACTTCTAACTGGAATTAGTAAAATTCGTCATGCGCATGGATGGTTTCTGTATCAATTTAAGAGACAAAGGAGGAAACAGTGACATGTGGCACACCATAAAAGTTTGTTCTACTAAACCAGTCCATAATTAGGTGATTGTGGGATATTGGACATAACTTCGTCTTGAAAAATCCAAATCAGGACAGAATTGTGTCATTTGAAATAAGATTTAGAGGGATACCACAGGGCCAAATTTCAGATATTAGGATCCAAAATAACATAGATAATTGAGTTTCAATATTGATCTCCTCAAAAGAAAGAAAAAGGTGTCTATTTATTTTTTAAAATTGCATAACATTTGTTTGAAAAAGTAGTTTGAACTGATTCCAAGGGAATATTAAAGAATTTTGTCAGTACTGGGTTCTATAATGCCTCCAAAAAATAATTCCATGCCCATTAAGCCCTTAGAAAGATATAATATGATGCATGAATATGAATAATTGCAGTATGAGATATCAAAATTACAGTACCAAGTGCAAAAAATTTCGATTTTACAAAGAGAAATCAAAGATGACATAGATGGTTTAAAAGAAAAAATGAAGGCTTAGTTGGATGGATTGAAGGATCAAATGAAAGATAGTATGGATAATGAAGTAGTGGAAGATATTATTGAGGATTAGAAACAATTTCTCTAACTCTCAAAGGATAACCTAACTTTGGTGTAGAATCAAATGAAACGACAGGAATATCAACATCACATCGAAATAAGTTTTGAAGCAGTCACAAAAACAAGAACTCAAAAAGTACGATCAATTTCAGAGTATCTCAACAAGTGGAAGAACTTTCCTGTAGAAGATTCGACATGGGAGGATGGGAATTTTATACAGAAGAATCAATAAATAATCAACCGTTGAGGACAACACTTTTTTGAAGGAGAGGGGCATGTTAGGTCCCTATATTACTAGTGTAGTCCCTTATTATGTTAGTGTAGCCCCCCTTATTGTTATTGTTGTACCCCTGTAACCTACATATTGTTACTATTGTGCCCTTACATTATTATTGTTAGGTCGGCTAGGATTATATTGTGACTCCATGGAATCCTATATATAGAAAGGAGGTTTTGTCATTTGTATCATTCAAGAATTGTTCATTTATGTAATGTAAAGGAAGTTTCCCCCTCGAAGTGGGTTATATCTAAGGCATTTATCTCTCTTTTCTTCTATTTTTAGAGTTTGTTTCATAACACTTTTTTATTCTAATTTTCGTTGTTTCTGTATTTTCCTGCTGTTGGAACAGGGTCTCCTACAAGCTGCAAAACTGGTCCATTTTGTATAATTATGATTATATTTAGTCTAACGCAGGGGTTTTGGGGTGGGTCAAAGCACCTAATGCATTGTAAATGGGTCAAGGGTAGACCAAGAATCTGCAAACCACAGTTTGTGCACCATTGGATGCGTAGGCTAAAATAGTATAAGTAGTTGAACCTTTTTGAGTTGTAAGACAGATTTTGGAAGAGAGATTGATGCTAAGTGTGAACTGATAGATCTGGTTAGGGTTTTTGGGAAGGACTCCTACTGCTGTGTGCAAACCCTGCTGTTGTGTGTGCAGGTTGGGTTTTGGGGTATTGTAAGTAGAACTGAAGGATTAATGACTGCAGAAGTATTGTTGAATATCTGAATCTATTGGAATTACTTTGATGTGAATCTGTGATGTTTGTTTAATTAATATATATTGTTTTGTTATTGATTTAAGCTGCGAACATACTTTTGTCTCTTGTCTATGCTGTGATCTGGGTATGTTCTGTTGTACTTCATATAAGAATATCTGGCATAGCTGCATTATCGTTATATGAGTTCATGATCTCTTGATTACTGTGAATATCATTGATGTTGTGCACATGGATGCGAAGGGAATTTGTAGATCTAGGCTTCGTGAT
Organism: Pinus albicaulis; assembly: GCA_034641835.2. Lineage (NCBI taxonomy): Eukaryota > Viridiplantae > Streptophyta > Pinopsida > Pinales > Pinaceae > Pinus > Pinus albicaulis. The sequence goes on from CM076584.1 coordinate 1,436,202,330, forward strand.
ATAAGATCTGGTCACTATAAAGCTGAATACAACTCTGCTTTACTTACCTACCCTCTCCTACGGTGCGGAAACCTAGTTCTAGTACCCACCCATACTACTTTGGGGGAGACTTTGGCTTGCGAAAGCTGGTCACTGCCGAAAGGGCGAATAGTATAGGGGTTTGTTGGAAAACCTTAAACCTCTAAACCTCGGTCAGGACCCCTCGAGGAAAAAAATGGTTCTGTTGTCGGGACTTGAAGATTTTGAGAGAGGGATCAGGTAATGCCAAGGCTGTACTAGAAACTTGAAAGCAAATAAATTGATGAATGGTTCGACCAGCAAGTTCAGGAATTCGTAGTGAAAGAGAACTGCAATAAGAGGTTCATCACCGAGGAGTAGAAAAATAAGTATATTTTCATAGATATATACGAGATATTATTTCTAACAATTTCGATCGAGCTCCAGGAGTGGCTCACAAGGTTGGTAGAATTTTAGAATTATTGGAAGGACCAATGGGTCACGCAGTGGACACTTGAACTGATCCAACAATTAGAGAAGATTGATAACACCATCACTCGCATGGTGGACCACTGGGTGGACAGTGTGCTAAGATGGTTTCTAACAGAATTTTCCATCAATTAGTTCGTATCCTACTCTAGAGTAGAGTGAATATTCTTCAAGGGTTTTCGGGGTAAGTTTCTGAAGGCCTCGCCATTGCCGATTAAGATATTACTGTGCGAAAAGAGTATCTTGTGTAGCCACACCGAATGAATGACCTCTGATCTGGATGGAAGTACGACACGAAGTGGCAAGTACTATCAAACCAACCAAGAAGGAGATAGGTCTGTCTACAGTCTAGTAAGGGAAGCAGTTGTGCAAAGTCCTCCCGGCACACCACCTTCAAACCAACATAGGAGTAAGAATTCACCTATAGATCTGCCACCGCTAGAATATGACATGGTTGTGCACATGAAGTTTCTGACCTTTAATGGTGTGGGGGATGAAGACATGGATCAGTTTTGGTTTGTCGCAAGATCGGTATGGACTGCGTAGAACATAGCTAGTGATGCGGTGAAGCGGGCACAAGTATCCCTTGCCTTTGAAGGGAGACCTTTAGACTGGTACATCGAACACATTGGCCAGCATGCGAACATGACCATTGAGGAGATTAAGAATGCTCTAAAACAACAATTCAAGAAGCCTAAGTCCTACTCTCAAATAGTGGTTGATCTAAAATATTTCAAGCATGGGCCTTCTGAGTCTGTGTGGGAGGCCGATCAATGACTGAAGAAGGTGATTAGGGAAGGAAGATTTCAATATGATGACAGATAGCATACATAAAGGTTCATTTCTATGTTTTTTCCTCATCTGCACATACCTATGAGTCATAAAATGTTTGAATCATAGGAGAAATCCTTGGAGGGTGCCATGAAGTTAGAAGTCGCGCCTTGAGATGAGACCCAGCTGGGCGTCCAACAGATCCAAGGGCAGCTAGAAGAAATTCACGTGGAGATCCAGAACCGGTGAAAAGAGTGAGGAGCAGAGGCTAGCCCTGAAAGGTGGTGCGTATGATGCATGGTGAATGATCATACCAAGAATAATTCTCCTCTATTAGCAGAGTATATGCAGGCCAGGGGACCTAGCCCATTGCACCCAAGAGAAAGTGCAGGGCCAGGTGGGCAAACATTGTGGTGCGATGATTTCCGCATTACAGGGCTGCACGACAGAAACCATTGCCCTCGCCTTGCCGCATATGTCCCAGAGGTAAAATAGCAATGGTGCAGGTTCTGTAGATCGGTAGGACATGATGAACAGAACTGTTGGACATATGATTTGATGATCGATCGCGAAAAATTATATAGGGTACAATCATACCCTGTGTCTCCAAGGTACCCCGTAGGCATAGGTGGCTCCCCAGCCAGGGGAAGGGGGGAGGCTGAGGTAGAAGCACAGGTCCGGGATGAGGGCAGCTAATCTGTTATAACTACGGAGAGGTTGAGCACTTTGCGAGAGACTTCCAAAATCCTACAAGACAGTCTTGTCGGTACTGTACACAGCTGGATCATGTGATCAAATAATGTCCAATATTGATAGCAAAAATGTAGGAGAAGCAACCAACACCTACACAGAATGTGCAGAGGGTTAAGGCTAAGTTGCGAAGCAAAGATCCGAGCGTAAATGTCGTAACGCGCAGTGGAAGGGCCACCAGAGGACCTGGGGAGAAGGCTGCGACTGAACCTCTGATTCGACAGGCTATTATCAAAAAAGAGGGTTTGGACCCAAGCAAGGAACAAGAAATATTTGTCACAACTTGCAAACACTTTGCTAAGACAGAGGCATCTACACCTGCGAACCTTAAGGCAGACAAGGAGGTCAAGCCCTTCTTACAAGCATGTATGAAGCTGCTACGCAACCCAAAAGCTATAGAGAATCTTCAGGCATTTATATATAGTTGCACATCATGACCTATCCTACCTCCATAAATCAAGTATGTGCACAAGCTATACAGATATAAGAAACTCATTGTGTAGTATCCCAAAATAGGGAAATTCTACACTATTGGGAATATCTTAAGATATTCCAAATGTGGAGAAAAAGTAATATGTAAAAAAACCCATTGAGTAGCAGTGATAAATTAACACATGGAATTCCAAAATATCCACGTAACCATCATATTAGATTATAGCAACAACAATGTATACAAATCCTTGAGGAAACAATCACTCATGTGGGGCAATACAACCCTCAATAGAACATATACATGATAAATGAAAAATACTGCTACATTAAGAAATCCATGGCTATGATTGCACAGTCTATGAAGAATAACTGCTGCAAAATGATGTCAATACATGAATATATCAATAAATGAATCATACAATATGGGGAGAAAAGATAAACACTCCCAAAGCCAATTTCTAGACAAACCTGGTAGGATTGGTTGAAATATGCAGAAATAAAAAATGTCGGAGTTGCAGGGTAGCAGATGCAACTCAGACAATGGAAATTGATGAAGATAGCTGATGATGCTGCATATGATGAATATATCTCATGCAATTGATCTCTCAGGGGAAATTTTGATCCAATCCCTGAAGATCTCACCCTCAAAAATAGTAGAGCAACTCCCCATTACAAATATGCTTAGAAATAACGCAGTCAAGGAGATGGAATGCGCTGTAAGAGATGGAAAGTGCTTGGCCTGATGCCAGAGATCTGAAATCAGCTCCTAAAACATCCTCACTAACCTCCCATAGGAATATAATCTCCCTCCTCTGAAAGATGAGCTAAGGAAATGGTGTTGTGGAACCCTCCACTGCGACACCCTGCAACACAACGTTTACTGCTATAGGAATAATGTTGTAGCTGAAGGAGGTGGCTTGGCCTTGAGCCTGAAATGTGGAGAATGAAGTAAAATCCCTCAAGGGGCCTCTTAAGAAGGCAGAAGGATTCCTAAACAGGAAATCCCTTGTGTTAAGCATCACAACAATCTCAGTTGAACTACTGAAGAAAGAAAATAGTCATGCAAACCAAAATATTTATTCATCAACATATCCCCCTATGGTTGCCTTGTCCTCCCTTTATACAAATTAAAGCCTCCTTTCCTTGGCCCCCACACATTAGGGTTTCCTCCACCAAATTACCTCTTCCTCATTCACACTGCGCTATCTTTCAAAGTGATCCACTCCTCCTATGGCAGCGTTGTTGAATTGGTCAAACTTGACCTTGTCCTCATGCATTTGCCCCTTTTCACACTTGAGGGTGAAAAATATGGTTATTCTGATGATCCCTTTCACATTATGAGGGATTTTATTCCTACTCATGGGCCTCCTTACCCATTTATTCACTGCTTAGATGATATAATCAAAATTAATGTTCCAATTAGCTCTATGCTAATTTTTGGAACATTACAATCCTCCCCTCCCAAATGTTGCTTGTCCTCAAGAAACTAAAAGGATAGAACTGAAGGGCCTTCTTGAGGCATGAGGCTGAAATGAATTGGGATCTGCCATCCCCATATGAATCTCCCATCCCCTAAGCAATAATAAAAAAAAAATGAGTTACCCTCCAACATGGAAACTCCTTAAAGTATTCCTCCACCTTTGGCTCATACAAAGTAGGTGGGATGAAAATATGATCGTGGAAGAAAAGGTAGTCTACCCCACGCTATCCTTCTCTCCATTCATGATAAGTGTATATTATGTGTAGATCCTGGGCTGCAAAATTATTTCCCTCAAGTGGAAAAATAAAGAAAAATCCTTTAAGGATGTCCTCTCCAACATTGAAGAACAAGTTGGCCCAAAACATCTCATCCATGATGAATAGGACATGATCACCATAGAGTATCCAAATCAGAAGTTTTTTGAACTTTTTACATGATGTTGCATGATAAAAAAAATGTCTCAAGTGGACACAATGCAATCTCTCCCACTGCAACTTTAGAAAATAGTATGGCAAGTGGTGCTTTGACAAATAGCTAGTTGTGTGAATCATCACATCTACTAGTGAATAGTAAATGAGTGAGTGTGCCAACTGATCATAGAAGAAAGAATCAAACACTTTCCCATGGTTAAACAAAGGATGGATGTCTCCATCATAATAGCTGGAAAAATCTTGCTCATGGGGCTGAACAATAAACTTGCCCTCTTGTGGAGAAATGCACTGTATGACAATGGTAAGAAGATGCAAATACTATGTTACATAATTAAAATATGCAAAAAGGACATCATAACCATGTGCTGAAAGTAAAGTGATGCAAGAATACATGAGTAGGTCCATGCCCCAAAGGAACAGTGTTGTTGGCCTATGTAAATAGGCTCCTGCCAACCCATAGCTCAATTCTTTGACATGATGATTGTCAAATACTCCTCCAATAATGTTGTTGCAAATATGGAATGCCTTCCAAGATGGATGTACTTCCTGATCATAAAAGGCGAAGGAGTAGCCTCTTTTCACCATGACAGTGCCATCTCCTACTCCTACAACATCATACAACATATGAGAGAAATCTTCCCTTGCTTTCTCAAGTACAACCCAAGCAACAAAAGTGTTTGCTGCCTCCTCATGCTCTCATCATACAAGACATGTGATGAAGACATAATGAATGATATGAATGTCACATCAACATCATGAATCCATACTCTTTGCTGCTTGATGATGCAAGCATCTTGCCGAATATCCTCCATCTCCATACCCTTAGAGAGAGTGTATGCCAAGTGATGGCCAAACTCCTTCAAGAGTAACCAGTGCAACCATGCCTCTTTTTGTCCAGTATCATAGATCTTAAAGTAGCTTTCTAGCTTCTTTCTCACCATCCACATCCACTCAATCAGTTGTGGAAGTATTCTTCCATCCTCCCTCTTGGTACTCCACTCATGAGGGCCACCATCATCCCAAATCAGATTTCTGCACTTCATGGGATTTTGAAATGAAATCTTCCCAAGGATCAATTTGATCCCACAAGGACCCAAATAGGTGGTAGGAAAAAACATCCCATCATGATGTGCATGGCTCAAGAAATGTCCAACACAATCATGAGAGATGTTATCCATCTGAAGATGTCCTCCATCATCTATCTGTTCCTCCTTTAATCCATGAAGATCCAAGTGTGAGAAGGGAAGAACCTCCTTAAAATTTTGAAAACCCTTGCACTCCATGATGTTTTGAAGTGCACATTCATTGAAATCTCTCCATGAGATCTCCTCCTCATGCATGGCCTTCCAAAACCAAAGAGGTCTTGGATCTGCTACAATTAGAAGTCTCTCTTTGAGCTGTGGCATGTTCATTGAGAGAGTGTCATCTAGAGAGGAGAAAGAGTTAGTTATCTCCATATGTCTACTCCTTCTTACTGCTCCCTTCATGGCTTCCTAAATGAAGATGCCATTTGAATGCTACCATGAGGAATGTTTCATCTTCTCTACATCACTGCTCTTGTACAGTGCAGTGTAGTTCTACTGCTCTAATTCAACAATATGAAATTATGTGGAATCATCCATAATTTTTGTTGAAATGATAAGAGATGTGCATTTAAGCATACCTTGTTGAAATTTGGAAGCTCCTTGTAGGGATGCAAGAGTTTCCTCCTCATATGTGTTGGCTTCCCAAACTGTTGAAGATGAAGGCTGATCCTCCATGGTCTCAACAACGCTGGTACATGCCTCTTCAACTGGTGGTGAGGGCTCTTCCCTCCTTTGGCCAAATATTCTGATCATCCTTTGGGAAAATTGAGCACGAGTAGATACCCTTGCATGGCTCCATTGGCTGAACCACCAAGAATTTACTTCACCTTCAAGGTGCAGCACTGCAATTTCTACAACCTTTCTATCTACTATAGGATGTAGCAGGAAGAAAGCCTCCATATTCTTCACCCAAACCTCTGTTGCACATGTGAGTGATCCATCAAAGGTGGACAATAAAAATCTATTGCCTCTCATTATCCCATAGATGTGGGGTCTTATTTCTTCTTCCAGCTGAATAAATTGTGGTAAAGCTAGAGTCTTCTTGAAGGCTCTAGGTTTAGCTTTGTATTCAGCAAGGTAATCACTTAGAATTTTGAATTCCAAGTGTTATTAATGCTTCATTCCTTCTTCTCTTTGAGAATAGGAAGTGCATGGTCCTTCCTCTTCTCCTTCTTCCATATTCTTGACCTCCTTGGGGAGGTCCTTCCTGGATCTGAAAACTGATGAGAGCAAGCTCATCCTCTTCATCATATTGATCTATTCAATCTTCTTATGGATGAAACTCACAGAATGAACCAAATATCATGCTCTGATACCACTGTAGTATCCCAAAACAGGGAATTTCTACACCATTGGGAAAATCTTAAGATATTCCAAATGTGGAGCAACAATAATATGTAAACACACCCATGGAGTAGCAGTGATACATTAACACATGGAATTCTAGAAGATCCACATAAACATCATATTATATTATAGAAGCAACAACGTATACAAATCCTTGAGGAAACAATCACTCAAGTGGGGCAATACAACCCTCATTAGAACATACACATGATAAATGAGAAATACTGCTACATTAAGAAAGCCATGGCTATGACTGCGCAGTCTATGAAGGATAACTACTACAAACTAATGTCAATACATGAATATATCAATACATGGATCATACAATATGGGGAGAAAAGATAAACACTCCCAAAGGAAATTTCTAGACAGACCTGGAAGGATTGGATGAAATATGCAGAAACACAAAATGTCGAAGTTGCAGGGTAGCAATTGCAACTCAGAAACTGGAAATGGATGAAGATATTTGATGATGCTGCATATGATGAATATATCTCATCCAATGGATCTCTCAAGGGAAAGGCTGATTCAATCCCTGAATATCTCACCCTCCAAAATAGTAGAGCGATTCCCCACTGCAAATATGCTCAGAAATAACGCAGTCAAGGAGATGGACTACACTATAAGAGATGGGAAGTGCTTGGCCTGATGCCAAAGATCTACAATTAGCTCCTCAAACTTCCTCACTAACCTCCCATAGGAATAGAAGCTCCCTCCTCTGAAAGATGAGCTAAGAAAATGGTGTTGTGGAACCCTCCACTGCAACACCCTGCAACACAACATTTCTTGATACAGGAATAACACTGTAGCTGAAGGAGGTGGCTTGACCTTGAGCCTGCATTGAGGAAAATGAAGTAAAATCCCTCAAGAGGCCTCTCAAGAAGGGAGAAGGATTCATAAATAGGAAATCCCTTGTGCTAAGCAGCACAACAATCTCTGTTGAACAACTGAAGAAAGAAAATAGTCATGCAGACCAAAATCTATATTCATCAACATATCACCCTATGGCTACCTTGTCCTCCCTTTATACAATGAAAGACTCCTTTTCTTGGCCCCCACACATTATGATTTCCTTCACCAAATGAACTCTTCCTCATTCACACTGTGTTGTCTTTCAAAGTGATGCACTCCTCCTATGGCAGCGTTGTTAACTTGGTCAAAACTAACCTTGTCCTCATGCATTTTCCCCTTTTCACACTTGAGGGTGAAAAATATGGTTATTCTGATGATCCCTTTCACATTATGACGGATTTTATTCCTACTCATGGGCCTCCTTACCCATTTATTCACTGCCTAGCTAATATAAGAAAAATTAATGTTCCAATTAGCTCTATGCTAATTTTGGGAACATTGCACATTGGTAGGGAGATGCGATTGACTGCGCAGGTCGGTGATTATGAGATGGATCAAGTTATTTTGGACCTAGGGTCAAATCTTAATGTATTAACTAAACAGATTTGGCAATGGATGGGAGAACCTAAGTTGGAATGGTCCACTATCTAGTTGCACATGGCTAATCAGAAAAATATTATACCCTTGGGAAGACTATCAAAAATTGTGGTGGATATCATGGGAGTAAAGGCCCAGGCGGACTGTGAGATAATTAAAATCATAGAAGATGCAGACCCCTATCCTGTGCTCTTAGGCTTGGATTGGGCTATCGATATGGGAGGTATCATTAACTTGAAGAAGAGAAGCATGGTGTTTGAGAATAATGGTACATGGGTGATAATGCCATTAATCCTGCGGAAGGCGAATCATACACTAAGTCGGTGTGCGACGAAGAGGATGTGGATTATTTTTATAAGCTGAATGTGCAGGACCAAGATTGGATTAACCCCATGGTTGATGGTTTACTCTGCTGGGAAAAGGGTAGTGAATGTTTCTTTGACTCCAATGGGGAGATAGAGAACTAGAAAAATCGATTACATGATGTCTCTACACTACGATTCCTTCAGGTCACAAAGGAATTCCGATGCATTTCCTCAGAGGTAAGAGACTTACCCTATTTCAATGGGTTTAGTACTATTATGGCATTTTTACAAGCGTTCGAAGTTGAACATAGTTACCGATGAAATAGGTAACCTAACCTCAAAACGGGAACTCTAGCCCAAAAACTCTCAAAAAACATGAAAAAACACCCCAAAAAAAAAAGTGTGTCTTCCAGAACGCACTTGTTTTTTTTTGAAGGTCAAATTTCAACATTTTCTAAAATTATGCTAAAAAAAAAATTGTTTGTTGAAAAAAAGATTGAAAAAACACCCCAAAAAAAAAAAGTGTGTCTTCCAGAACGCACTTCGTTTTTTTTTAAGGTCAAATTTCAACATTTTATAAAATTATGGTAAAAACAAAATTGTTTCTTGAAAAAAAGATTGAAAAAACACCCTCAAAACAAAACCAGTTGATGCTGGAATAACAAAAAAAAAAATTGTGTCATACTTTTGGCATTTTTAAAAAAAGAAGTAACATTTTTTAATTTTTAAAATTCAAACATTAAAAAAAAACCTAAAATTTAAGAAAAAAAATAAATTAAAAAAATAAAAACATTTAAAAGCTTAAAATTTAAAAATATATGAAGATAAAAAAATAAAAATAAAAACAAAGTAAAAATTTTAATTCAATCATTAAAAAAAACCTAAAATTTAAGGAAAAATAAAATAAAAAATAAACCAAAAAAAAATTAAGATTAAAATTTAAAAAAATATAGAAATTAAAAAATAAAAATAAAAACAAAATAAAAATATTAAATTAAAAAAAAAAAAACAAGTAAAAAAAGGAAGGAAATTAAAAAAATAAAATATAGAAATTAAATTTAAAAAAGAAAAAGAAAATGCTTATTAAATTTAAAAAAAGAAGAAAAAAAATTTAAAACAAATAATTAAATTTAAGGAAATATATTAAATTTTAATAAATTTAAAAATTCAAAATTAAAAAAAAAAACACTATTCAAATTAAAAGGAAAAAATAAAAAATTAATTAAAAATAAAAAATAAAAATAAAATACAATAAAAATATCAAATTTAAAACAATATATATTAAAAAAACAAATAAACTATAAAAGATAAATTAAATTTAAATTATAAAAAATAAAATATATATATGAACTTAAATTAAAATAGGTATATACATCAAATTTTATTAAATTAAAAAAAAGAGGTTAATATTAAAATAACAAATTAAATTTAAAAACAAAAATATTAAATTTTAATAAATAAATGAATAAACAAATAAATTTTGAAAGAAAAAACAAATTTTAAATATAAAAGAAAAAAATATATATATTGTTAAACGAAAACTTTAAAACTTTAAAAATCAATTAAAAGTGGAAAATTGAAAAAAAAAAAGAAAAAAAATTAAATAAAAAAAAATTAAAAAAAAGTAATTTAAAAAAATTAAGTTTCATTTTTAAAAAAATCTAATTTTAAATACACAATTTTAATTGAAATAAAAAATATAAAAAATTTACATAATTAACAAAAAAAAAAAAAAAAGAGTAAAACATTTAAAAAACATATTAAATCGAAATAAATTAAAAAAAATTATAAAAAATTTATTGAATTTTATAAAATTATATTAAAAAACTAAAAGTAAAAGTTAATAACAATGAAAAATTATGAAATTAAAAAAAAAATAAAAATCAATTAAATAAAAAAAATGGGCGAAATTTAATAAAAATTATTAAAAATAATAATAAAAATAATAAATTTAAAACAAAAAATAAAAAAATTTTAAAAAAAATCAATTAAAATAAAATTTAAAAAAAAAAAAACAATTAAAATTTTTTTTTTTAAAAAAAATCAATTAAAAAAAAACATTTAAAATTTAAAAAAAAAAAAAAAATCAATAAAAAAGAGTTTTTTATTGGAGCGGCCCGCCCGCTGGGCGGCGCAGCCGCCCTCCTGGGCCCCCGCGGGCGGAGGGCCGATTCCCGGGCCCCAGCGGGCGGGCCGCTCCAATAAAAAACTCTTTTTTATTGATTTTTTTTTAAAAAAAAATTTTTAAATGTTTTTTTTTTTAATTTTTTTTTTTAATTGATTTTTTTTTAAAAAAAAAATTTTAATTGTTTTTCTTTTTTTAATTGATTTTTAAAAAAAAAAAATTTAATTGTTTTTTTTTAATGTTTTTTTTAATTGTTTCTTTCTAATTTTTTTTTTTTTTAATTTGAAAAAATAATTTTTTTTTTTTCAAAAAATAATTTTTTTTTTTAATTTAATATTTTTATTTGAAGTAAAATTCTTTTTTTTTTTTTTTTTTTAAATATATACTTACATCTATTTTTTATTTGATTTTATTTTTTATTTTTTATTTTTTTTTAATTTTTAATATTTTTATTTTTATTTGATTTAAAAAAAATAAATTTGAATTTCAAAAAATTTAAAATTATTTTTTTAATTCAATTTTTTTATTTTAAATTCAATTTGTTTAATTTTTTTTATATTTAATATTATAGAATAATATTTTTTTTTAAATTTAAAATTTAAAATTTATTTATTAAAATTTTTAAATTTTAATTTAATTTAATTGTTTTTCTTATTTTTTTTTGTTTATTTAGTTTTTCATTTTTAAAATCTATAAATGGTTTCACTAAAAAAAAAAAAAAAAACACTAAATTTATGTATATTTGTTTTTTAATTATTTGCACGTGGTTTTTTTCATTTTTTTTGTTTTTTAATGATAGGTTTTTTTCATTTTTTTTTTTTTAATTTTTATTTTCTTTTTCTTTTTCAATTTTAATTGTTTTTTTTTAATTTGTTTTTTTTTGTAAATTTTAAAAGTTGTATTTTTTTCCTTATTATTATTATTATTTTTTAATTTATATTTTTTAATTTAATTTTTTTTTTTTTTAATTTTTTTTTCCTAAATTTTAATTTTGTAATTTTAATTATTTTAAAATTTTTTTAAATATATATATATTTTTAAATATATTGTTTTTTTTAATAAGTTCGAAAAAAATGTTTTTGATTTTTTTTTTTTTTTAATTTTTTGGTGAATTTTTGTTTTTTTTTCTTTAAATTATGTGTTTTTTTCTTCAAATTTTGTCATTTCCTTTGATATAATTTTCAAATATTTTTGTTTTTTTTATTTATTTTTGTTTAAATTTTTTCTTTTTATGAGCTATTTTTGTTTTTTTTTACATTTTTATTGGTTTTTTTTACTGTTTTTTTATATTTTTTTTAATCTAAGTTTGTGTTTTATTACATACATGAAAATCACCACTCTAAAAAAAAAGGTTGATGCAGCATCAATACGTTTCAAAATTAGCATGAAAATCACTGCTCTAGAAAAAAAAGGTTGATGCAGCATCAATACGTTTCAAAATTAGCATGAAAATCACTGCTCTAAAAAAAAAAGGTTGATGCAGCATCAATACGTTTCAAAATTAGCATAAAAATCACCTCTAAAAAAAAAAAAAAAAAAAAAATTTGATGCTGCATCAATACATTTCAAAATTAGCATGAAAATCACTAACATTTTAAAACAAATATTCATACTTCATAAATAAAAATTTTAGAGTGTCAAAAATGTGCACCAAAAAAAAAAAATGGTGATTCTGCATCACCACTTTTCAAAATCGGGTGCTTTTTATGCTACTAAAAAAAAGTAGGTAACATTGCGGTTACCTATTTCATCGGTAACATTGTTGTTGAGGTTCCACAGGAACAAAGGCTATGGGCCCTTAAGCTGGCCATGCACGGAACACCTGCGCGCTGGTGGGAGACATATGAGGAAGTGTTCCAGGAGTGGGAGGATTGTCGGGGCATGATGCTCCTGCAATTTGAGACTCTGGTGGAGGTATGGGTCGAGACATTCCTTGGCCCAGGGGACCCGCAGAAACACATGGTTTCATGGAGAAAGACATGGGGTGACCAAACTACAGAAGAATGGGTCCATTTATTCATTAATTCGTTGGGTCCAATACCTACTTCATGGTACCTGGATGTAGAGCTACATCAACGCACCCACCATTGGGAAACTCTGAAAGATGAATTCATAGGAACATTGAGATTGATACGGGGTTCTGAGGTGCTTGACGAAGCTTTGCAAGACATAGATAAATTTGTGTTTGGAAAATCAGGTGCTCCGAATATTACAGAAGAGATGACTTGGGAATCCCAGATGCAGGATATTGTTGACTGCTGCATCTTGGCGAGGGAGGAAGATGAATATGATCCGTGATCTGTCTCTATCCCGGAGTCAAAAGAGGAGCATGGCATTTCAGGACCCCCACTGTGAGTGATATATGTCACTAAGCCTCTCAAGCTGTGCGAAGTCAACACTGGGACAAAATAACACCCTAAGTTGGCTAAGATCGGGGATTATTGGGATGAGGACATAGTAGGAAAAGTGGCCGAGCTACTCACAGAATACCAAGACTTGTTCTTGACAGAGTTTTTAGAGCTAAAAGGGATCACAGGATATTTATGGGTCATGCATATCACTCTCAAACCAAATGCATGTCCTGTGAAGCAGTGACCCTATAGGCTGAACCCCAAGTATAAGCAGAAGGTCAAGGAAGAAATTGATAAAATGATCACTGCAGGTATCATCAAACCTGTTGAACTGATCTCGATTTATGTAGGAATGAAACAGAATACAAAAATAACCATAAATATAGAAATACACCAGAAAAAAGGCTTCATTTCATTAATATCAAATCACAGAAATATTCTTACAAACATGATGGAAATAAAATAGCTAGGGTGCTAGTAGTGAATCTCTGAGAAGAGATGTGGCGGCTACAGACCTCTGAATTGTGTTACAATGAGGCTCGAAGGCCTATTTATTATGGAGATGTTGGAAATTGTTTCATTGATGGCAAAGAAGATGACAAAGGAGGAGCACCTGAAACATCAGTCAAGGAGCAGAGGAAGCAAAAAGAGAGGTATCAGAGGCAGCAGAGGAAGCAGTGAATTGAAGCAGAGAAAAGAAATGTATTGAAGAAGAGACAAGCAGTGAATCAAATCACATACCTGCATAGAGCTACATAGACCTGGGGAAGAGTTAGGGACAAACTAATGTAGCAGAAGGCCATCAGATTGAAGATCTGGCCAACTAGAAGTTTTGAAGAGAGCGCATGAAGAACCTGTATGGTTAAAATCCGTGTTAAGGACTTGATAGATGAATGCGTGTGAACCAACACTCTCTGTGTATAATTTGAAGGTGTTTAGTCTGTATGAGAATCTGAGAAAGGTCAATTTATAGTTGTTGGTTATAATACAGGGAAGGGTTGTTATATGCGCCTGTGTAGAATTAAATTAATAGCATTCATGTTCTCTATTGAAAGCATATAATCCCATGTGTGAAGGTTTTGATAAATATTATATGAGGTTTTGAGTTTGTGAAGGACACAACCTGGTAATCCCTAATCCTTAATGTAGTTGGTTCGGTGTTGAACTCTGTCTATCTTGGAGCTCAAGCTCTCAACGCTCGAAATTGAATATGTTTTATTGAATCCTGAGAGAGGTCGAATATGAGACTCTGTCGAGGAGCAAACCCATTATTGTTCTCTATCTACCGAAGAATATTTAATCTCTGTTGAAAGAAAAACCCATGTCATACTTTGTTTTCCCGAAGAACATTGAACCTCTGTCGAAAGTGATAGCCCAGTCCGTTGGAGAAAATAACCTTGTGTTTTATTTGTTGAACGATATTTTTGAAGCATTAACCACAGAGTTAATGAGACGGAGTTCATGCTAAGGAAGGCGTTAACCATGGTGGGAGACTCGGTTAGTTACTGTTCTAGTCCTGGAGTGTTTTTGTGAAACCAAAACAGCCCTCATCGCGCAGCTTTTGGTCGGAGGCGAAACCACTTCAAAAAAACGCAATCCAATACTTTTGGGACACGTCGCCCGAGGAATACCACTCACATCGCGTAAGTCTTGTCTGTTAAGGTTCAGGTTTTGAAAAAACGCAATACCGATGAGCATCCTCCGATCTGGAGAGAGGGAGATCACACGACAGTCGCGTGCTGACTTGCACGGAGGATAAGCCAAGGTATGCTGGTAGTTTAACACTATTTAATAGTTATGTTTGGGGCCTGTGAAACGTAATGAAATATAAAACATCGTGTTAACGTTATAAGCCATGGTTGAAATTTTATAAGTGCTTGCGGGTTTGTCTAAAGGTTTTGAATCATTTGTTAATATCACAAGTGTTAAGTCAGAAGTTAATGTGTTGGATTAGTTTAATTAAACCAAGAGCCGAACCTTGTATAATTTTAATTAAACCAAGAGTTGAACCTTGTATAATTAGATTTATATGCTGGCACATCATATCTATATGCGTAAAAGGTAATATGGGCCATTATTATAGTGGGTTGTGATTAATCCAAGGATTTTTGGGCTAGACTTTTCAAAGGGCACATTTCATTTGGAAATGAATTAAAGGTGTGGAATTTGGAACAAGTGGGTTCCAACATATGATTTCATAATCATATATAAAAGGAAGATAATTCTCCATACAGAGAAATGCCTGATATATATATGTATGGTTGTGGAATTAAACGATATATATGTTTGATTAGAGCTGTGGGCACGGATGTGAAATACTATCATATCGTGGGTTGTTAAAGTGTTAACCCACACGAAGACTGATATTCGATATAATATACGTTACCGGACCATAGAGTCATAATGTGGCTTTATATAAAGTTATATATGAGTAATGGAGATACCTTGGGTTTAAAACAAGCGAAATATTATAAGGTGGGACCCTCACCAATCGCATCGGAGTTAAAGCGGAACATCAGAACATACCATTGAAGGATGCGATTTTGATTAATCGCATCGGAACATTTGCAAAGGAATCAATCACATCAAAGTTAAAATAGAACATCAGAACATACCATCAAAGTTGCGATTGCGATTAGTCACATCAGAACCATCGCTAGAGAAATTTGAATCTGGGTTGATTGTTTGGGTTTATAACCATTGGTTAATTCATCGCATCGTGAAATAGATAAGTTAGATATTGTGGGCCCAAATACGTTAAGTATTGTTCCACAATTTTGATTGATTGATCTGAATCTTTGTGAGGTGGATGTTAGCATATGGTTCTTAACCATAAAGTTGTAAACTCCTGGTCTAAAAAAAAAATTAAAGCTTCCGCATAATGATAGATTCTGTGAGATTTAAATTTATCTGGGTAAAACGTGAAGCGCATTATTTTTAGAAGCATAGAAATTAAAAGGTTGTGAGTTGCCCATATTGAAATAAAATTGGGCATGAATTAGAAAGCAAATTTCATATGCACTGTCAGAAGAATATGTGGGTAAGAAGGGACCCTGCCATCAAGGTTGAAATTTGATTCGAATGCTCATAAGTGTATTGACTGAGGTTTAAAATATGGATTAATAAAACTATAGAGAACACAAATGAAAGTATTGGCTGAAGTCTGATTATTCCAAAGATAGATACACAATTACAGCGAACAGGTGAATATGCATAGGAATGAAATTGTGGTTTGATAGGTGTACATGTATAGAAAGTTGGAGAATATGCGGAACTGAAAAAGACAGTGAACAGAGTATACATAAAAACTACATGACAACTGCAGATACACAATTGCAGTGAATAGCAGAAGCAGGAAAAATAGTTACCTGAAAACAGAAGAAAAGACAAAACCAGCAAGCCAAGTGCTGGAAAGAAGACTTAGTGAAATTGATATATGTAACTAAAAAAATGAATGTAAATGTTTTTAATTGTTTTATATTGTTTTTGATGCATTGGCAAGTCTCCGATAGGAAAAAAAACTCCAAAAAAACTGAAATGTATACAAATTGCTATATTTTTCTGAATGAGATCGACAAAGAAATGAGAAGACAGAAGGTAAAGAGTTAGGGCTATTCACTTCGAATTCCCTGAGGAATGCTAACGGTCATAAGGAAATTTCTATAAATGATATCACTTTGATATGCATAAAAAGGTTAGAGAGTGAGGTTAGAGAATGCAGAAATGAAGCAGCAAGGTAGAGGAGAAGGAGGAGCTGATAGAGAATCCGAGAAGATGCAGAGATGATGCAGGGCAGATATGAGGACTGATGGACAACAAAAGAGAAGTTACAGAACAGAGCTGATATCCAAGGTAAATCAGCAAGTGTTTTTCTTTTGAAAGAGTAAGGAAGTTGGAGCTTCCCTATCAAGTTTTAGCTTGATAGATGTTAGTTGTAGCTGACTGAGGTTGGAGCCTCCTGTAGGTTGGTGCCTGCAAAAAATTGATGGGAGTTGGAGCTTCCTTGCAAGTTGTAGCTTGCAGAATTGAGGTAGGAGCCTCCTGTGGGTTGGAGCCAATAGAAAATCAGTGGTGAGAGGGAGTTGGAGCTTTCCTTTGCATCACAACAATAATAAGATGTGGTTTTCTCCCTTTATGGGTTTCCACTTATTTCTGGTGTCTATGTGCATGATGTCTATGTGTTGATATGGTATATCTATTCTACTTAATACTTTCTTCTCACATATTCTGCTTATTAATTGCTACTCACAAATAAATATTGCTCACATATTATGCTGATCATGAAATGAAGGTGTTAATAAAGTTTAATGAAAAGTTTTAAAAATTCCATGAATGTGTTAAACGTATTCACCCCCCCCCTCTTAGTTTAACTAAGGGTTCAACAATTGGTATCGGAGCCGGTTCCTTTGGTGTAAGCTTAATAGCTTGAAGGAGTTCTGGTTAGGTCATGGACTATCAAAATGTACCTGTGTTAAATACAACAAACTTTCCTCAATGGAGAGATAAGGTTAAAACAAGATTATTGGCTTATGAACTTGAGGTATGGAAGCTTGTACGTGATGGTTACTGCACAGACTCTCCCACAGTGCAAGAAAAACATAGGAATTCCAAGGCAAAATGTGTGATATTCAACAATCTTCATAATAAGGAACTTGAGTTAATAATGGATTTAACCTATGCAAAAGAAATCTGAAATAGATTACATTTCATGCATGGAGTAGACACTAAGGACTGCATTGTCAAGAAGGAGAAGAGAATTAAGAAGAAGAAGAATTCATATCAGCAAGAAAATGTTCAATCAAATGAGGTACCTGCTAGTGTGAATGGAGATAAGAACCATGAAGAAATTACAGCTGAAGAAAAAGCCAAACTTGATACTACTTTGACTGAAATAGAAATATTGAAGAATGAAAACAAAGACCTGAAGACATTGGTGAAAATATGTGATGAGAAAGAATATGAATATAAGAAATAAATTATTGGCCTGAAGACACATCTTGAAGAAGCAAAGAAAGTAGAAGACACTCTGCTATAACAAATGAGAGAGAAAAGTATGGAATGTGAGAGATTGGAAGAAGAAGTAGTGAGACTAAGGAAGAAATTAGAAAATCCCAAAGAAAATTATTAATAAATACTCCTCAAATGAAAAGCTCAGAACAGTCGGACAAGATTCTAAATGCACAAAGGTCGCCTCTCATAAAGGCTGGGATAGGATATGAAGGAGAAACTAGCATGTCCAAGGTTGAAGATAACAGGAATGTCATCTTTGTAAAAGCTGTAAAGGAAAATGAAGTAGCTCAAAAGATTCCTGCAGGAGCAGAAGCTAGCAAGAACAGGGTTTGTGAAGAAATAGACAAAAACAAGCAGCAACACGAAAGCACAGTTAATGAAAGGATGAAACAGTTAGCTGAAAAAGGCTCATACACTCTTGATTATGAAGTAAATAAATTTGTAAGATGTCAAAGGAGGTTCTTTCCTCCTATGAAAAATAGTACATGTTTTTCTTGTCATAAACTAGGACACATTGAAGCACGATGTAAGACAAGGCCTATCAACTTCAACCAACAAAAGATGCAGCAAATGAGAAGAATACCTCAATCAAAAAAATGGAAAAGAAAATTTTTCCCTAGGTACACAAATCATTTCCATGGCTACTGTTATGCATGCAATAATTTTGGACATAAATATGTTGATTGTAAATTATGTTCAAAAAGGGGAATAAAATATTATACATCAGCTCAAACATACCATGGAAAAGTAAGATGTTATGTATGCCTCAAGCTTGGTCACAAAGCAAAGGACTGTAATCTTCCATATACATTAAAGAACTCCAGACAGATGATGGAATTAAAACAAATCAATCAAAACTATGAATCAAAAAGAAGTGCGGACATTATGAAGAACCCCAATAAAGTATGGAAAGAAAAGAGAAAGGGGGAGCCTATTATCTCAATAACATATTGAAAACATCATAGTCTCAGGGGGAGCTGCTCTAGGAAGCAAAGAAAAAATCCATCCAGTAATAAATATGAAGCAACATACCAAGGGGAGAGCAGTTCATAAATAGTCCCCATGAAAGTAGTTTAAGAAGATCTCCTTGGAATGAAATCAGTTATAAGATCAGGAAGGGAATGGAAAATTCCTCTAATGGAGAACTACAGAGGAGGAAGATTATCGGAAACATTAAATAGCAGACAGATTGATGGAAAAGAGAAGACAGCAAGAAACCTTGGTGGTAGAGAAAACATCAGCACATTAAGTGATGATCACATTGTGCATCATACTTCTAGAATTAACAATGAATCACTTTAAGAAGGATGAGTAAGAGAATTTATTATCATCATTATGTCATTACATCATTCATCTATGAAAAATACCCTTGGAAGAGTGCAATTAAGTAAGTGATAAATCTCTGAGTGAGCTGCCCATGAAGATTCCTAGTAAAGAAATTGAAGATGTCTTCCCGAAGATCATTATGTTAAGACAGTTGAAATGTACGTAAAACAAAAATGATTCTGGAGAAAGTTTAGAAAGGAAAATGCAGTGACATTCCTTTAAACAGAATGAAAGAATAATCAAATGGTTAAAGATGCCAAGATCAAATTCAGGATATTGATGACTGTTGGTGTGAACAGTGGAAAGCTCAATAATAGAATTTATGAAGGATGTCTTAATTATGGGTAAATGTGCAATATGAAGTGAAATATCTGCATGGTTTATCAAAGTAGTATGAAGATGGTATTTAGGTATAAGCAACATGCTTATCAACAGATTACCAAGTGTTATCAGTGGAGCAGCAATATGGTACAGGTCCTCAGGATCAAAGGATTAAGGCAAAAGTACATCAAGGTAAAATTCCCAGCATTATCTGCATTCAGCATGAAAAGGTCAGCAACAGTACTAAGGGATCAATATTATGATTATACTTGAAGCATTATATTGAGCTTTGAAGCAATATATTTTTCTATATATAATTGCATGCCTTCCTGAAGTCAGTACTTATATATCTTCAAGCTATCTTCCTTAGGATCAGTCATAAAACTGTGTGAAGACTGTTTGCTGAGTTTTCAATTAAACATCTTGAATATGTTTGTGTGGAATATCATCATGATAGAATAGTCAAAGTATCTGAAGCATAAAAGATTTGCTGGTAATTCACCTTTACAGAGAGATTGATCATTGACATACATACCTCCTTATGTCATGAAGAAAATTGCATGGTTGATAAGTGAGACTGACCAATACATTGAAGATATCTAGCCTCAAGGGTTTTTTTTCGAAAGTACATTATGCAAGTAGTAAAGTCATTTGATTTCTTAGATTAAATTCTGGTTGATTCATTATTCACATCAGCAACAAGGACCTTTCAGCTATTGAGTGTAATATCCTTGTCAGCATCCTAGCTCATATCAACACCAATATGAAGGAAAGGTGTACCACAGAAATAAAATATATATTGGCTTCATCACAATTGAATAGATGTTGTACTGAATATGAGTATTGCAAAAGAAGACATATTCCATCTACAATCTTCCTCAACAGAAATGTATTGGCGCACTACATTAGATAGAGACTGAAGTATATTTGAATCATTCTCAGTATTTTAGGTTTAATCCAATGATGCATCTCTAATTAGATAAATATGGTACAATGTGTTATATGAAGTGTCATTATCTTCACTTTCAAATTTATACAAGTGAAAGGAGTCAGTTCTTTGGGATTGTATCAACTTGCAGTGTACATTCAAGTTCAATAATCCTCACAAGTGTTCTCTCAAAAACTGTTGTACACCAGTTTGGAGCAACAGGGTACAAAATTAGAAGAAGAAGGCCTAAACACATCTCAGAGAGAGGAAATGAAGAGATAGAAAGCACACTAGGAAATGTACAACCCTTTGCCATTGATGTCAAAGGGGGAGGAAAAGCAAGTAACAGAAGATAGGGTCTTCTAAAAGAAAGCAGGCAGAGGAAGACTTGGAGGAAGCATTGGATTGGTGGATGTATTGACATCAATGCCATAGGGGGAGACTGTTGGAAATGTTGTCATTGATGGCAAAGGAGATAACAAAGGGAGCACCTGAAAAATCAGTCAAGGAGCAGAGGAAGCAAAAAGAGAGGTAGCAGAGGCAAAAAAAAGAGAAGTAAGGAGCAGCATCAGTCAAGGAGAAGAGGAATCAGTGAATTGAAGCAGATAAAAGTAGTGTACTCAAGTAGAGACAAGCAGTGACTCAAAGCACAGACCTGCATAAAGCTGCATAGACCTAGGGAAGAGTTAGGGACAAAGTAATGTAGCAGAAGGCCATTAGATTGAAGATCTGGCCAGCTAGAAGTTTTGAAGAGAGCGCATGAAGAACCTGTATGGTTAAAATCCATGTTAAGGACTTGATAGATGAATGTGTGTGAACCTATGATCTTTGTGTATAATTTGAAGGTGTTTAGTCTGTATGAGAATCTGAGGAAGGTCGATTTATAGTTGCTGGTTATAATACAGGGAAGGGTTGTTACATGTGCCTGTGTAGAATTAAATTAATAGCGTTCATGTTCTCTATTGCAAGCGTATAATCCCCTGTATGAAGGTTTCGATGAAGATTGGATGAGGTTTTGAGTTTGTGAAGGACACAACCTGGTAATCCCTAATCCTTAACGTAGTTGGGTCGGTGTTGAACTTTGTCTGTCTTGGAGCTCAAGCTCTCAGCGCTCGAAATTGAATATGTTGTATTGAATCCTGAGAGAGGTCGAATATAGGAATCTGTCGAGGAGCGAACCTATTATTGTGCTCTGTCTATTGAAGAATATTTAATCTCTGTTGAAACAAAAACCCATGTCATACTTTGTTTGCCCGAAGAACATTGAACCTCTGTCGAAAGTGATAGCCCAGTCCATTAGAGTAAATAACCTTGTGTTTTATTTGTTGAACGATATTGTTGAAGCGTTAACCACAGATTTAATGAGACGGAGTTCATGTGAAGGAAGGCGTTAATCATGGTGGGATACTTGGTTTTTTTACTGTTCCAGTCCCGGAGTGGTTTTGTGAAACCGAAACAGCCCTCATCGTGCATCTTTTGGTCACAGGCGAAAGTGCTTCAAAAAAACGTGATCTAATAATTTTGGGACATGTCGCCCAGGGAATATCACTGACATCACGTAATTCTTGTGTGTTAAGGTTCGGGTTTTGAAAAAAGGCGATACTAATGAGCATCGTCTGATCTGGAGAGAGGGAGATCACACGGCAGTCGCGTGGTGACTTTCACGGAGGATAAGCCAAGATATGCCGACAGTTTTAACACTATTAAATAGTTATGTGTGGGGCCTGTGAAACGCAATGCAATATAAAACGTCATGTTAACGTTATAAGCCATGGTTGAAATGTTATAAGCGCTTGCAGGTTTGTCTAAAGGTTTCGAATCATTTGTTAATATCACAAGTGTTAAGTTGAAAGTTAATGTGTTGGATTAGTTTAATTAAACCAAGAGCCGAACCTTGTATAATTGGATTTATATGCTGGCACATCATATATATATGCCTAAAAGGTAATATGGGCCATTATTATAGTGTGTTGTGATTAATCCAAGGATTTTTGGGCTAGACTGTTCAAAGGGCACATTTCATTTGGAAATTAATTAAAGGTGTGGACTTTGGAACAAGTGGGTTCCAACATATGATTTCATAATCATATATAAAAGGAAGAGAATTATCCATACAGAGAAAGGCCCGATATATATATGTATGGTTGCGGAATTAAATGATAGATATTTTTTATTAGAGCTATGGGCCCGAATGTGAAATACTATCATATGGTGGGTTGTTAAAGTGTTAACCCACATGAGGACTGATATTCGATATAATATACGTTACCAGACCATAAATTCATAATGTGGCTTTATATAAAGTTATATATGCGTAATGGAGATACCTTGGGTTTAAAACAAGAAAAATATAATAAGGTGGGACCCTCACCAATCGCATCGGAGTTAAAGCAGAACATCGGAACATACCATCGAAGGATGCGATTGCGATTAATCGCATCGGAACATTTGCAAAGGAATCAATCACATTGGAGTTAAAATAGAACATCAGAATGTACCATCAAAGTTGCGATTGCGATTAATCACATCGGAACCATCACTAGAGAAATTTGAATCTGGGTTGATTTTTTGGGTTTATAACCATTGGTTAATTCATTGCATCAGCAAATAGATAAGTTAGATATTGTGGGCCCGAATACATTAAGTCTTATTCCAAAGTTTTGATTGATTGATCTGAATCTTTGTGAGGCGGATGTTAGCATATGGTTATTAACCATAAAGTTGTAAACTCCAGGTTTGAAGAAAAAATTAAAGCTTCTGCATAATGATAGAGTCTGCGAGATTTAAATTTATCTAGGTAAAATTGGAAGTGCATTATTTTCAGAAGCATATAAATTAAAAGGTTGTGAGTTGCCCAGATTGAAATAAAATTCAGCATGAATTAGAAAGCGGATTTCATATGCATTGTCAGAAGAATATGTGGGTAAGCAGGGACCCCGCCATCAAGGTCGAAAGTTGATTCGAATACTCATAAGTGTATTGACTGAGGTTTAAAATTTGGATTAATAAAACTATAGAGAACAAAAATGAAAGTATTGTCTGAAGTGCAATTATTCCAAAGACAGATACACAATTACAGTGAACAGGTGAATATGCATAGGAATGAAATTGTGATTTGACAGGTGTACAGGCATAGAAAGCTAGAGAATATGTAGAAATGAAAAAGAGAGTCAAAAGAGTATGCAGAACAGCTACATGACAGCTGCAGATACATAATTGCAGTGAATAGCAGAAGTAGGCAGCACAGTTACCTGACAGCAGTAGAAAAGACAAAACCAGCAAGCCAAGTGTTGGAAAGAAGATCAAGTGAAATTGATATATGTAACTGAAAAAATGAATGTAAATGTTTTTAATTGTTTTATATTGTTTGTGATGCATTGGAAAGTCTCCAGTAGGAAAAAAAAACTCCACAAAAAACTAAAATGTATACAAATTGCTATATTTTTCTGAATGAGTTGGACAAAGAAATGAGAAGGCAGAAGGCAAAGAGTTAGGGCTATTCACTTCGAATCCCCTGAGGAATTCTAACAGTCATAAGGAAATTTATATAAATGATATCACTTTAATATGCATAAAAAGGTTAGAGAGTGAGGTTAGAGAATGCAGAAATGAAGCAGCAAGGCAGAGGAGAAGGAGGAGCTGATAGAGAATCTGAGAAGATGGAGAGATGATGTAGGGTAGATATGAGGACTGATGGACAACAAAAGAGAAGGTACAGAACATAACTAATATCCAGGGTATATCAGCCAATGTTTTTCTTTTGAAAGAGTACGAAAGCTGGAGCTTCCCTATCAAGTTGTAGCTTGATAGATGTCAGTTGTAGCTGATTGAGGTTGGAGCCTCCTGTAGCTTGGTGCCTACATAAAATTGATGGGAGTTGGAGCTTCCTTGCAATTTGTAGCTTGCAGAATTGAGGTAGGGGCCTCCTGTGGGTTGGAGCCTACAGAAAATCAGTGGTGAGAGGGATTTGGAGCTTGCCTTTGCATCACAACAATAATAAGATGTGGTTTTCTCCCTTCTATGGGTTTCCACTTATATCTGGTGTCCATGTGCATGATGTCTATGTGTTGATATGGTATATCTATTCTGATTAACACTTGTTGATCACATATTCTGCTTATTAATTGCTGCTCACAAATAATTACTCACATATTATGTTGATCATGAAATGAAGGTGTTAATAAAGTTTAATGAAAAGTTTTAAAAAGTCCATGAATGTGTTAAACTGATTCAGCCCCCCCTCTCAGTTTAACTAAGGGTTCAATAGGAGAAACAATGGAAAACTCTAAATGTCCAAAAACCTAACCCTAAGAGATGAAGCACCAAAAATATGGGCCCATTTTGGGTAAATTGGTGTTTCAACTTCACGGGGACGTAACTTTGGCATACTATCTCTATTTAGGGCTTCAAAATGGCTCCAGAAGTTTAGGACCCGAAAAACTGCTAAAAATAGTAAGTTGTGAAAAAAACTGAAAGAGATAATGGTGGGGCTTCAAGTGGAATAGGCAGGTGGCCATCAATATCCACCTGGATCATTCTTCCCCCCCTTAGGAAGCAATGTTCCCCATTGCATTGAGTTCGTTCATGAGATGAGGAAACGTTTGTTGAACTTGGTCGCTGGTGAACTAATTTCCTTGGTGGAAGAGTTGGCCATATTTGATAACCTGATACAGTCGGATCTTCTTTCGGTGAGTGTTATTGATTTGCATGTCCATGATACAGTCTATGGTGGCCTATTCCATGTAGTCTGGGTTCAACTCTTTTGGTGTGAGTTCTTTTGCAATGTCAGAGGTGTCCAATAGACATGGGAAATAGGGATGAAGGTGGTCTACATTGAATGCTAGGTGAATACCAAGGAATGGTTGAATACTGAGCTCCAAAGCATTGTTCCCTACAGCCTTGGTGATGGTGTACGACCCATATCGGAGCGGGAAAATATTGCAGTGGGGTCCAGTGAGGCGATCCTTCTGCAAATGTAGTTACACTTTTTTGCCCAAATTGAAGTTGTGTGGCACCCAATGTTGATCATGTCGTTGCTCGTACTTAGCATTGGCTCTGTCCAATATGTCATGAACCTTTTGGCGGATGTGCTGAATGTGCTCGATGAAGTTGTTTGCTTTGTCAGCTTCAGACTAGATATGAGCTGAATCAACCTGAGTAGTTGCAAATGGCATGGCTACGTCAATGGGACATAGTGGCTGGAATCCAAAGCCGACCTGAAAGGGCCTGTGGCCGGTTGAGTTGTGGAGAGACCAGTTATAACTATGTGTGGATGCTTTGAATTGTACATGCGCAGAATGTTTACAATCATCCTGTTGACGACCTCCGTCTGGCCATCAGTTTGGGGATGGAAAGCTGTGGACTTGGTGAGCTTGGTGTCCAACATTGACCAAAGGTTGGAACAAAATGTGTTGAGGAACCTGCTGTGTGATCTGATATGATAGAGTGTGGGATCCAAAATTTCACCCACACATGTTCAAAGAAGAGTTTAGCAGTGGCTTCTGCTATGATATTTTTCTTGCATGCCGCCATAATGGCCATCTTTGAGAATCTGTCGACGACCATGAAAACACAGTCATTTCCATGCTTACTAGAAGGAAGGCCTGACATGTAATCCATGGAGATGGATTCCCAAGGTTGACTAGGGGTAGGTAGTGGAGTATAGAGCCCTTGCTTCTTGATGGTCGGTTTGGCAATGGCGCAAGAAGTGCAGGATCTTATGTACTTCCCGACATCCTGTCAAAGGTTCATCCAATAGAAATAATTCTATAGTACTTCCACTGTTTTCTCGACCCCAAAATTCCTAGTGACTCAACTGTAGTGCACTTCCCATATCATCTTGGCACACTCGCTTGAAGGAACACAAAGGTGTCCCAAGTGACATAATAGTGCATCTTGGAGGTGAAAATTTGGAACTTGCATACCCCCCAAGAGTGCCTTGTATGTGTAGCTGAATTCTTGATCACTCTTGTAGAGAAGTAGCCAATCAGAAGTCTCATGCCCACAAGAGTTGAGAACAGTGGTTATAGCCATGATCGGTGGTTGGCTGAGGTAGTCTGCAACATTATTGGTGCTACCCTTCTTGTACTTGATGTTCAAATGAAATTGTTGCAAATATGTGGACTACTTCTGATGGCAATCATTCTGCAACTTCCCTTGCGTCTGTATGAACTGCAGGGGTCAGTGGTCTGTGTGGATGATTTTCTCCTTCCCCAAAATGTAATGCTTCCATTGTCAACAAGCCTGCACAATGGAATACTTTTCTTTGTCATAAGTGGGGTACTTTCGAACTGTGTCGGACAATGTCTCACTGTGATATGCCACTGGATGCCCCTGTTGAGTAAGAACTGCCCCAATAGCATAGTCAATAGCATATGTCTCGATCTAAAATGGTTGTTGCAAGTCTAGTAATATGAGCACTGGGGCGGAACATAGGCGATGTTTCAATTCTACGAATGTCTTCTCTTGAGATTCCGACCAATAGAATTTTTCTTTCATTCCTCCCTTAGTGACTTGACGCAAGGGCCAAGTGATATGAGAGAATCCCAACACGAACCTACAGTAGAAGTTAGCAAGACCCAGAAAGCTGTGAAGCTCTGTTAGGGTGGTTGGGGCTGGCCAATCCCGAATGACTTGGATCTTGGCTGGATCCACATGCACCCCCCTTTCATCAATAATGTATCCCAGATATTGAACCTGGGTCGTGCCAAAAGTGCACTTCTCCAAATTGGCACACAACTTGTGTTGCCGCAGTGTTTGGAGAACTTCTCCGATGTGGTGGAGGTGATCTTCCCAAGTCTGGCTAAAGATCAGAATGTCATCCAAGTATACCACTACAAATGAGTTGGTGAATGGACGCAATATGTCATCCATAAACCTCATGAAGTTTGCGGGATCATTTGTCAATCCGGAAGGCATGACGAGCGATTCGAAAAGGCCCTCCTTGGCTTTGAAGGCAGTCTTCCACACATCAGAGGGTTCGATTGGTACCTGGTGATAACCAGACTTCAAGCCAATCTTGCTGAAATATTTTTCCCCTTTGATTTGGTCCAGAAGGGCATCAATCCGTGGGATTGGTGTAATATTCCCATTTTAGCACATAGCTAAATGGAATATTAATTTTTTTTTTTTATCACCTAGCAGCTAAATAAATTGGTAAGTAATTCCATGCTTATTGAAAACCTGAATAAAATCCCTCAAATGTGAAAAGGGATAGACATAAGAGCTGGATTTCACACCCTTATGTGTGAAAGAGGACAATTGCATGGAGACAAGGTCAAGTTTGACCAAGTCAACAGCATTGGGAGAGGAGATAGGGAACACTTTGATAGACAACATAGTACGAATGGGAAGAGGGTTATTTGCTGGAGGAAACCCTAATTAGTGGGACCCATGGAGAGAGAGCTTTCACTTGTATAAAAGGAGGGCAAGGCAGCCATTGTTATTCATGTTGAAGAATATTGATTTCATTGTCTATTTAGGTATATTGCATTCTCCTACTGTTTAGCAGAGTTGTAGTGCTTCTTAGCACACAAGGATTTCCTGTTTATGAATCCTTATCCTTCCTTGAGAGACCTATTGAAGGAGTTGCATTGATTTTCATCACATCCAGGCTTGAGGCCAAGCATCCTCCTCCAAGACAGCGCTATTTCTGCACCATAATAATGTTGTGTTGCAGGGTTTTGCAGTGAGGGTTCACAACACCACTTCCATCACTTGTTTTTCAGAGGAGGACTCTCTCTTTCCCTTGAGATATTAGTTTGAAAGCCTTTGGAGCTTATTTCAGATATTGGCATTGGTCCAACTCATTCCCTTGCCCCTACAATGCAGTTTCATTCAGTGACTACGTTATTTCTAGTGAGAATTTGTAGTGGGGCTTTTGCAGATTTTTTGGAGGGTGAGATCTTTAGTGATAGGATCATCCTTTCACTTGAGAGATCCCTTGGAGGAGATATTATCATTAGATACAACATCTTCATCCTTCTCCATACATTTCTAGTTCTTGAGTTGCAGTTGCTACCCTGCAACTCTGGCATTTTGCGGTTTTGCATATTTCAGCCAATCCTCCCAGGATTGTCTTGAGGTAGTGACCGGGAGAATATATCTTCTCTCCTGACATTGTATGAGTCATTTATATGCATACCTATGATGTTTTGTATCTCCTGTAGCAGTAATATTCTATGACTGCGTAGTTTTGATCCATAGACACTCTACTATGTAGCAACATTTCATCTTTTGGCATATGTATCCATGAGAGGCTCATTTGCCTTACTTATTTGAGTTATGCTCATTCTTATTTTACTCATTGCTGCTGATATGAATAATATAATGGCTCCATGATTTCCATACATTTTGGTATGAGTTTTTTCACTGCTATTTTTCAGCTTATTTTTATGTATTGCTAATCTCCAACTCTAAAATATCTTAAGATATTCTTATTTTTGTAGAATTTCCCTATTTTGGGATATTACAGTGGTATCAGAGCATAGTCCTGGCTCAGCCTGTGAGTCTCAGCCAAATAATATCAAGATGATGAAGAAGATGAGCTTGCTCTCATCAGTTTTCAGATCCAGAGAGGACCTCTCCAAGGAGGTCAAGAAGATGGAAGAAGGAGAAGTGGAAGGACCATGCACCTCATATTCTCACAGAGAAGAAGGCATGAATCATGAAGAACACTTGGAATTCAAAATTATAAGTGTGTACCTTGCTGAATACCAAGCTAAACCTAGAGCCTTCAAGGAGACTCTAGCTTTACCACAATTTACTTAGCTGAAAGAAGAAAGAAGACCCCACGGCCATGGGATGATGAGAGGCAATAGATTTGTATTGTCCACATTTGATGGATCACTCAAATGTGAAGTAGAGGCTTCGGTCATGAAGCTAGAGGCTTTCTTCTGGATACATATTGTAGTAGAAAGAAAGGCTATAGACATTGCAACTTTGCACCTTGAAGGTGAAAAAAATATTTGGTGGTTCAGTCATTTAAGCCATACAAGGGTTTCTACTCTTGTTGAGTTTTCTCAAAGATTTATTAGAAGATTTGGCAAAAGGAGTGAGGAGCCCTCACCACAAGTTTATGAGGCATGTACCAATTATGTTGAGACCATGGAGGAGCAACCTTCGTCTTCAACAGTTTTAGAGGCCAACACTTATGAGGAGGAAACTCTTGCAACCCTACAAGGAGCTTCCAAATTTCACCAAGGTATGCTTAAATATCCATCTCTTGTCATTTCAGAAAACACTATGGATGGGTCTACATCATTGCATGCAGTTGATCTAGAGAAAAACAATATCAATGCACTACACAAGAGCAGTGATGGAGAAAAGAGGAACCAATCCTCATGTGCGCACTCAAAGGGCAGCTTCATTCAGTAAGCCATGAAGGAAGCAGTGAGAAGGAGTAGACATCTGGAGATAATAAACTCTTTCTCCTCTCTAGATGACACTCTCTCAATGAGCATGCAACAAATCAAAGAGATACTTCTACTAGAAGCAGATCCAAGGCCTCTTTGGTTTTGGAAGACCATGCATGAGGAGGAGATCTGAAGGAGATATTTCAGTGGAGGTGCACTCCCACACATGATGGAGTGCAATATTCTTCAAAAGTTTGAGGAATTTATTCCCTTATCACAGGAGATGATAGATGATGGAGACATCTTCGGATGGATAACATCTCTCATGATTTTATTGGACACCTCATGAGCCATACACATCACGATGGGAGGTTTTTTCCTACCACCTATTTGGGTCCTTATGGGATCAAATTTATCCTTGGGAAGATTGCATTTAAAAATCCCATGAAATGCAGAAATATGATTTGGGATGATGGAAGCCCTCATGGGAGGAGTACCAATATGGATGGAAGGAGACATCCACAATTGTTTGAGTGGATGTGGATGGTGAGCAAGAAGCTGGTAAGCTACGTGCAAATTTATGATACTGGGTAACATGAGGCTTGGTTGCGCTGGTTACTCTTGAAAGAGTTTAGTCATCATCCTCTTTCTAAAGGTATATGGAAGGATTCTTGCATCATTGAGCAGTAGGGAGCATCGATGCATAGTGTTGATGTAATATTCATATCATTCATTATGTCTTTATCACATGTCTTGTATGATGAGAGCATGAGGAAGCAACAAAAACTTTTGTTGCTTGGGTTGTTATTTGGAGATAAAAGGAAAATTTACTCTCATTTCTTGTATGATGTTGCAGGAGTAGGAGATGGCACTATCATGCTGCAAAGGGGATACTCCTTGGCCTTCAATGACCAGGAATTACTTCCATCTTTGGAGAAATTCCATGTTTGCAACAACATTATTGGGGGGTTTCCCATTCATGTTGAGGAAGCTAAGGGAAACAACATTGTCAGATATGGAGTTGATCTAGCACCTCATGCAGAGCAAGGAGGAGCTCTTTCTCCAACTAGAGGGATTCTTGCATCTTTGCAAGGAAGTCCTGAAGATCTCATGTGTGGATATCAAGGCATAACTCATGTTCAACATGTCCCATTGATGATGAAGTGTGAAACTATGGAGATACAAGGAGAAGATAGGGAGGATGACCAACATCATGTGATGAGGAGCACACATCCTTGTATATTTCATGAGGTTGATGCACCTAAGAGGGAGACTAGATTGCGTAGTGAGAGTAGGGACAAGTTTGTCGATTCATGTATGCAGTCTACTCTTGATGATGATGTCTCATTGCATGGAGACATTTCACCAAGGAGACCACCAGATTAGCAGATGATGAGAGATGCTTCACATTTTAAGGCACCATCCAGTGATTTCAGAGGGGTGGAGACATTGGGAGGTAATTTTACAGTGCTGAGATTTTTGGGTAGGCTCAAGGAGGAGAGAGGCATTCTCTCAACATCATATTTACGCACACTCATTTCAGATTCTACGTTGTGGCAGAAGCAACAGGGGAAGGATAACAGCCTTCCAACTTGTATCTTTCGCATAGGAGATTTCAAAGGAGAGGATGACCATATGAAATATGTTCTTCATGAAAGATCATCAACACTGTCATTATGGAGGATAGATCCATATTGGAACTCCCAGCTATTGGTGGAGTATTCCAAGGATCTTTTCACTTGCATGATATTGGATGACCAGTTGCATGGTGAGGAAATATATCAGCATATGAGGAGATGCATGGTTCATGTGAAGATGGAGGAGGTACATAACTCTTTGAGAGAGTTAGCACAACCACCTCTTTTCTCTTTGAGGATGAGAGGAGACTCATCTATGCGCCACTCCTTTTGCATAAGAAAGAAATATGGTAAGGGTAATGTTTGTTTCCATAATGATCTATATAATGTATATATGCATCCCTTAACCATACATGTGCAGGATGATGCTCCAAGAAGGAGCATTCTTTTTAGATCTCATGGTCTACTTGAGGCCATGAGAAGTATTGGTGACCCCTCCCTAGGAGGACTTGGGGAGGAGATTTACTTTGGATAAAATTCTCACTTTGCACCATACATCATTCACTTTCTCCAAACATATGAGGAGAGTGGGATAGCAAGCAGGTGGGTGAGAAACCACACTTTTTGTCACACTCTTTTGTAGTTGAGGGAAAAACTTCATTTGTTACATTTGAGGGACCATTTTAATTCTCCCTTGCTACACATGACAGCAAGAATGGTTCTCATTATGGTTCCTTATGTTGTTGTTATTTTTATACTTGTTGGGAGCATGATTGGGGGAATGGCACATTGGTTGGATGTGTCCCTTGGGGGAGATATCTCCCACATTATTTGCATTGCATGTTCTAATGGGAGAATGAGAGAGTATGTGGCCACTACAACAAAACATTTGTTTCCATTTGAGGTGAGCCATATGATTGATTGGATGCCATATGATGGTGACTTCCAACTCATCACATATGAGATGATTTGGGCCAACATGTTTCATAACGTTGGAGAACAGATCCTTGGAGGTCTAGTCTTTATCTTGCCACTTGAGGGCAACATTATTGCAGCCCAAGATCATCATATAATCTGCACTTATCCTAAGTGTAGAGGAGGATAGCATGGGGTAGGCTATTTTGTCTACCAAGATCAGATTTTCAGCCCACCTACATTGCAGGAGCCAAAGGTCGAAGATGATTTTCAGGAGTTTCCATGTTGGGAGGTAACTCATTTTGTATGGATGATTTCTTGGGGATGGAGGATCCACCGGGGGAGGATGTTCCTCCACACATTTCAGACTCCATTGCTTGGGTGGAGATTTTCCAGTTCTATCCTTGCAGTTGCTTGAGGAAAAGCAACATTTGGGAGGGGAGGACTGTAATATTCCCATTTTAGCACACAGCTAGATGGAATATTAAAATTTTGTTTTAATCACCTAGCAGCTAAATAAATGGGTAAGGAAGACCATTATTATTGAAAACCTGAATTAAATCCCTCAAATGTGAAAATGGATAGACATAAGAGCTAGATTTCACACCCTTATGTGTGAAAGAGGACAATTTCATGGAGACAAGGTCAAGTTTGATCAAGTCAATAGCACTGGGAGAGGAGGTGGAGAACACTTTGATAGACATCGCAGTATGAATGGGAAGAGGGTTATTTGGTGGATGAAACCCTAATGAGTGGGACCCATGGAGAGAGAGCTTTCACTTTTTTAAAAGGAGGGCAAGGCAGCCATTGTTATTCATGTTGAAGATTATTGATTTCATTTTCTATTCACACATTGTGAATTCTCCTGCTGTTTAGCAGAGTTGCAGTGCTGCTTAGCACAAGGATTTCATGTTTAGGAATCCTTCTCTTTCCTTGAGAGGCCTTTTGAAGGATTTTACTGATTTTCCTCACATCCAGGCTTGAGGCCAAGCATCCTCCTCCAGTACAACGTTATTTCTGCAGCAGGATAATGTTGTGTTGCAGGCTGTTGCTGTGAGGGTTCACAACACCACTTCCATCACTTGTTTTTCAGAGGAGGACTCTCTCTTTACTTTGAGAGATAATTTTGGGAGCCTTTGGAGCTTATTTCAGATCTTGGCATTGGGCCAAATCATTCCCTTACCCCTACAGCGTAGTTTCATTTAGTGACTGAATTATTTCTAGTGAGCATTTGTAGTGGGGCTTTTGCAGATTGTTTGGAGGGTGGGATCTTCAGTGATAGGATCAGCCTTTCACTTGAGAGATCCCTTGGAGGAGTTCTTATCATTAGATAAAACATATTCAGCCTTCTTAATTCATTTCCAGTTCTTCAGTTGCAGCTACTACCCTGCAACTCTGACATTTTGTAGTTTTTCATATTTTAGCCAATCCTCCCAGGATTGTCTTCAGGTAGTGATCGGGAGCATAGATCTTCTCTCCCAACATTGTATGAGTCATTTATATGCAGATCTATGATGTTTTTTATCTCCTGTAGCAGTACTCTCTCTATGACTGCAAAGTTTTGATCCATAGACACTCTGCTATGTAGCAACATTTCATATTTTGGCATATGTATTCACAAGAGGCTCACTTGCCTTGCTTATTTGAATTATGCTCATTCTTATTGTACTCATTGTTGCTGATATGAATAATATAATGGCTCCATGATTTCCATACATTTTGGTATGAGGTTGTTCACTGCTATTTTTCAGCTTATTTTTATGTATTGCTGATCGCCAACTCTAGAATACCTTAAGATATTATTGTTGTAGAATTTCCCTATTTTGGGATATTACAATCAGGTACCTATTCCGAATAGTGATATTGTTCAGCGCCCGATAATCAATACAGAGTCTCCAATTCCCATCGTTCTTCTGTACCAACATGATCAGGCTCCCACAGGGAGATGAACTTGGCCAGATGTGACATTTCTGTAGTAGCTCCTGAATGTGCCTCTTGATTTCATCATTCTCCAGAACAGAGTGCCTATAGATTGGTCCATTTGGTAGCAGCACACCTGGGGTTAGGACAATGGGGTGCTTGACCTAGCAGTGTAGAGGCACCTCTATGGGTGAGGTGAAGATGTCCTCTTACTCCTCCATAATATTATCCTTTTAATGTTGTCTTGCAGAGGGGCCATGTCTCGAGGTTGTGGCCACAATATTCTTCTTGCCCTGGGGGTAGATCATCAGGAGAAAAAATTTCCTGGTTTGGGAAATGAGCTTATTGCATTTTTCTGTAGTAACCAAAGAGATAGTGGCAGGCGGTGGTACCTCTGGCATCCTGTACAATTTATTTTCCAAAGTAACAATAACAACGCGAGGTCGGGACTCATACACAACATGTCACTTCCACAAGTATGGTTGGCCTAATAATACATCAGAAACATCAATAGGAGTAATGTCACACAATACCTCATCCGTGAAGGGCTTGATGCTATAGGGAAGGCGGCACTGCTGGCTGACACGGAGATCCTGTCCTTGGTGAAGCCACCGATGGTGTATGATTGTGGGTGCACTGTGGTCGGCAAGCCCAACCGCTTCAGGACATCTACTGAAATGAGGTTCTTTTGGCTCCCATTGTTGACAATGAACCATAGTGGGGAACCCTTTGCCCACATATTGGAGTGGAAGAGACGCTCTGCCTCCTCTGGATCTTCTGGTTCCTCCTTCTGGATCTTCGTAGTGGCAACAGTGGTGTTGGGCTCTGCATCAATAATCTACTTCCCTTTGTCATTCACCTTGTCATGTTCTGATTCAGAGTCAGAGCATGCATCTAATTCAGAAGCCCTCATCTCAGTCACTAGCGACTGCTTCGCCCGAAACTCACTTGTGTTGTGAGTGGAGCTTGTATGGAACTCACACGACTTTCCCATGTCCTTCTTTGGCTTCGCGGTGTTGTTATTTTCTTATGTCTTTGGCAGGTTTTCTTGGGCCGCCATGCCTTGGCTTTTTCCTTTTTTTCTGCGGTTTGGGGGCACCTTTCCCTTGCTTTTGATTCATAGATCCAAAGTCTCGCTTCTTCTGTTTGAATTTTTGCTCAATCTTAGCAGCATACTGGTATGTCGTACCAAGCGAGGAGATGTCGAGGAACTCCATTTCCTCCTGAATGTTTCTGTGCAAACAACCATGATACTTTAGCACCAAATGCTTCTGTGAATCTTTGATACCCAAATTTGTGAATAGGGTATGGAACAGATTCATTAGCTCATGCACATCTTGATCCCTTTGTTGTCATAGTGTGGTCCATTATATGTACTTGTCCTCATAGCTCCACACAGGATAGTATTTTTCCTTGATGGCATCTCAGAAAGAATTCCAAGTGGGTATGGCTGAGAATAGAGAGGGTTATGTCCCATCCATTTTCTCACAGTAGGTTTCCCACCAGTCCTTGACATGGAGGGTAGCTTTGAGGAGTGAAAAAATAATCTTCTCTCTGTCGAAAAGGTCATGAACCGAGAAATATCCTTCTAATAGATTCAACCATCTATCAATGACATCTGCATCTATTTGACCCTCAAATATGGGAATGTCAAATTTTACTTATACCTTAAAGGGAGTCGCGCCTCCAGAGTGGCTGCTAGATGTAGATGTGTCGCCGGTGGGCAGTCGTTGAAGGATTTGGGCAAAGTTATCCATCATCGCATTCCTTTTTTTCTCGAGGGCCTCCTTGAGCAATATTTTGATATGATCTTCTGCTCCCTCATATTTCTTTTCATCCCCCATGGGTGTTCGTCGGGGTTTATGAGGCTAATCTTGCAAAGGTTCCACCAGATCGATTCCTAACTCCTTATACCCTGACCTCGTTGGGGACATGCAAAGAAGGATTGAGAAAAAGCAGACCGCTATGATACCACTAATCTGGATTTATGCAGGAACGCAAAATAATACTGAAATAACCATAAACATAGAAATATAATGGAAATAAGGCTTCATTTCATTAATATCAAATCACATAAATATGCTTACAAACATGATGGAAATAAAATAGCTAGGGTGCTCATAGCGAATCTCTGAGAAGAGATGTGGTGGCTTTAGACCTCTGAAATTTGTTACAATGAGGCTCGAGGGCCTATTTATTATGGAGAAACAATGGAGAACTCTAAACGTCCAAAAACCTAACCCTAGGAGTTGAAGCGCCAAAACTATGGGCCCCGTTTGGATAAATTTGTGTTTCAACTTCCCGGGGATGTAACTTCGGCATACTATCTTTGTTTGGGGCTTCAAAATGGCTTCAGAATTTTAGGACCCAAAAACTAGCTAAAAATAGTAAGTTGTGAAAAAAACTGAAAGAGACAATGGTGGGGCCCCAAGTTGAATAGGTGGGTGGCCACCAATATCCACCTGGATCATGAACAGTCTAACTGGGTCAATCCGATGGTGGTTCAGGAGAAAAATACTAAGGGAGAGATTTAGATCTATGTGGATCTGCACAAGTTGAATGATGCCTACATCCATGACCCATTCCCTACACCATTCTCAGATGAAATTTTGGATAGCGTGGGCGGCCAGGAAGCATACTCTTTCACGGATGGGTTCTCAGGATACCATCAGATTTGGATCACACCTGAGGATCGCATCAAAAAAATGTTCGTCACTGAGTGGGGATATTTTTAGTATATTTTCATGCCATTTGGTCTCAAGAATGCCCCTGCTATCTTCTCTGGGTGGTTGTTGTAGTATTCAAGGAATTCATCCACAAGTTCCGCAAGGTGTATTTCGATGATTGGACTGTCTTTGGCATGGTGGAGGCGCACGTATCGAACCTGCGCATGATGTTGGATGCCTACCGAAAGCACCATATTTCCCTAAATATCAAGAATTTTATCTTCTGCATACCTTTTGGAATCTTTCTCGGCGACATAGTTTGTCGTCAAGGATTGATGGTAGACCTTGCCAAAATCGCAATTATCATAAACTTGCCAGTACCAACAACATAGAAGCAGCTACGCTCGATCCTTGGACAAATGAGCTACTATACGAAATACATTCAAGGCTATGGATTGATTACGACCCCTATGGAAAAATTTCTCAAGAAGGATAGTTTGTTCTTTTGGAATTATGAGTGTCAACAGAGCTTTGAATTACCTAAGGAAAAAATAGTCTTTGCGCCTATTCTCATATTTCTTGATTGGGAGAAGGTATTTCATGTTCACGTCGATGTGTTGGGCATTGCTCTTGGGGTTTTCCTTACGCAGACAAGGGAAGGAGACATTGACCACCCGGTCACCTTTGCAAGTAGGAAACCCTCAAGTGTGGAACGCAACTACTCCACCACAGAGCAGGAGCGATTGGCTATGGTCTACACATTGCAGAAGTGTCGGCATTATCTGTTAGGAGGACACTTCAAAATGTTCACCGACCATTCAGCTTTGAAGTACCTGGTCAATAGGCATGTGTTGGGAGGGAAAATATGCTGATGGATACTACTATTTCAGGAATATGACTTTGAAATCATCGTCAAGCCGGGAAAGTTGAATGCTGGGCCAGACCACTTGTCCCGAATAGAGAACAACGAAGAGCCAACAAACTTGGAGGATGTATTTCCTGATGCGCAGATCTTTTCTATTAAAAATTTCTCAAGAAGGATAGTTTGTTCTTTTGGAATTATGAGTGTCAACAGAGCTTTGAATTACCTAAGGAAAAAATAGTCTTTGCGCCTATTCTCATATTTCTCGATTGGGAGAAGGTATTTCATGTTCACGTCGATGTGTTGGGCATTTCTCTTGGGGTTTTCCTTACGCAGACAAGGGAAGGAGACATTGACCACCCGGTCACCTTTGCAAGTAGGAAACCCTAAAGTGTGGAACGCAACTACTCCACCACAGAGCAGGAGCGATTGGCTATGGTCTACACATTGCAGAAGTGTCGGCATTATCTATTAGGAGGACACTTCAAAATGTTCACCGACCATTCAGCTTTGAAGTACCTGGTCAATAGGCCTGTGTTGGGAGGGAAAATATGCTGATGGATAATACTATTTCAGGAATATGACTTTGAAATCATCGTCAAGCCGGGAAAGTTGAATGCTGGGCCAGACCACTTGTCCCGAATAGAGAACAGCGAAGAGCCAACAAACTTGGAGGATGTATTTCCTGATGCGCAGATCTTTTCTATTAAAATAGTGGATGCACACTTCGTGGATATCATTCAGTTCTTAACTACTGGGGTGGCGCCTCTAAAGTACTCCGTACAATAGAAGAAAGAGCTAGCCACCCAGGTAGCATATTTTACCATCATTGTAGGTCATTTATATAAGATGGGAGTTGATGAGGTGTTGCGGCGATATCTTTTGGACCGTGAAAGGCACGTTACCTTGGCAAAAGCTCATGACGGAGTAGTAGGAGGTCACTACGCAGGAAAATAAATGGCGCAACAGATCTTGAGAGCTGGGTTATGGTGGCCAACCCTACATAGTGACACCCACGAATATTGTAAATCCTGCGATATGTGCCGACGAATAGGAAGGCCTTCTTGCAGAGATGAAATTCCCATTTTACCAAAAATTTCTCTACAAGCATTTGATAAATGGGCCATTAATTTCGTCGGACCCATCAACCCACTAGGAAAGAAGACGGGTGCACACTACATTATTACTGCCACTGATTATGTAACTCGGTGGGCCAAGGCACAAGCAGTAAAGGATTGTACTTTGGATACCATTGCGCATTTCATATTTGAAAAAATATTGAATAGATTTGGATGCCTGAAGGTTCTCATGAGTGACAGAGGTACGCACTTTGTTACTGAAACAATCCAAGCTTTGATAGAGAAATTCCAGATCCATCATCCGAAGAGCACACCATATCACCCACAAGCAAATGGCACAGTCAAGGATTTTAACAAAATCTTTGAGCAGGCACTGACAAAGGTCTACAATGCTGATCGTAGTGATTGGGATGTGCACATCCCCTCGGTTCTTTGGGCCTATCGAACGATCTCCAAAAAGTTAATAGGAAAAACCCCCTTCAGGATGGTCTTCAACAAGGAGGTCGTGATTCCCATGGAGTATATTATTCCTAGCCTGCGTATTTCCACTTTCACGAACATAGCAGAACCTGATATCATGTAGGAGCGATTAACGCAGCTTATGGATTTGGAGGAGGATTGATTTCTATCCAATTTCCATCAGCAAGTTCAGAAGGCCAGTGATAAATCTTGGCATGACCAACATATTTGCCAAAAAATGTTCACGGAAGGTGAATTGATCCTCTTATATGATAGCCATTTTTCTAAATATCTAGGGAAGTTCCAACAGCATTGGCTTGGTCCCTACATAGTTACAGAAATCACGGATGGTGGAGCTAGTAGGCTAACTACCCTGCACGGTGATATGTTACCAGGCTACGTCAATGCAAGTCGGCTAAAACCATATTAGATAAAGTGACTATATGGCTAGAGTGGCCACATAGGTGCAGATGAAGAACCGACCACTATAGTGACTCAGGACGAGTCACAAGATTGTGTTGGGGGAATGTTGGAACAGGGTGTCCTACAAGCTGCAAAAATGGTCCATTTTTTATGTTTCTAATTATATTTAGTCTAACATAGGTGTTTGGGGTGGGTCAAAGCCCCTAATGCATTGTAAATGGGTCAAGGGTAGACCAGGAATCCACAAACCATGGTTTGTGGACCATTGGATGTGTAGGCTAAAATAGTATAAGTAGTTGAACCTTTTTGAGTTGTAAGACATATTTTGAAAGAGAGATTGATGCTAAGTGCAAATTGATAGATTTGGTTAGGATTGTTGGGAAGGATTCCTAATGCTGTGTGCGCAGAGATTCTCTGTCCTGTTGTGTGTGGACCCTGCTGTCGTGTACGCAGGACGGGTTTTGGGGTACTGTAAGTAGTACTGAAGGATTAATGAATGCAGAAGTATTGTTGAATATCTGAATCTACTGGAATTACTGTGATGTGAATATGTGATGTTTGGTTAATAATATATACTGTTGTGTTATTTATTTAAGCTGCAAACATACTTATGTCTCTTGTTTATTCTGCAATATGGGTTTGTTCTGTTGTACTTCATATAAGAATATCTGGAATAGCTTTTTTATCGTTATATGATTTCATGATCTGTTGATTACTGTGAATATAATTGTTGTTTCACACGTGGATGTGAAGCGAATCTATATATCTAGGCTCTGTGATATAAGATTTGGTCACTATAAGGCTGAACGCAACTCTTCTTGACTTACCTACCCTCTCGCAGGGTGCGTAAACCTGGTTCTAGCACCCATCCATACTACATCGGGTGAGACTTTGGCCTGCATAAGCAGGTCACTACTAAAAGGGCTAGTAGTATAGGGGATTGTTGGCAAACCTTAAACCTTCGAACCTAGGTCAAGACCCCTCAAGCCAACACCTACTTTTCAACATTTGTTACTCAATGCATAATTTCTTTGTCTCATAATTTTGTATTAGTTTATTTAATTTATTAGCATGATTAAGAGCACTATATTTCTTGTCATCATTAAATCCAGAGTATTTACTTGTACAAACTGTTTATAGCTGTTAAAACCCTAAGTATATAACACTTAATATTTTCTATGGTTTCTTATTAGTTATAGAAAATTAATTATACCCTTTTTACCCCAAGCTAAAAACAAATAGTGAAATTCTTGAGCTCAGTTAGGCCCACGAGGGTTTTTTCTTAATTTACCCTTTATAGGGTGCAGTTTGGGTGTAATACCCCTGGTGAAAATTCCATGTAATAAAGTTAAAAATGATAACCACGGTTGATGGGACACTTATTCCAATCTTAATGGTGGGAAAAACACCCTATTGTGTTAATTTGGTTTATTATGGCTAAGGAAATTGGAAAAGGAAAAGGATTTGGAAAGGAAAAATAGATTCTTTTCCACATTTTTTTATGAAAATAATGGAAATTAGGAGAAAGGGGAGATGAAAGGTCACAGGTTGCATGTGAGGAGGAAAATGAAGGAAAATAATGGAAAATAAAGGATATAGAGGCTTCTTCTATAAAAATACTTATGAGGACATTGAGGATCGGTTGGTACCTTTTGTCAGTGCATTTTTTGGAGCTCTCTCATCATTCTCTCTCTCTCTCTCTCTCTATCTCTGTAGGACACTTAGAGGTTTTGGAGCATTTTGGAATTGGACCAAGAAAATAAAGAAGGTATGAAAAATGAGGAAGAAAGCAAGTAGGAGTATGAATCAAGTAGCTACAACAAGGTTCTTGGCAGGTATCGATTTTCATGTGTGTTTTCCTTACTAGATCTGAAATGCATAGTATTGCATGTGGTTCTTCTCTGTCTTGGCATGGGTTTTTCTAGGTGTTACAATGTTTTCAGCCTAGAATTTCCATTTTTGGATAGTCATGGTGTTGTGGAGCTCTCATTTTTTGGTTTAGCTAGATTTCCAGATGGATTCGAAGCTACGTGTGGTGGATCTTTGAGTTGATATAACACATGGCCTAGTAACCCCTGAACTAAAATATGGGTTGCAGTAAATATGAATAGTTTGTTACCTTGGTAGGCCTAGAAATCATTGATCGGTGAATGACAGGATATAAAATGAAGCTTAGAGGTGGTTTTCACTCCATTCAAGCCTAGGAATCCCAAGTTTGGGAGTGTGGTAAAGCATAGAGAGTTTGTCTCAATTTAGGGCCTAGTGATGCCTGATTCAAACTATGGGTTGTGGTAAGCGGGAAAGACTAGGAGACGAGAAATTCCTCATGGTTTAGGTAGAGAGAATCTAGTGAAATCCATACCTGTGTTTGTCTATTGATCGGGTGTATATCACGGTAAGGCCGATTATCACATGTTTATTGTGTTGGCCTAGCGATCTAAGATGGATCATGGTAACACCTAATTTCTATTGACTAGGATGAGGTGGTTTAGCCTCAAGATTCCCTGGTTTTTTTTTGGTTTGAGTCGGATATTCGTGCTTGGAATATGGCATGGGGGTGATTGGCTAGAAAGAGATTTGGCTCAGCCAATATATGGTCAGGTAGAATGTTGAAGTCCCATCTCTGGTTGGTTTTTACATTCAGTAATGACGAGTTCTTTCCTTTGGTATTTCATATGAAAATGTGTTGGTTTATGTACGGAATTTATTGTTGTTGTATCCATGGTATTTATGTTATTATTATGCTAGTTATAACCATGTATTTTATTAGTGATGATATATGGATTTATCCATGTTTTTACTTATAAATTATTTCACAATGGATCTATGGTCAAATAGATTGTATTGTAGCTAATGATGTAAGGGAGCAATGATTCTTAACGATTCTCAAATAAGTATGAGACCCCTATGTTTAAATCTGTTGTTTACACCTATAGATGCAATGTTCCTGACATGTTTGAAAAAATTCCTATCATGGCTAGAAGGGGTCCAGATGAATTCCTAATGATGTGATTTCTTTTTTACCTTTTTTTTTTAATTTTATTTATCATCTCCTAAAATTTCATGAAGTTTTGGGAAGTGACTTGGGCTCTTGGGCTAAAAGGGTGGAACAAATACCATATTTGCAAGCATAAAACTAACCATTTGGGGCCCTGGCCACTACCTTGCCTTGGCATGCCTGCGGCTATAGGCTCCCAACTGCTACCTTTCCTTGGCATCCTAGTGGCTATGGCTCAAAAGGGTAAAAAAATCAGTCTCCCTCAGGGGTCAGGGGCTTAGACAATTGGGTTACCTCCTGAGGATGTTGCTGATGTTGTGTAAGGTGTGTTTGTCTTGTTTTCGTCGATTACAATTCCATAAGGTTATATAGGAGGTTCAATCTCATATTAGTAGCCTCTCGTCACATGCTTACCCTAGTTGGATAGTTACTTGGGTAGTTGTGGGAGGAGGGTGTTACAGAGTGGTATCAAAGCATGGTTCAATGCTCAGACTAGATGGGTGGTGTTTTGATCATGCATTTATGTTTGTTACATGTAGGTGTAGTATTCTTTTGGTCTATGTGTGATTTTTACATACACATAGTGTTGGTCATGGTTATAGTGGTGTCTCCATGGATAATTTTTTATTATCGTTGGTACATGTGTTGTCATGTGTGTATGACTCGTTCTGTATTTTTCATGCTTATGTATTGACTGTGTATGCTTGCTTACATGTATTTACATGTTGTACATGCATTTCTTGTTTATGCTTGGTTACATGTTGTTCATGCTTGGGTTTTTTCCATACATGCTTGGGTACATGTTGTTACATGTCGTACATGCATTGGTTGTTCATGTTTGGTTACATATTTTTCACGCTTATGTATTGTTCGTGTAAGTTGGGATGGTTGATGTTGTCATGCATAATGAGGTAATTGTATGAAATTAGGTCATCATGATGATATTAGTATGTTATGATGCTAATATGTTGGCTGAGATAAAAGATACAGATTGTCAAGGTGAAGTTGAAACACTAGACTTTAGGGTAATAATAGATTGTCATATATGTATTGTATGTTTGGCATGCATGTATGATTGGTTAATGGTTGTTACAATCATTAAGTCATGTACATGATTTTTAGGTTATTGATTTGATGGTTCCATAAATTATAGATGTTAGCTAATTAGTGTGATCATATGTACATGTGTTAGTTAGTCAAGCATGGTATTAACTTGATGATTATGTTATATGTTGTTGATGAATATGTTAAAATGTAGTTAGCTCGATGATTATTTTATGTATTCTTGATGAGCATGTTATATGTTAACTTGTTGTTTTTATATATTATTTAAATTGATGATTAGGGCTATAACATTAATATCTTGATGTTATATGTATCATTATAAATTTGATTGGTCTATGTAGATGGTTAGGGTTACAAAATTAAAGTATGAGTTCATATGTTGTGATATCATGTCATGCTAATCTAGGTTGACTGTGCATCTGTGATTGTTATGCATGAATGGAAAATGTTTATGAGTTTATGATGTGAACATGTTAGCTAGTTAATATTATAGACATCATGGCCTTATTTATGTTTGAGATGATATGATGAGAAGTTATATTGTGCTAATCCAGATTGATTATGCAGATCAGATAGCCTCCCTTTAAGATACTATTATTCATCATTATTTTTCATTATCTTTAGATGACCATAGGATGTTTCTAGCTTTTTGAAAACATTATTCCTTGAATGTCTTGAGTTTCGGAAATCTCACTGCCTTCATTATCTTTATAAACCTATTTTCACTATTTATCAAGTTTGACATCTAAAAGTGATGTTGTTGCTCCTAAAAACTCCTTATAGGCGTATTCCTCTCATTCTCATCCTTCTTTCCTTCATAAAACCTTTCTCCCACGTTCCCCAGTTCCCTCAAGTAT
Source organism: Pinus albicaulis (assembly GCA_034641835.2). Taxonomy (NCBI): domain Eukaryota; kingdom Viridiplantae; phylum Streptophyta; class Pinopsida; order Pinales; family Pinaceae; genus Pinus; species Pinus albicaulis. The sequence continues at coordinate 1,436,247,101 of CM076584.1, forward strand.
TGATGGTCTCAAAAATATCTCTCTAGGCTCTTTAGATAAATGAAGTATATTGGGTTTTGGATTTTCAATGCATCACTTTTTATAATACTTTGTTTTCACATAAATATCTCCACACCAAATTTTAGTCAAAACCAGGTCAAAGAACCCTCCCACTAGGTCATTAGGGTTTTTACATGTTTTAAGGTGATCATTGGATGTTTCAGGAACTACTTTTACTTTGCTATAATCTGGCACAATAGTAACAGAATGTCAAGACATGGTTATGCAAGAATGACCTAAAATATTTCCAAAGAATATTTCCTCATCAGTTCAAATTCTGCAAATGAGAAAAATGGACAAAGTTTGGCATTTCTATAGGAGTGTTGAAAGTTGTGTCAACAGAAGGTACTGATAAGGTAGACTATCTACTCCTGAATGAAGAAAACTTACAGAAAATGAAAGGTAAACACTTATTCTTCTAGATGATTAGGGTTTTGAACTTTATGGTCCAGTTGAGTGCCAAAATAGTGACCCCTTGCAGAAACTGACATTGAGGAAGCACTAAACAATAATTTCCTCTTCCACTAAGCTAGGGTTTGATATGGAAAAGAGGCATAGGAGTAGAGGATCCAAATGGTAGGTCATATCAGCATGCATGAAGCCATACCAACTCATAAACATCATGCCTCCATCATTTTCCAAGAATTCATTTCAAAAGCAAAGCCATTTGTCACTCATAGGGGCATTTTTGCTTCAAACTATGTTTCTGACCAAAAGGAGATGAAATTAAAAAATGTAAGAGAGGTTTTTGTCCGTATTAGGTCAAGGAAGAAAAAAATCCTTATGTTTTTACATAGGTATCATGTTTTGGAATAAATTTCAAATTTACACGCGCTACAAAAGGTTTGCTGCACTTCTGGAGTGACCTTGGGAAAATAAAGTTGTCTCATAGCTGGTGTGTCCAAATGACTTGATTAATGATTCAAATCAAAATTAGACTAGAAAATATTTCCAATGAGCTATCATGAGCTAAATTTGGAGTTGAGGAAGGCCTCCCAAAGTTTCTTGCACCAGCACTATGAATTTTTGCACCATCATTGAATACTTTTTGACCGGTCTAGGGATAATCAACGTTTGATACGTCAAATCAACTCCAATCAGTAAGAAAGAGGTATATTTAGAAATTATACTTCTATATATTTCCAACTAGCTATCCTGGGTCCAATTTGGAGACCACGAAGGCCTCCAAATGCCCTATGCAAAAATGCATTGCGCGCTCAGCATTGGTGTTGTTCCCTTGGACAAAAAGGCTTTCTAAGTGATACAATCAACTAAATCAAGTAAAATTTCTTCCAAATATTGGCTCAAGTCTTCTGAGGCACTGATAAGAGGTAAGTTCATGCCATAACCCACTTTGAAGCTATTTTTTATCATCAGTAAATGAATGGGGTGAAACCCTAAATCAAACCCTAGGTATTCAAGCTTGAAATAATTGTTTTTCCATTACTTCACCCTCCTCAAAAAAATTTAGTGATAGATAGGGTTATTACAGTGCTTAAGGGTTTTCATTCATATAAGCTTTCCCCTACACCCATTTCCTTCATTCACTATTTTTCTTCACTTGTAAGGCTCCCATCCCATTACCCTCCTTTCATCTCATTTCCACATCAGTCCTAGGGTTTCCAAAATAGAGTTTTCACAATTTTAGAAGAGGGAGATAATGGCAGTGGTAGTGAGGCACAAATGCCAAAGAGACATGCAGAGTAAAAGTGATGAAATTAAAGTGATGAGTTTGCATCCATGTGAAGGTAAATGTCATTATCTTAATCAGTGTTCCAAGATCAAATCCACTCAAGGATATTGAAAATCAGGTTTAAAGGTACAAACTCGGAAATATTTAATACAAATCAAAATACAGAGATGAGTATAAAGAGATAAAACATATTAGAAGGGTTTTTAAAGGCAAATCCAAGTTAAATGCCTAAAACAGAGGTTAAAATTAAAATCAGGTTTAGAGGCCTAAAATAGAGATTAAAGGGAAATTAAAAGGAATATTAGCACAGAGAAAAATTTTAATAACTAAACCCAGGCCATTTACTTCTTGAAAAGACACATTTTGACTCCTACAGCTTGTTTTCGTTCAGAAAACATCAGAATTTAGTAAGATATTTTGACATGCAGAAATTGGGCCAAACGTCTTTTTTGGGGCACACAGTTAACATATGGTTTGAATTTCCATGTTTCTCATGCCAAGGACATCATCCTCGGAAAATTTTAGCTCATTTGGAGTAGAAATGGTCCCTCAAAAGGGCCAAAAACAAGCAAAAAAACACCTTTCTGCCCTCTTTTCAACACTGGCGCTGCACCCTGAGAAATCTAGGGAGAAAATATTTTTTACTAGGAAAATAGGCACCAATATGAAAAATAAAGGAATATCTAGAAACTAGATAGGACAAGCTTTCCAATGAGCTATCATGGAGCTCATTTTGACATCTTGAAGGCCTCCAAAAACCAACTACAAGAAGGGAAATGTTTCCAGTTTTGGCATTGCGCCCTTGGACAGGCGTTGCGCCCTTGAACCGTGGCACTGAGCCCTTGCCAGAAAGCCAACAAAATACACTTGGAGTTATTTTGAAAGTTATTGAGAGGCCTTAAAGGTTAAATTATTCCCAAATTAGCTCAGAGGTTAGCTTAGAAGTTATTTTTGCATTTATGAATTTGCGATATTTGTGCCTTGGGCCTTGCATGTTCTCATAGGAAAAAATGACTTAAATGTGTAATTAATGATATTTTTAGAACCCTAGATAAGTTTTTTCTCCTCATTTTCAAGTTAAATATTTCATGGAGGCTTCATGTTGGTTGTTGGTTGATTGTTGAGTTCAATATCATATACTTGTTGTTGAGAAGAAATTGGCTTTGGATTTTTGTGAATGTTTTGATTTGAATGGTAATGGAGCAAGAACATTTGCAGGATTCATGAACATGGTTAATGGTGATTTTTTTTCTAATTTAGTACTTGTCTTCTTATGTTTTCATATTTTTCGTCTCTTCTCATGCAATAGAGTAGAAATTTTAGGTTAACATATGATGTTAGAGGCACCTTAAGTCTGTTTTCCTTCTATTGCTAAGATGTTTTCCTTTGCTAGGTTTGGTTGGAGAATTATTGATTTATCCTAGTTTCACTTAGCTTCTTGTCTTAAGAATTATTCAATTGAGTCAAGCCAAATAAGTTTATGGTATTTCATGTCCTTTGGTGTAGCTTAAAACATCGTTTTTGAGGTCTTTCTTTGAAGTATTTCTTATTAGGATTTATGCTAAAGAAGTTTATGGTTTCCCCTGTCCTTTGGTCTATCTTGAAAAGTCATTTCAAAGGTCTTTGAAGTATGATTAAAGAACATAGGAGTTCCTTGCTCTTTAATCATCACTTGCTTGTTCTCTTACATGTTTTCTTTCTCTGAAGGTAAATAACTAGAGATTTTAAGAGTTCCCTACTCTCTAGGGTTTGCTGGATTTTTGTTTTAAATTTTACATGATGAAGCTAGGTTAAATAAGTTTATGGTGCACCTTTTCCTTTGATTCTTTCTTAAGCATAGTGATCTTGAAAGCCCTTCTTTTTATAGTATATGTTAAAGGATTCTTAATTTCCCTTTTAACCTACTATGTTCACAAATTTAATGTTCATTTCACTCACATAAGCTACTAAGATCCATTTGTCTTTGTTAACTTGCCCTATGAAACACCCTTGATTTGTTGTTGTACTCTTCAGACCTTTCACAGACCCCATAGCCAAATGGTTTGAACCTCACTTACCTTATTTTTTCTTGTTGACAACCTACCCAACCAAACCAAACAAAACAAACAAACCCTATGAATTTAACTAGCTTAAAATCAGCATCCTAAAAACATACAAGTCATATCTTTTGTACAAATATGGAGAGAGCCATTTCTAAGTCCAGGAAGGCTAGGTCCTAGGACTCCAAAGTTGGTTTGATGTTACCTTTCTGTATTTTTTCATTTCTAATCTTATAAATTATAGGGACCTACCATAATGGTGATCACGGTGGGACTGAGTAAGTAACAACTTAAATATTCCCTCAAAACTCAAAAATCCCCTATCAAACTTAGATAAATAAATTGTTAGCCAAGAATGATATCTGGTTGATTTTCCATATTAACATAATGGTGACTCCACTAGGGAAACTCATTTAAAATCTTAGTGTTATTTAAAGAACTCAGAAAACCCAAAAATATCTCAAGATTGGTATCCAATTGTTGATGGTGGACAACAAACAAATCCTCAAAACAATTAGCATCATCCACCTGGTGAATCCACTGGTTTTCAGTAGGCCTATTGACTCCACCAGTTTTCCATAGACTCCACTAGAAAATTATTTTGTCATTAAACATCAAAATAACCCAATCAAGAATACTTTGTGGATTAAGTATTTCTTTCACAGAGGGGTTTGTCCTTTAAGACTATCACAAACTTTCATCCTCTCTGATTTTTGGGTCTAATTTCTGGGTTCTAGAAGAATCTATACCATATCTCATCCTGACCCAAATATTCCTGCAATAGTTGAAAATCTTGAAAGAATAGTTAGGAAGTCTCCTAGATCTAAAAACTCAATAGTTAGCAGCCCTATCCACAAATAAAGTTCCCTACCTCAAAACCCTAAAACTTGCAAAATACCTGTCTGCTGATGGTAGACAACAACCAGCCTCAATAACGTTGTAAATCATCCACCTGGCGACTCCAAAAATCTCTATAAGCCTAAAGACTCCACTAGAGGAAGAACCTCAAACATGACTAGTCATCCTAGAAAGAGAGAGTATTCAAGCCCAAATTGGATTCAATAAATTATTGTTTTTATCTATAACTATGTTCTATCCTACTTTAATCCTGATCAAGAATACACTTATGAGGTCTACATTGATTATTGGAAATATCTCAAGCCTCAAAAAGCTAATCTTCAAATTGCAGACCATGAACATACTTATACAGCTATGCCTACCCCAGATACACCTGTGGAAAACCTACTGAATCATGAGCCTCATGCTACCTTTCTTGCTCTTGCTGAAACCTCAAACAATCATAAATATCCTTTTGCACTACCTATACCCATAAATATTTTAGATAGATACAAGCCTCTATTTTTAACTTATATCCTTTAGGCCCTCCCTGCAAATCTTACAAATAATCTGCCCAGATCTGATGGAGAAAATACAAAGATCACTGTTGAAAAACACATTCAAATTCTAGAGGATCTCCTTGACCTATTTGAGGTAGGTAAATATGATGTGCGTATCAGAATTTTTGCCCTATCATTGCAAGGAAAAGTTAAAAGTCGGTTTGAGGATCTTCCAGTTGCAAGCATTAGAAATTTTCATCAATTCACTCAAGTTTTCCTAGATAGGTGGGAAGTCATGTGAAATTTTTTTCTCATCATAGCGGAATACAACCATTTAAAAAGACAGCAAAGGGAGACCATACAACACTTTTTGGCCAGGTTCAATAAAGTATACCATGAAATACGTACTAAGATAAAGCCACCCCCAGGATGGGCTCTCTTGTGCTACCCAGATGCCTTTGAACCAGAGGTGGCATTCTAGATAAGAGAAAGGGGCCCTTCAACACTGGAGGAAATGCAAAGGATGGAAGTTGATGTGGAAGCCAACATGTTGAACAGGGAGGAAAAACTAAGAGAAATAAAGAAGGACAAAGTAGATCAAGAGAAACTGATATCTTCAGAGATAAAGATAGAGATGTTGACAAAATCAATCAAAAAAATGATGTATATGATTGGTAGGAAAGAGGAAGAGTACAAGGTTGAGGTTGGAGCTGATTATTCAAAACAATCGGTACTATTTTCTTGGGAAGAACAAACTCATTCATTACAATGAAAAAATAACAATCAAATAATGCATGCTGAGCAAGATTGCAAAGAAAAATATGCAGAAAGTTTTCAAGTAAGTACTAGATGCCTTCCTACATCTTGTTCTTCACTATTAAGAGAGAATTACAAGAAAGTTGCAAATCGAAACAAGGAGGAATGCCCTAAAGAATCAGTTAGGGAAGAAATGGATGATACAAACCATTTTTCAAATCCATTAGTTCTCCCCTTAAGTCATCTTGGTGTGGCTGCTGGGATTACAGAACCAGAAATGGAGGATGAGCCAGCACCTTTTGAGTCTCTACCCTTGTTCTTTGATTCATTTCAGATTGCTAAAGAAGAAGCTATTTTCCATAAACACTCTCCTTTTAATCCCAACTACCGTAGACCAGAAAATAAACTTATAGGTCAACATATGGTGGAGCAATATGCTGATACAGTGTGCATATTGGATGACATTACTTCTATGAATAAGCTACCCAAGTATGATCAATATGATGATGATTATGTTCTCCAGACTCAAGCTAACACTATAGAAAAATTAGTAACTATTTTTTGGGACCAAGACAATAATTTTCAATAGGTCAAATATAGTCATTAGCAAATACAAATTAGCTATGGGAGTGAAGAAGAAAGTGCAGAAAATTTGGAAAAAAGGGAATGATATTTACCTCTTTGTTGTGCTTCATTTCAGTTCATCAAAGAAAACCCTAATACAATTTGAAATCAACAGTCTTTGGGTATTTTTATTAACAATAAAGAAGACATTCAGCCTCATTATCAGTCTTCACAAGAAAAATAAAACAATTGTTGTCCAATACAAAGAAAAAAAATATTGCCTCCTCCTTTATCTAAAGAAGAAATCAATCAGGGTCTGGGCATATAGCCAGCTTCTAATATTTCATATAAAGGGATTGTTTCTATTTTCTCTCCTACTCATTTATATGTTGCAGCCTTGCCTCATGAAGAAACAAAGAAACATATTTATACTGAGGTTGTACTGCCTTCTCTAGAAGACCTATTGCTGGAGAATACTCCTAATGAGGGCCTTCAGATAGATTTAATCCCATTAAATCAAGGCATACCAGGATTGTTCACAGACAACACAGTAACATATTATGAGGCTACCAAGATAGATGATTACGAAGAGGGGGACTAGATTCTTTCTCAAAATAATCCCAAGCTAAACAAGCTGGAGCAAGGAATAGTCCTAGATGAAGCTTATTTTTTAAAACCTCAGGGCCAAGTATTATTTCAAGATCCCTTTGCTATTTTTTAAAGGCATCTAAAGAAGAAACATGCTATGCAAAAAATGGTTTATTGCAGAGTGTAAAGGAGATCTTAAGCATTTCTGTTCAAAAGCAAGTGAGATTGGAGTGGCCTTTTTGTCTTTTCATCACACATAAAAGGCTGAATGAAAATCAATCATGTGATCACTTACTTTATTGGCTTTATTGGAAAGGAGAGTTCACCTAATGTAGATATCATATACAATTTAGATTAGGATGGATAGGTATGAAAATAAGCTCAGCACTATGAGAATATTTTTAGTCTTAGATTGTTTTGACAAAAAAGAGAGTAAAAAATTAAAAGGAGAAAAGAGGGTAGATAAAATAAGAGGTAAAGCCCCATACCAAAAAAGAAAATTCTGAAAGTGTGCAAGTCTAAATGCCACTAATTTTAAAAAGGAAGTTATGTTCAGTCATACAGCCTAATCATGATTGAACAAGTTTTGAATTTTTGTTGATAAGTTAGTGAATGAAGATTTTCCAAACTATTAAAACTTGGCTTATCAGTAGATTAGGAAAAGATATCTGGTTCCAATGCTCAAATCTGAACCAAAAGAGAAAGAGAGGGATGTGTTAGCCCCCCATAAATTTTTTGAAAAGCAAACAGGGGGCTAAAATGTTTTTGAGCCTTCAAGGAATGTATTTCCCCGAAAACACATCATCCTTGAAGCCTCCTTGTGCCTTTTTTCCTTTGATAAAATCCCCTCTGCTGATTCTCATTATAAAGCCTCTCTGTTTGTGAAGAAATGCTCAAAGGCCTCCTTTCCCTCTTATACCATCCATTATAAACCTCTGCTTCATCCCCTTTTACTCCTCTCTAAATTCCCCTTTAACCCCTCTTTTTCTCCCCCATTAACCCCCTTAAAACATCCTAATTTCCCTTTAAATCCTACAAGTTCCCCTTGTTTGGCCCGATTTCCCCTTTTTCCCCCTACCGTTACCCTTCCCCAGCCTCAAAATGCATTAAGATGGGCAAAAAAGCCACTTTTCACTTTATATTAGGGCTTAGCCCCTTTTCTTCCAACCCCTTTAAACCACTTCCCCATATGCCCGTGCCCAGGACCAAGTGTTTAAGCCCCAGGCGCTAATCGCAATCGCAACGTTCATGCAGGCGCATTTTTGTGTTAAACCAGGAAATCTCTATGCGATTTAAGTTTGGTATGAAGCCCCGCGCCATGATCTCCACCGTTGGTTCGTGTAGATCCAATGGCCAACGCTTATCCCACGGCGTGCCCATCGCCCCTCCCATTTCACCCCTCCGATTGCTTCAGAATTATCGATCTGCCTCCAGATCGAACGTCAGTCACCCCATCGCACTCCCGCTCCAAATTGCAATCGCAACTTTCGTTGCGTTACCCCTTTGTTTCACTGCGATTGCGATCTCCCGATGCTCATCTCCGCCGTTGATATGTCACTCAGATCCGATGGTCCAACGCTAATCGTTGCGCGCCCTGCCGCCCCTCTCCATCTCCCTCCGATTGAATGTGGGCCGTTGATATGGTCCCCGGATCCAACGGCCAGCGCTCAATCGCGCTCCCACTTCCCATCGCAATCGGAACTTTCACTGCACCACTCCATTGTTTCCCCCCGATTGCGATTCCCCAATCACACCATAGCCGTTCGTTCACCCAAGATCGATGGCTCACGTTGCATCGTGTCCTCCACCACATTTCTTCATCGGAGCCTCTATTAAACTCCATATTTCGATCTCCGTCGTCGATCTCCTCCTGAGATCCAACGTTAAGACTTTGGGTTTTATGCTAATGCATTATTTCTCCACTTCCATCGCATTTTTCACCACTCCTCCACAATTGCGCCACCTCTCCACGGGCCTCCGTAACATTTCTCCACCACTTCTTGGGTTTGTAACATGCTTATTTTATTGTGCAGGGGTTTCAAAGAGAGGCGATTACAGAAAGGGCTAGGTGAAATAGTAGAGACAAATTACAGGATTTATGCCCATAGTTGAAGATTAACAATTATAATCCCATGTTCAAAGAATCAAGGCACAATTTTAAAACTTAAGCATGTAAAGGGTCATATCCGTGTTTAAATATCAGCAAAACGCATTCCTCCAGGAAGGACATTTATCTACAGCATTCCTCATATCTCCTCAAGCCCTGAAATGGTTAATGACACTGATAGAAGCTTATTTAAGATGGTCAGACGACAGTTATGGAGGTATGGAGCAGCCTGCAAACCCTTCCATCCAGTTCACCAATTCCAGAAGGCAGCGCAGAGGGCCTTACAGCTAGAAAGGATTCCAAAGAAACATCTGAGGTCAACCTCAACCTGTAAAGGACTCCCGAAGAGGACTACAGAGTACATACAATGCTACAGAGACATTAAGCAGTATGGGCGTGAATGCTTCCGCCATCCTATCTTAATGAAACAAATTAAATGTATCTGCTCTTGCTATTATTCATTCTCCTATAAGTATTTCTGAGAACATATTGTAAATGTTTTTGTTCGGTTGTTTCTAATTTGCTATTAGAGGGATTCATTTGGACTGTTAGAACAGTCTTGGGAGGGACTAGCAGAGTAGTTGTTATGTAGTAGGCTGGGAGGAGAAGTTTGGATTGTATTCAGCCCTTGAGCTCAGAGTATGTGACTGGTTTTGCATCAATTAATCAAGCACATTTCACAGGATCCTGGTCCATTACTATTGGTGATGTTTTTCTAACACTGTATTACATTTTCATGCTGTTTCATTTTCTGCTGGCTTGCATCAGAAATATGGCATAGGATTTACCCTTGTTAGGTACCTTATGTCTCTGCTCTCCTTGCCTCAATGTTTTCTGCTGTATGTGTTATCTAAGAGTAAATTCAAATAATTTAACCAGTGTAGTGGCTCCATATGCTGCTAGCTGATGTATGAATTAGGGGTTTGCTGCTTGGATATTCTTGCTGGTGTCAAAGCATTGGAGGTTCAAAGTCCTTCTCTGATATACAGACCTTGGATTTGTTAAACTTAACTCTGTTTTCCCTTGGAGCATGCTAAAGCTGACCTGGAGTTGAATGACCTCTGGTCCGATCTATAAGCTTCCCCTTTTTCCCTCCATTCAAAGTTTCCTCTGAGTATGTCCAAGCAGGTCTGGAGTTAAATGGCCTCTGACCTGATCTATAGGTAGAAATTCAGTGTCTTTCCTTCTTTCACTTTCAATCCTTAATGCTCCATCCCAACATCTATCTAAAAGATTCTTTAGTGTAGATGACTTGCCCTCTGAAAACCTTGGCTATTTGTTGCATGTAATTACCTTTCATGACTCCATAGCCTAATGGATGGCATTTTCTTGACCTATCCCCTTTGCTGAAACATCCTGCTGCTTTGTCCCTTTTCTCCCATTACTTTCTCAGTCTATGATCTCATGACCAACCCAGCAACCAACCAATCAAATCATTTTAAACCCCCTTTGTGCTTCATACCTAGCCTAATATCTCAATTTGAGCTTCAAAGATATTTCATTCTTTGTTTTATTGGAGAGATCCATCTCCGGGTCCAGGAGGGCTAGATCCTAGGGCCCCAAAGTGGTTATGATGTTGTCTCATCTTTTGGTCTTACCAATCTGGCCAAAACATGGGAACCCCAACATAATGGTGACTCTGCTGGGGAGAGACCACTTTGCCTTTAGATTGGCATCTCATTGATGATGGTGGAAAACATCCTGCTTCAAAAATTCATATACATCCACTTGGTGACTCCACACTCCATAGCTCTCAAAGACTCCAGTGGAGGAAGAACCTGAAATATGGCCAGACCTCATAGAAGGGTAGAACATTTGGGTTGGATCTGGTTTAAAGAATTCATCGTTTTTGTCTATCACTATGTTCTGTCCTACTTTAAGCCTAATAAAGTGTACAAATATGAGATCCAAAATGAGTATGGGAAAGATCGCAAGCCTCATTCTTTAGACCACGAGCAGACCTGTACTCCTGTGAAGAACCTGGTGGAATAAGAGGCTCATGTTGTATCTCCCACCCCTAAAGAAGCTTTAAGCAGCCATGAGCCCATTGTTGCACCACCTACACCTACAAAGGTCATAGAAAGATATAAGCCTCTAGTTTTACCTCTTATATTCCAACCCCTTCCTTCAGAACTTATAAACTAGCTGCCTCTTTTTGATGGAGAAAATAAGAGGGCCACTGCCGAAGAACATGTTCAAAACCTCGAGGATTTACTTGAATTGTATGAAATAGAAGAAGATGATGTGTGCATTAGAATGTTTGCCTTGTCATTACAAGGAAATGTTAAGAGTTGGTTCAAAGGACTTCCAACGGCAAGCATTTTCAGCTTTCATCAATTTTCTCAAGTTTTCCTTGATAAGTGGGTAGCCCCAAAGAATTCTCTCCTCATCCTAGAAGAGTATCAAAATTTGAAAAGGTAGCCAGGTGAGACAGTACAAGAAATTTTAGCCAGGTTCAATAAGGTATATCACGCGATACCTTCTAATATAAAGCCACCCTTGGGATGGGCTCTACTGCACTATCCTAGTTCGTTTGACCCCGAGGTGGAATTCCATATAAGAGAAAGAGAACCTTCGGGCCTAGAGGAAATGCAGAATATAGCAGTCACTATCGAATACAACATAAAGTGAAGGGAGGAAATATTAAAAGCAACAAAGAAGGACTGGGCAGAGCAAATAGCGCAGATCTCTTTAGAGAACAAGCTGGAAATATTGATAGAGACTGCCAACACCCTGCTAAACATAGAAGAGGAAGAATATGAGGTTGAAACTGGAAATGATGATTGGAAGCGACCTACACCTTGTCCTCGAAAAGAACAAGCCAGATCACTACAAGACATGAGTTACATGCAAAGCATGTATGATGAACAAAATTTCGAATCAGAAGATGAGCTTGCAGTTTTTTGTGAAGAAAGGCTTGTGGTAGATCCGATGGTTTCGACTGGTAGCATTGCTTATAAATATGATGCTCCTAACATTGATCTATCTGATGATAATTTTTTCCAAAGGGAGACCGAGCTTGCAGGACCATCATCAGAGGATTCGTGCGATAGAGACCGGGGCCAACAACTTCAGAAAAGAGATGAGGCCATCTATGATATTGATGGAGAAAGTGTTGAAAGCATGACAGCAGATGAAGATTCATTGAATCTTCTCTCTGATTTATATCTGAAAATCAGTTATACTTGCCAAGAGGGCGGAAGCCAGCAACTCTTCAGCGCAGAGGACAAGGAGGAAAGAGATGAAGAAAATCTTGAGTGGAATGAATATCTGGAGCCTTCTCCCAAAGGGATTGAGGTAATCAAAGAAACCCCCGCTCAATAATATGTTAATTATTTCACAAATTTCAGTCCGTTTCGATAGAACCAACCTTCATTACTAGAGGATAGCACTATCGAAGGTAATGAGCCCTCTAGCTGAGGCTGTAATGAAAATGAGTGAGATCTTCTTTCACACGACATCTTTGTCTGGATCCAGAGGAAGACGAGGTATTCCTGGTTGATGCTCATATGCCAAAAAATTCCAACCAGGAAGAGGAGGAGTGTGATTACAGATGCCACACTTCAGATGTAGTGATTGAAGCTACCCAGGATACAGACATCCTACTAGCCATGGAGGGCCTTAAGGAATAAAGTTTATATCATGTTCTGATTGATCCTGTGGCAGAATACATGGAGGCCCTGATTGGCTCAGTGTCTATCCTTTGCAAGAGCCAGTTACATCAGAGGTGGTCACCATGACTGGTGGCCTTAGTTTTGAATATCCACATGCAGAACATCCTACGGTTGTCTCTGATGAGCAGTCAGTTCTTCTTCCCCTTTTTTCTATTGCTTGACTGGCTGCATTGGCATTATTGTATCACCTAGAACATTATATATTTCTAGTTAGAGTAGGGTATGTAGGAAAATCTCAATAAAGCTCAGTCTATGAGCATGTAGTTATTTGTCTTTAATTTCTGCAAAGTCCAGCAAGTCAGCCAGTGAAATCCTGGCTTGACTGTTTTCAATTTCTGTCTTAGAATGTAGAGAAGAAATCTGCTAGACAGTGTAAACCTAGCATATAGTAGTTTAGGTAGAGAAACATATGAGACCAACAGTCTAATATAGTCTCATGGAGTAATAAGGGTAGAAATAGAATAGGTTTATTTTCCTGCTTGTAAAAATTGATGATGTAAAGGGTCTGCAAGTCCAAATGCACCCTTGGAGAAAAAATGTTAGGACTATAGTATGGGTAGGTAGTTGTTTGGGAGAATGTTTACTACTGATATGAGGTATTCATGATTTGTGGTAGCTGATCCAAGAAAGAAAGGGATGTGCCAATCAGCAGGCATCTAGCCTACACCAAAGATCATTCTCTGGATTCTTGACTCCTTCAAGAAGAAGCCATCCCCATGTGGAGCCACTGTTAGCCCCCCATAAATTTTTGGACAAGAAAACAGGGGGCTAAAATGTTTTTGAGCCTTCAAGGAATGAATTTCCCCAAAATCACATCATCCTTGAAGCCTCCTTGTTCCTTTTGTCCTTTGATAAAATCCCCTCTGCTGATTCCCATTATAAAGCCTTTCTGTTTGTGAAGAAATGCTCAGAGGCCTCCTTTTCCCTCTTATACCATCCCTTCTAAACCTCTGCTTCATCCCCTTTTACTCCTCTCTAAATTCCCCTTTAACCCCTCTTTTTCTCCCCCATTAACCCCCTTAAAACATCCTAAATTCCCTTTAAATCCTACAAGTTCCCCTTGTTTGGCCCGATTTCCCCTTTTTCCCCCTACTGTTACCCTTCCCCGGCCTCAAAATGCATTAATATGGGAAAAAAACCCACTTTTCACTTTATATTAGGGCTTATCCCTTTTTCCTCCAGCCCCTTTAAACCACTTCCCCATATGCTCATGCCCAGGACCAAGCGCTTAACCCGCGGGCGCTAATCGCAATCGCAACGTTCATGCGGGCGCATTTTTGTGTTAAACCAGGAAATCCCGATGTGATTTAAGTTTGGTCTGAAGCCCCGCACCGTGATCTCCACTGTTGATCCATGTAGATTCGACAACCAGCGCTTATCCCACGGCGCGCCCATCGCCCCTCCCATTTCACCCCTCCGATTGCTTCAGAACCATCGATCTGCCTCCAGATCAGACGACAATCGCCCCATCGCACTCCTGCTCCAATTTGCAATCGAAACTTTCATTGCGTTACCCTTTTCTTTCACTACGATTGCGATCTCCCGATGCTCATCTCCGTTGTTGATTTTTCACTCAGATCCGACAGCTTAACGCTAATCGATGCGCACCCCACCGCCCCTCTCCATCTCCCTCCGATTGAATGTGGGCCATTGATTTGGTCCCCAGATCCAATGGCCAGCGCTCAATTGCACTCCCACTTCCGATTGAAATCGAAACTTTCACCACGCCACTCCATTGTCTCCCCTCGATTGCGATTCCCCTATCACACCATAGCCGTCTGTTCACCCAAGATCTATGGCTCACGTTGCAATGCGTCCTCCACCACATTTCTTCATCGGAGCCTCTATTAAACTCCATATTTCGATCTCCGCCGTCGATCTCCTCCTGAAATCCAACAGCCCTAAACCAATCGCCCTCCATCTTCGCCAGGTCCCACCATTCAAAGGCCCACGTTCATTCATTTTCATCATTTCCCTTTGTAAATTGCCCAAACCTTAAGACTTTGGGTTTTATGCTAATGCATTATTTCTGCGCTTTCATTGCATTTTTCACCACTCCTCCACAATTGCACCACCTCTCCACGGGCCTCCGTAGCATTTCTCCACCACTGCCTGGGTTTGTGACAGGCTTATTTTATTGTGCAGGGGTTTCACAAATAGGCCATTATAGAAATGGCTAGGTGAAATAGTAGAGACGAATTACAAGATTTATGCCCATAGTTGAAGATTAACAATTATAATCCCGTGTTCAAAGAATCAAAGCGCAGTTTGAAAACTTAAGCATGCAAAGGGTCATATCCGTGTTTAAATATCAGCAGAATGCATTCCTACATGAAGTACATTTATCTACAACATTCCTGATATCTCCTCGAGCCCTGAAACGGTTAATGACACTGATAGAAGCTTATTTAAGATGGTCAGACGACAGTTATGGAGGTATGGAGCGGCCTACAGACCCTTCCATTGAGTTCACCAATTCCAGAAGGCAGCGCAGAGGGCCTTATAGCCAGAAAGGATTCCAAAGAAAAATCTGAGGTCAACTTCGACCTGTAAAAGACTCCCGAAGCGGACTATAGAGTACATACAGCGCTGCAGAGACATTAAGCAGTATGGGCGTGAATGCTTACGCCATCCTGTCTTAATGAAACAAATTAAATGTATCTGCTCCTGCTATTATTCATTCTCCTATAAGTATTCCTGAGAACATATTGTAAATTTTTTTGTTCGGTTGTTGTTGATTTGCTGTTGGAGGGGTTCATTTGGACTGTTAGAACAGTCTTGGGAGGGATTAGCAGAGTAGTTGTTATGTAGTAGGCTGGGAGGAGAAGTTTGGATTGTATTCAGCCCTTGAGCTCAAAGTATGTGATTGGTTTTGCATCAATTAATCAAGCACATTTCATAGGATCCTGGTCTATTACTATTGGTGATGTTTTTCTAACACTGTTTATTAAATTTTCATGTTGTTTCATTTTATGATGGCTTGCATCAGAAATATGGCATAGGATTTACCCTTATTAGGTACCTTATGTCTCTGCTCTCCTTGCCTCAATGTTTTCTGCTGTATGTGTTATCTAAGAGTAAATTCAGCTAATTTAACCAGTGTAGTGGTTCCATATGCTACTAGCTGATGTATGAATTAGGGGTTTGCTGCTTGGATATTCTTGCTGGTGTCAAAGAATTGGAGGTTCAAAGTCCTTCTCTGATCTACAGACCTTGGATTTGTTAAAATTAACTCTTTTTTCCCTTGGAGCATGCTAAAGCTGACCTGGAGTTAAATGACCTCTGGCCTGATCTATAAGCTGCCCCTTTGTCCCTCCATTCAAAGCTGCCTCTGAGTATGTCCAAGCAGGTCTGGAGTTAAATGACCTATGACCTGATCTATAGACAAAAATTTGGTGTCTTTCCTTCTTTCACTTTCAATCCTTAATGTTCCATCTCACCATCTATCTAAAAGATCCTTTAGTGTAGATGACTTTCCCTCTGAAAGCCTTGGCTAGTTGTTGCATGTAATTACCTTTCATGACTCCATAGCCCAATGGATGGCACTTTCTTGACCTATCCCCTTTGCTGAAACATCCTGCTACTTTGTCCCTTTTCTCCCATTACTTTGTCAGTCTATGATCTCATGACCAACCCAGCAACCAACCAATCAAATCATTTTAAACCCCCTTTGTGCTTCATACCTAGCCTAATATCTGAATTTGAGCTTCAAAGATATTTCATTTTTTGTTTTATTGGAGAGATCCCTCTCGGGGTCTAGGAGGGCTAGATCCTAGGGTCCCAAAGTGGTTATGATGTTGTCTCATCTTTTGGTCTTGCCAATCTGGCCAAAACATGGGAACCCCAACACGATGCATAAAAAATTCCAGATTACAACCCTCAGTTTTCAGTTTTACTTTTTTTTGAAAAATAAATGTTGTGTGCAGCTTGTCTTGAATGCCACAATTCATGGCAATCAAACCACTTAATATTGATTTATTCATTTTCTGAATTTCATGTTGATAGATTATAGAATGAAAATGTGTCAAACTATTTAACCTTGACAGATAAGTAGATTAATTAGATAATAAAAGATCTCATCAGCCTAATCTGAGCTCTTGGAAGTTACAAGGGTAGACATAGATTATTTTTATGCTTTCTAAATAAAATGATGTCAAAGGTTTGCAAATCCAAGTGCACCCAAATGAAGAGAAATTTTTAGGAAAAGTATGATGAGTAGGTAGAGTTGATATTGAAGCAATCATGTTTTTTTTAGATTGTAAGATCACAACTTCAAGAAGCAGCAGCAAGATCATCATTGCAAAATGAAAGAAATCAGCAAGCATGTGATGCATCTCATCTACAAATTAGAGATCTGAGGTTCTTTATACCTCCTAATGGAGCTGCCCTCCCCAAGTGGAGCCACTGTTAGTCATCAATATTTTTCATTATCTTTAGATGAATATAAGATGTTTGTAGCTTTCTGAAAACAATATTCCTTGAATATCTTAAGTTTCAGAAATATCACTTCCTTTATTATCTTTATAAACCTATTTTCACTATTTATCAAGTTTGACATCTCAAAGTCACCCTATTTCTCCTAGAAACTCCTTATAGGCTTATTCCTCTCATTCTCAACCTTCTTGCCCTCATAAAACCTTTCTCCCATGTTCCCCAGGTCCCTCAAGCATTGATGGTCTTAAAACTATATCTGTAGGCTCTTTAGAAAATCAAGTATATTGGATTTTGGATTTTCAATGCAGCACTTTTGACCATACTCTGTTTTAACCTGAAGATCTCCACACCAAATTTCAGTCAAAACCAGGTCAAAGAACACTCCCATTAGGTCATTAGGGTTTTTACATGTTTTAAGGTAATCATTGGATGTTTTAGGCACTGCTTTTCCTTTGTTAGAATCTGGCTAAGATGTAATAGAATGTCAAGACATGTTTATTCAAGAAGGACCTAAAATATTTCCAAATAATATTTCCTCATCAGTTCAAAGTCTGCAAATGAGAAAAATGGATAAAGTTTGGCATTTCTGCAGGAGTGTTGAAATTTGTGTCAGCCGAAGGTACTGATAAGGTAAAATATCTACTCCTGAATGAATACAACTTACAGTAAAGGAAAGGGAAACACTTAATCTTGTATATGATTATGGTTTTGAATTTTATGGTCCAGTTAAGTGCCAAAACAGTGACCCCTTGCAGAAAATGACATGGAGGAAGCACTAAACCCTAATTTCCTCTTCCACTAGGCTAGGGTTTTCTATGGAAAAGAGGCATAGGAGCAGAGGATCCATATGGTAGGTCATATAAGCAAGCATGAAGCAATACCAATTCATAAACATCATGCCTCAATCATTTTCCAAGAATTCATCCCAAGAGCTAAGCCATTTGTCATTGATAGGGCCAATTTTGATTCAAACTATGTTTCTGACCAAACAGAGATGAAATAAACAAATGTGAGAGTGAATTTTGTCCCTCATAGGTCAAGGAAGAAACATAGTTTATTTCTAACCAAATAGAGATGAAATAAACAAATGTGAGATTGGTTTTGATTCAAACTATGTTTCTGACCAAACAGAGATGAAATAAACAAATGTGAGAGTGGTTTTTGTCCTTCATTTTTTACACAGGTACCATGATTTGGGAGAAATGTCAAATTTACAGGTGCTATAAGAGGTTTGCTGCGCTTCTGGAGTGACCTTTGGAAAATAAATATTTCTCATAACTAGAGTGTCCAAATGACTTTCTTAATGATTCAAATGAAAACTAGACTAGAAGATCTTTCCAATGAGTTATCATGAGATAAATTTGGAGTTGAGGAAGGCCTCCAAAAGTTTCCTGCACCAGCACTCTGCATTTCTGAACCATCATTCAACACTTTTTGACTAGTCTTGGGAGAGTCACCTTTTGACAGGTAAAATCAACTCAAATCAGAAAAAAAGAGGTATATTTGGAAATTCGACTTCAAGAGTTTTCCAACGAGCTATCCTAGGCCTAATTTGGACACCACGGAGGCCTCCAAAATCCTTCGGCAAAAAGGCACTGCACGCTGAGGAATTGGCACTACGCCCTCAGCACTGGCACTGGGCCCTTGGACAGAGAGACTTTATAAGTGATTCAATCACCCAAATCAATTCAAATTTCTTCCAAATCTTGGCTCAAGTACTCTAAGGCACTGATAAGTGGTAAGTGCATGCCATAACTCACTTTAAAGCTATTTTTTATCATCATTAAATGAATGGAGTGAAACCCTAAATCAAACCCTAGGTATTCAAGCTTGAAATCACTATTTTTCCATTACTTCACCCTCCTCAAAGAAATTCAATGGTAGATAGGTTTATTACAATGCTCAATGGTTGTAATTCATCTAAGCTTTCCCCTACACCCATTTCATTCATTCATACTTTTCCTTCACTTGCAAGGTTGCCATCCCATTACCCTCCTTTCATCTCATTTCCACATCAGTCCTAGGGTTTCCATGTTAGGTTCCTATATTAATAGTATATTCCATTATTGTTGTTAGTGTAACCCCCTTATTGTTATTATTGTACCCTTGTAACCCCCATTTTGTTATTATTGTGCCCTTAAATTATTATTGTTAGGTTGGCTAGGATTACATTATGGCCCCATGGACTCCTATATATAGAAAGGAGGTTTTATAAATTGTATCATCCAAGAATTGTTCATTCATGTAATGTATTGGAGGTTGCCCCCTCGAAGTGGCTCATTTCTAAGGCGTTGATATCTCTTTTCTTCTCTTTTTGGAGCTGGTTACACAACATTTGGTATTAGAGCTTTGGATTCTAGGGTTTCGCTGCTCCAAATAGGTCATCGTGGTATTTTCGCTATAAAAATTTTTCTACGACATTTCAGAAGCTGAAATTTTTAGGGTGCAAAGAAGAAATCCTGAGGAAGATTTTCTAAAAATTTCAGAGCTTGGTTAGTAATATTTTTGGAGATATGATCTATGGAATTTAGGTATTTTTTCAAGATCCTAAACAGTTTATCGTGGAATTTGCGCTATAACTTTGTTTCTACGAAGGTTCAGAATCTGAAATTCCTATGGTGCGAAGTTGAAATACTGAAGAAATGCTTCAAAAAATTTTAGAGCTTGGTTCGCAATATTTTTGGATATATGATCTATGGAATGTAGTGCTTTTTCAAGCTCCTGAATTTCATCTCAAAGAGGTGATCGTGGGAAAATTTCAATAAATATCTCTCTGGGCATCGGATTGGAGTGCCGTAAAAAGTGGTTGCAAGTACACTAAAGGTAGTTTCTTGGCTATCAATTTCAGAGATGAAGGATGAAACAGTGACACGTGGAAATTCGTACAAATTCGCTCTACTGAACCAGTCCATAATTAGGTCATTGTGGGAGATTGGACACAACTTTGTCTTGGAGAATCCAAATCAGGTCAGACCTATGGCATTGACAATATAATTCAGAGGGATACGTTGGTATCAAAAATAAAATAATGAAGTTCTGCAATCACAAATATAATCCAATTTCAATATCGAGCTCCTCAAAAGCAAGAAAAAGGTGTGTATTTTTTTTTCTTTTTTCCGAATTGCATAAGTCTTGTTAGAAGAATCAATTTCAATTGATTACAAGGGCATATTGTAGAATAGATATCAGTATTGGGTTCTAAAATATGCCCCGTAAAAATAATTCAACACCCATTAAGCCTTCATAAGGCTCTACTATGACTCATGAAGATGAAGAATTGCAACATGATCTATCAAAATTACAAGATCAAGTGCAACAAATTTCACTCTCGCAAAGAGCAAAAAAAAATGAAATGGAAGTTTTGAAGAAGGGTGTGGAAGCTAAGATGGATGGTGTGGAAGCTAAGATGGATGGCATGGAAGTTGGCATGGAAGCTAAGATGGAAAACATGAATAATGATCTAAAAACAGACATCGAAGCTTTGACAAAGTTGATACAAGAAATGTTTCCTAATGGTGAAAAGATAGTAGAAGAACCTCATGATGAGAAAAAAATCAATGTTAATCGTGATTTGATAAACTCTAATGTTGGCGGGAAGAACCACCATATTCCAAAAATGGATATGAGGAAGTTTGATGGAAAGGATCCTGTAACATGGATACTACAGATGGAGCAATATTTTGATCTCCATAACGTGAAAAATACACAAAAGGTACGCATTGCAACTTTACATTTAGAACAAAATACATTTGTATGGTATCGATGGCTTTGCTCCCGTAAAAATATTGTCACTTGGTCAATTTTTACGGAGGAAATGATAGCACATTATGAGGATACAAAGAGCAACACCTTCTTTAGCCAATTGATAAATCTCAAACAAAAGGGTTTAGTGGGGCAGCACATTGAGGACTTCCAAAAATTGAATATAAGGGTAGCTGATATTCTAGAGGAACACAGGATTGATCTCTTCATAGGAACTTTAAAGGATAACATCCAACATGAAGTTCGCGTTCTGGAACCTGATTCATTGGAGAAGGCATTCAGGTTGGCAAGAAAAGTTGAATGTAAAATTATGGCAACAAGGAAGCCTACCACTCAATTCTATAAATAAGGAAGTGTGGCTACGCCTAGATTTCCACAACCTACAAGGTTGATACCACAAAAATTGGAATAAAAAAGAGCAAAAGGGCTTTGCTACAGTTGTGATAGAAAATACACTAAAGGTCATAAGTGTGCTGAGAAGAAATTATTTTACATAGATTGTGAAGAGGAAGAAGAAAATGAACAAGAAGAGGATATACACCTGGAACCAGCCCTAGAAGAGGAAGAAATGAATATGACCATATCGTGTAATGCACTGGCAGGAATTACCACTCCTCAAACTCTCAAGATAGAAGGAAAAATCAATAAGAAAAAGGTAATAGTGTTGATTGATTCAGGTAGCACCCATAATTTTATTCATTGTAAGGTAGCCAAGGAATTAAATTGTTTCCTATACCCAACACCAGAATGTCAAGTGATGGTTGCAAATGGAGGAACTATAAATTGCTCTGGAAAAAGCCATAATATCAAGCTAACCATGGGGGAATATGTATTTACTAGTCCAATGCTTTCCATTCCTATGGGAGGTGCTGATGTTGTACTAGGAGTACAATGGTTACAATCTTTGGGGACGGTAGCTTTTAATTTTCAAGAACTTTCTTGAAATTTTTTTCAGAAGGAAAGGAAGTCGAATTACGGGGTATTGAAGGGAAGCCGGGAAGGATAATAAGCTCTAATGTCATGACAAAGCTTCTAAAGAAAGAACAACGAGGCGTAATTGCACAATTATGCTCACTAGACGTTTCGACATCAAAATCATCTATTTCGGCAGATCTCCAATAAGTCTTGGACAATCATTCCAAGGTGTTTGAAACTCCCAAAGGACTCCCACCTATTCGTGATCATGATCATGCTATTCATTTGATTCCAGGAAGTGTTCCTCAAAACATCCGGCCTTATAGATATCCTTACTTCCAAAAGAGCGAAATTGAACGCATGATTGCAGAAATGTTAGAGGCGGGTATAATTCAACCTAGTCAAAGTTCTTTCTCTGCTCCTGTAGTATTGGTACACAAGAAGGATGGATCATGGCGCATGTGTCCGGATTATAGGGAGCTCAATAAGCTCACCATTAAAGATAAATTTCCCATTCTGTGATTGATGAATTATTGGATGAATTACATGGAGCAATTTATTTTACCAAGTTGGATCTTCGTTCAGGATATCATCAAATTAGAATGAAGACTGAAGATATTCCAAAAACAGCATTTCAAACTCATGAGGGTCATTATGAATTTTGGTCATGCCTTTTGGCCTTACCAATGCACCTTCTACATTTCAAGGGTTGATGAATTCCATTTTCAAACCCTTCCTTAGAAAATTTGTGCTAGTATTTTTTGATGATACACTAATCTACAGTAGGTCTTGGAAGGATCATGTTGAACATGTTGACAGGGTACTCAAACTATTACAGGAGAAACAATTATATGTAAAAACATCCAAATGTTTCTTTGGAGTATAAGAGGTGGAATATCTAGGTCATATTATATCTCACGAGGGTGTTAAAGTAGACCCTAATAAAATTAAAGCCATTAAGGAATGGAAAGTCCCCACGACCATAAAGCGGTTGCGAGGATTTCTCGGGTTAACAGGGTATTATCGCAAGTTTGTTAAGAATTATGGGAGAATAGTAGCACCTCTAAAAACATTATTGAAGAAATATGCATTTTCATGGACTCCTGAAGCAACTAGGGCCTTTGAACATCTTAAAGAGGCAATGTGCCTAGCACCGGTCTTAGCTACGCCAGACTTCACAAAAACCTTTATTGTGGAATGTGATGCCTCAGGAAATGGAATTGGTGTTGTTTTAATGCAAGAAGGAAGACCCATTGCTTTTGAAAGTTGTCCAATCAAAGGAAAGTATTTACAGAAACCTATTTATGAGAAGGAAATGTTATCAATACTGCATGCACTAAAGAAATGGAGAACTTACCTAATGGGAAGACACTTCAAGGTAAAAACTGATCATGATAGTCTTAAACACTTTTTGGAACAAAGAATATCTTCAGAAGAGCAGCAAAAATTGGTCACAAAGATGTTGGGTTATGACTTTGAAATAATATACAAAAAAGGGAAGCTAAATGTTGTTGCAGATGCACTCTCAAGAAAGAATGAAGAGGTGGAAGCATTGCTTTGTGCCATTTCTATTATCCAACCAGATTGGATAACTAAAGCAAGGGATGAATGGAAGAAGGACGAAGAAGTGTGGACACTCATTCAAAAGTTGCAGCAAGATCCTAGTACATCTGATACATTTAGTTGGAAAAATGATTCCTTATGGTACAAAGATCGCTTATATCTTTGTAAGAATTCCCAACTAAAACAAAAGACTCTTTTGGAATTGCACACTTCTCCTTTAGGAGGACACTCAGGATTTTTAAAAACTTACCACAGGGTGAAGAAAGATTTTTTTTGGGATGGCCTTAAATCTGATATTCAAAATTTTGTGGCGGAATGTTTGGTTTGCCAGCATAATAAAGTGGAGACAATTAAGACCTCGGTACTTCTACAACCTTTATCCATTCCAAGTCAACATTGGGAGGAGATTTCAATGGATTTTATTGTAGGTTTACTTAAGTCCGAAGGAAATAATGTCATCATGGTGGTAGTTGATAGACTTACCAAGTATGCACACTTTTGTGCATTATCTCATCCATTTAAAGCAAGTATAGTTGCTACTACATTTATGGACATAATTCAAAAGCTACATGGAAGCCCAAGGGTTATTGTGAGCGACATAGATCCCATTTTTACTGGAAATTTTTGGACGGAGTTATTTTCTTGTTTGGGTACTCAATTAGCTCATAGCTCATCTTATCATCCTCAAACTGATGGTCAAACTGAGATAGTAAATAAATGTTTGGAAGGATATCTTCGTTGTTTTGTATCTGATAAACAAACACAATGGGTCAAGTGGTTACCTCTCGCTGAATGGTGGTATAACACTTCCTTCTATACTGCAGCAAAAATGACCCCATTTATGGCACTTATGGATATCATCCACCATCGATCACATCATCTTTAAGGGAAAATTTGAAGGTTCAAGCAGTGGAAGATCACATCGAGCATCAGCAAGAAGTTCTCCAACTCTTAAAGGATAACCCGAATTTGGCACAAAATCGAATGAAACAACAGGCAGATCAACATCGCAGCGAGAGAAGTTTTGATGTAGGAGATTGGGTATTTTTACTGCTACAACCATACAAACAAATGTCCCTCAAGCAAGCTAAGAAGGATAATAAATTATCACCAAAGTACTATGGTCCTTACAAGGTGTTGCAAAATATTGGTACTATGGCATACAAATTGGAGCTTCTCGCTTCTTCGCGAGTACATCCAGTTTTCCATGTTTCATGCTTAAAGAAGGTTATAGGTGAAAATCTTCCAGTTCAAACAATATTGCCAGAACTTGATGAGGAAGGAAAAATCATATTGGAACCTGAAGCGGTCATGGAAACAAGAACTCAAAAACTACAGAATCGATCAATTTCAGAGTATCTCATCAAGTGGAAGAACTTACCCACTGAAGATTCTACGTGGGAGGATGAGAATTTTATACAGAAGAACCCAGAGCTACTCAAGCGTTGAGAACAACACTTTTTTGAAGGAGAGGGGCATGTTAGGTCCCTATATTACTAGTATAGTCCCTTATTGTTGTTCGTGTAACCCCCTTATTGTTATTATTGTACCCTTGTAACCCCCATTTTGTTATTATTGTGCCCTTAAATTATTATTGTTAGGTCGGCTAGGATTACATTGTGGCCCACTAGGATTACATTATGGCCCCATGGACTCCTATATATAGAAAGGAGGTTTTGTAAATTTTATCATCCAGGGATTGTTCATTTATGTAATGTATTGGAGGTTGCCCCCTCGAAGTGGCTCATTTCTAAGGCGTTGATATCTCTTTATTGTGCCCTCTTTTGAGCACTGGCGCTGCACCCTGAGCAGTCTTAGGAGAAAATATTTTCGACAAGAAAAATGGGCACCAATCTAGAAACTAAAGGAATATATGGAAACTAGATAGGAAAAGCTTTGAAATGAGCTATCATGGTGCTCATTTGGACACTAGGAAGGCCTCCAAAACTCAGCTGCAAGAAGGGAAATTTTTCTAGTTTTGGCAATGTGCCCTTGGCCTCGCATTGCACCCTTGAACCTTGGTGTTGCACCCTTGCCAGAAAGTAAGAAAAATACACTTGGAGTTATTTTAAATGTTATTGAGAGGCATTAAAGTTAAATTCATTCTCAAATTAGCTCATAGGTTATCTTAGAAGTTATTTTTGCATTTATGAGTTTGGGATATTTGTGCCTTGGGCTTTGCATGGCCTCATATGATAAAATGAATTAAATGTGTAATTAATGACATTTTTGGAACCCTAGATAGGGTTTTTCCCCTCATTTTTAAGTTAAATACTACATGGAGGCTTCATGTTGGTTGTTGGTTGATTGTTTCTTTCAATATCATAGACTTGGAGTTGAGAAGAAAATGTCTTTGGAGTTTTGTGAATGTTTTGATTTGAATGGAAATGGAGCAAGCACATTTGCAAGATTCATGAACATTGTTAATGGTGATTTTTTTTCTAATTTAGTACTTGTCTTCTTATGTTTTCATATTATTTCATCTCTTCTCATGCAATAGAGCAGACATTTTAGGTTAAGGTATGTTGTTAGAGGCACCTTAAGTCTATTTGCCTTCTATTGCTTAGATGTTTTCCTCTGCTCGGTCTGGTTGGAGAATTCCTGATTGCTCTCTAGTTCCACTTAGCTTTTTGTCTTAAGAATGGTTCAATGGATTCAA
Organism: Pinus albicaulis; assembly: GCA_034641835.2. NCBI lineage: Eukaryota > Viridiplantae > Streptophyta > Pinopsida > Pinales > Pinaceae > Pinus > Pinus albicaulis. The sequence continues at coordinate 1,436,273,231 of CM076584.1, forward strand.
GAAAAATAGGTTTATGGTATGCCCTGTCCTTTGTTTTAGCTTAAAAATCGTTTTTGAGGTATTTCTTTGAAGTATTGCTTATTAGGGTTTAGGCTAAATAAGTTTATGGTTCACCCTACCCTTTGGTCTATCTTGAATATTCATTTCAAATGTCTTTGAAGTATGATTAAAGAACTTAGGAGTTCCCTACTCTCTAGGGTTTGTTGGATTGTTGTTTTAAACTTTATTTGATGAAGCTAGGTCAAAGAAGTTGATGGTACACCACACCCTTTGATTCTTTCTTAAGCATAGTGATCTTGAAAGCCATTCTTGTTATAGTTTATGTTAAAGAATTCTTAATTTCCCTTTAAACCTAATATGCTCACAAATTTAATGTTAATTTTGCTCACATAAGCTACTAATATCCATTTGGCTTTGTTAACTTGCCCTATGAAACACCCTTGATTTTTGTTGTACTCTTCAAACCTTTCACAAACCCCATAGCCGAATGGTTTTAACCTCTCTTACTTTATCTGTTCTTCTTGACAACCTACCCAACCAAACAAAACAAAACAAACAAACACTATCAATTTAACTAGTATAAAATCAGCATCCTAAAAACTTACAAGTCATATCTTTTATACAAATATAGAGAGAGCCCTCTCTAAGTCTTGGAAGGCTAGGTCCTAGGACTCCAAAGTTGGTTTGGTGTTACCCTTGTATGTTTGGTTATTGCCAATCTGCCAAGTTATAGGGACCTAATAGATACATTAAGGTATGAGTTCCTTATGTTGCCTACTTTTTACTTGAATGTTTTATTATGTCCTCTATCTGTTGTTTGCATGTTTTATTAGTTGTATGATATGAGTTTGTGTCTATGATATTGCATGAAGAAATGATTTGGTCTTAAGATGGTTGCACTAACGCACTATGTTTTGAGATAGTTGATATCTACTTGAGTATAAACAGGTGATAGTGGTAGGATTATGCCTTATGACTGTTATTTGATTACGATATGTTTGTTAGTCTTGGTAAAGGTTTATTTTAGTTAATAGATATGATGTCTTGATATTTGAAACATGTGATTGACATCTCAGAATAGTTGCAGGGAAACATTCCTAGTATTAGCATGACAAGCTAATAGTTGACTTGTTTATATAACTAACAACAGGGTGATGTGATAGCATATGGTAAGACTCAATTATTATAAGGAAAGATAAATGGTGTATTTTTATATTTATTTATGCTTTGAAAATTATGTGTTTATGATAGTATGATGCAAGGATTACATGGAAAGCATTTTCCATGAAATATTAAAGAAGTATTGTGTTGAGATTTCACTTGGAGGCACTCGAAACCATGGGGATTAAGTCATGGTGTTTGTTATTCTTTTTCTTCAGTATTTTTGATTTGGTTTCACTTGATTTGCATTCTTAATTTCATCTAGTGCATGATTACGCCACTTTGTTTTGGTGTCGTATTAATTTTTGTTTTTCATGGTCTTCTTCTTGTTTGTTATAGTTCTTTCCTTTAAGTTTTGAGATCCTTGGGAATTGGTTTGGAAAGAGGATATTAATGGAGCTTGGGGAGATTTGGATGAAACTTAATAGGTAATGTAAGAATCAGATGGAGCTTGGTGCATGAGTAAGGGAAGCTGAAGGTAAGAATATGATAGCCAGTTGGATTGGTTGGGTCCATTCAGGTAAATGGACGGTGTCAATCTAGTTGCGAGAAAGGTAATACAAAAGGCAAAGTGAATGGATATGAGGTGTTATATGCCTTGGCTATTTCGAACTGTTTCTCAGAATGTTGTGTATGTTGTGCACAAATAATGAAGCTCTCTTAACATATACCTTATGATATCTATCAATTGTGTTGTGATCATGATTATGTTGATGTTTATATATGTATACATGTATGTATGTATGTATATTGTGTTCGAAATGGCCATCATGGATCATGATTGTCTAATTCTAATGTTTATATGTTTATATATGCGTATGTATATAATTTTTTGACACAATGATGATTTCTTTATGCTAATGATTATATACGTATGTATCTATGTCACTATATGAAAGGTTTATCGGGGAACATTATTGTGGAGGAATGATTTTTATTGTAGGTGAATAACATGAAGAAATTCCTAGTCTTATGGAAATCAAGTTGTAGAGCAGCCTTGATAGATCTATGAGGTCAGTATCATGTGGATATGATTTGATGTTATATGCCTGTAGTATTCCTATGTTTATGTTATGGACAGGTAATGCTGACGGGCGAATTATAGGAATGAAAGAAGTGTGATCTGCGGCATTCTAGGATAAGCATGGATGGTGAAGAGACACTAGAAGCAAGGTTTATTGTGGGGTCAATGTGTGGTCTATGGATGTGTAATACTAATTTTGTGTGTATGTTGCAAATATTGTATATTTAGTGATTGTACCTATTGTCGACAATTATTGTCTCTCCTAGAGACAGTCTAGAGCTGCCATAGACCAGTGCCTAGGACATCTTAGCATAGCAAGAGGCATATGATAAAGCTTGGGTGTCAATCCAAAGGCTCCCCTGCTATCTCTTGTAAAACAAAGAAATTGATTTAAAATGGGACCAACAATCAAAGAAACTGTCACAGGGAAAGTAATGTTGCAGAGGCACAATGCAAAGCTCCAATATAAAAGCATCAGACAATTAAGAGACAATTTACTGCAAAGAGGGCCGATTCAAGTAAAATGTCACAGAAATCAAATATCAGAAGGAGTGTGAAGTGAAGGAAACATGAGGAGAATACTAGTTAACCTTGAGCTGATACCTAGATACACAATAGAACCATATATGGCCTTATCAATTTAAGAATCCATACATGACAATGGAGTTTTAAAAGCACCCTCCCAAAGCAACTAATATAGCAGAAATATGGATGAATGAACATGGAACAGTATATCATGCCTGAGCCATATTTAAAGTGCTTGACTGATTCAAGTATGGGCATCAACTAGGATGAATCTGTACCTAAAACCAGTGAGCCACTCGCATTCCAGTAACATGATACAAGAAGATGTATGAAATGAGATATTGTATTAAACACATAAAAGAAGTTTACATACTGTGAGATATCAAAGACCAGAATCCTCTAAACAGACAGAACTCCTCCTCACTGATACCCTATGGGCTCTGAGCCTTCATACAAAAGCTTTACAAAATGTATACAAAAATGCCTTTCACAGCACAATTTTCTGATACAAGTCTGGAACCCTTACAATGTCTTTTTCCTCCCTTTTTATAGAGGAAGGAGAAGAGAAACTAATAAAAGAAGTAGGTGAAACATTTAATTTTCTTAACTTGAACAAAATGGTGGAAACATTCGTGCCCTTTTTGCTTAATTAATATGTTGAGCTATAGGTACTCTGAGGCCGGCTCCATGAAGTAAATGTTGTAGGTGCAAATTTCTCCAGGGATAAGACATGAATAATAAAATATGTAACATTCTGTACTTTCCTGAAGAGAATTTGGCTGAAGTAAACCTTGAGGGCATGATTTTCTGTGAAAAAATATTTCTAGTGATATGCAAGGTCTTTGATCTGGTATTTTGCCTCCAAAAGGGTATGCAAAAGCCCCAAAATCCTTAAATACATTTCTTTAATCCCCTGCTATTCACTGATATTCTCTACCTGCGCCATTAATTATTCATCTGCTTAACCTATGCATTTGAATGACCTTGGAGGCTTTGATAGAGTTAAATCCTTGCTTTCTTTAATAGTGGTCATATCATAGCGGCTCCCGGATATTTTTCATAAATTTTGGTCCTGAAACAAGGTCCTGTCATGTATTCTTGGCTTCTGCAATGGAGGCGGTGAATCATAGTAATCTTCTACTGCGGCAAACCTGCAAAACCCACAAACTTGTCAATGAAACCATACGCAGGGATGATGAACGTGGCGGGGTTGATGGAAATGGTGGTGCAGACTTGGTGGAATGATGAAATGATGCGGAGTGACGGGGAGATGAAGAGAAACGATGGAGGACGAGCTGGTGATAACTTTCCATGTGAAACGTAGAATGTTTTATGAATGAAATATGTGGATGGCGGAGGAAAAATACGATAGACGCGTGGATGATGACGTGGTGGGAGATTTGGTCAACAAGAAGTCATGCGAATGATCTGGGCAACACGATCCTTTAAATGAGATCAATGGTTGAAACTTAGTCAGAGGGTGATGGAATGGTGGGCCTGAGGTGCCGTATATTTAAATTAAAACTAGTGCAGCTTGGGAGATCGGCAGTCGTTGGATGGAGCACTCGGGATCGGACAGCTCACGTTAATTTCGCTGCGCGTCCGAGATCGAACGATAACGTGCGAAATGGAGTGGTTTTGGAACAGTGGCCTGGGACACATGGCGATCGGCGTATGGAATCGCTGGCCGAAGGGGAAATACTGCCTACCCAGCAAAGGTGGTGCGGAATAAACAGGACGGTTTTGGCAATGTGCGCAGGCGCGGGGACCACCACAGCAATTAAGATTCCGATCCGTCGATTTGTATTTTGATCCAACGGTCCAGGATGCGCACGATAGGCATATATTCTTAAGCGCCTTTGGACTTAACCCTTGGTCCTGAGCCTTGGTCACGCGGGGAATGAAGTGCAGGGGGCAGGGCTGAGAATGAAAGGAGCTGGGCCCAAAATATTTTCAAATATGGGCTTTGGACATTAAAAATGCGGTTTTAAAGCTAAGAGAGGGAAACGATATACAACTAAAGAACTTTGCAAGACAGGGTGAGAGAATTTGATGATTTAAACCAGATGGCTCATGGGAATTTTGATAAGGGGAAGATCGTGGTCAACAGTACCTATGGTGATCTATACATGTAACATATGTAGTATTGTGTACATATAATGTTGTATGCATGTTGTATATATGGTGTTGTGTCCATATTGCATATGTGGTGTTGTGTGTGTATGGTGTTGTGCACATGTTGGATATGCGGTGCTATGCACATATGGTGCTATGTACATATTGAATATGAAATGTTATGTACATATGGTGTTGTGTGCATGATTGTACATGTAGCGTTGTGTGCACGTGGTGTTGTGTACAAGTTGTACATGTGGTGTTGTTTGTAGGTGGTGTCGTGTACATGTCTTGCATGTGGCACTGTGTACATATGTTGTCATGTACATGTCGTGCATGTGGTGTTGTGTACATGTGGTATTGTGTACACATTGTACAAATGGTGTGATGTACATTTGGCATTGTGTACATATTATGTAGATGGTGTCATGTACATGTGTTTTTGTGCACACGTTGCGTAGGTAGTGTTGTGTATAGGTGGTATTGTGTACATGTTGTACACATGGTACTGGTATACATGTGGTATTATGTGCATATCGTACATGTTGTGTTGTGGCCATGTAGTACTATGAATGTGTATAGTGTATTCATGGTATCATGACATGTGTACTCATTGTGTGGTACTATGTATATGTATATTTATTGTGTTGTGTTGTACTCCAGATGCAGGTGTATCTGTTGTGTTGCATTATACACCGGGTGTAGGTATATGTGTCGTATGCAGGTGTGGGTACATGTATTGTGTGGCATTTTATGCCTTGTGTGGATGTACATGTTGTAAACTATGTGTATGTGTACATGGTTGAAGAGAAGGCATTGGGTGCTTGTTGAGTATGGAAACCGGTCTAATATGTGTACAAAAAGAACAAAGGCAGAAGTAATGATTGATGAAGGATAAGTATTGATATTTTATTTTAGTTTTATTATGGATGTGATTTACGATTCTGACTTATGATGGTTACATGTGATTTATTATTATGGTTTATGATGATTGCATGTGATTCATGGTTTTTACCTATGATCATTGTGTTTTGAGCAAGCCAAATGTGATATGTGTATACATGATGATTCGATAAAAAAACTAGTTTGACTTGTGTGACAAGAATTAAAGAGAAGTGAAAGTGTACCTTATTGACTCTAAGCTACCAATGAGGTATGATTTGAAGTTATTTCAATTTATTTTGAATCTAATGGAAGTTATGTGCTTGGTAAAGGAAGCACGAAAATGCCTAGTTTGTGTGGTTGAAACCGACTGTAAGAACAGGTAGTGTCAACAAAAGGAATTGGAACATGCACCAATATGATGGTAAATCACTTCAGGAGCAAGTCCATTGTGAGACACTAGTACCCAATAATGTCCTTTTATTTCCATGAGAATGTTATGACTAGTATGATGGTTTTGAGGCAGACATATTCCTTGGTTGTTTGAACTTCCAATGTGAGGAAGCCTTGTCAAGGGATGGATCGCCTCAGATAGGGGGTGTTAGCTTGGAAGGTGAGAGACTCCATGGAAGGGCTGGACAAATTAACTAAGGGATTGTGTAGCAGAGAAGGGAAATTTGGGGATGGATTTGTTTTGGTCATTGGAATTTCCATATGGAATTAGATGCACATTGGGAGTGTGCCCTGGAAAAATGAGTTAGTAAATGTCCATTGAGGGTAAAATATCATAGGATTGTAGCGCTGGACATTGGATGCAAATTTTGACTATGACATTGGATTCTGGACTTCGTGGGAAGGAAGTGAATCCTGGTACTACTTTTAGGGTGGAGGTGTGAGCCTTTGGACTCCCTTGTTGTAGATGTAGGAATCGTATCCTTCTATTTGTTGGTTGAGAAAATGTGCATATGTGTGTACGTGTATACTATAGTAAATACCATAATGAGCTGTGTTATAAAGCTCCAACACATAGTATGATCGTGATGTTGGGTTTTTTATTTTGAGTAGGTTATTCATTGTAAATACTGCAATGATATGTGTTATAAAGCTCCATCGGAAATATTTTTTATTTTGAGTGGTTTGTTGGTTTGTAGGTGTCATTGAAGACCAAGGATGGTGTTCCCCCAATGTGGAGGGTTCTGTAATAGCCCTGGTGAAAATTCCATGTAATAAAGTTAAAAACGATAACCACGGTTGATGGGACACTTATTCCAAGCTGAACAATGGGAAAACATCCTAGTGTGTTTTCATTTGGTTTATTCTGGCTAAGAAAATTGGCAAAGGAAAATGCTTTTGAAAGGGAAAATGGCATTTTTGGCAAATTTATTTATGAAAATAATGGCAATTAGAAGAAAATGGAGATGAGGGGTCACATGTTTCATGTGAGGAGGAAAATGAGGGAAAATAATGGAAAATAAAGGAAATAGAGGCCTCTTCTATAAAAAGGATTATGAGGATCAGTTGGCACCTTTTTTTAGTGCATTTTCCCATATTCCATATTCCTCCAAAGTATAGGATGTTTCTCTCACGATCATGGGGAGCAAATCTAAAAGGCATTTTGCAGCTTGATTTCTCCTATTATACTATACCGGTGTTCGGTCAGCTCATAAAATTGTACCTTGAAAGAAAGATTAAATATATGATTAGTAGCAAGGAGAAGTCGAATAATCACCCAATACATGTTGTACATACATACTTATAATATTTTATTTTTTTTAATGATGATTTTCCAGTTGAAATAGAATGTCAAATAGCAGAAAATGCAGAAATTGTGGAAGTTTCAGGTAGTGTTCAAGAAGTATGCAATGCAAAAAAAAAGGAACATAAATTGAATGATTTGTAGCCAAGTACATTGGCTGAAGGGACAGTAGAAGGAATGGAAGAAACAGAGCATGTTGAGACAAAAAATAATCTTCAAATATATAATAAACATCATCCACCCAAATTTGAGCTTTTGGACGAATAATCTGATCTATGGACCACGGATTTTGATGGTGTTTTAGGTAAGGATCGAGCTGGAATTGGAATTTGGATTCATGGTCCTATGAAATAGACTCAAAAAAATCTTTTCTATGTCAGGCTATGTTCATATAAAGTTTCTTTTGATTGTTCTAATAATGAAACGGAATACAAAGCTTTGATAGCTGGGCTCAAAATTCTTAAGAAGCTAGGGGCTAAAAATATTTCAGTTTATGGTGACTCCAAATTAATATTCAAGAAGGTAAAAGGGGAATACCATGCCAAAACTTCAAGGATGCGAGCATATCACAATGTTGTGCTGGATATTTCAAAAACTTTTTCTAAGCATACTTTATCTATGATTCCAAGAAATCATAATTGCATAGCTGATTCTCTTTCCACTGCAGCAAGCATGTTTCAAATTCTGATACATTCTAATAAAAGGTTTGAAATCAATTTCAAACATCGCCTTGCTGTTCTGGATAACTTTTGATATTGGAAAGTGTTTCACGATGACAAAAAAATCAACAATTTTCTGCAAATGGAGGAGGAATTTGCCACTTCTCAAATTGATAATATATTTTTTGGAGATAATCAAGAAATCCATGCAACAGAAATGTGGGTATTACATCTAAAAGACAATTCCACTCCATGAGGTATTTTACCCTTGGAAGAACTCTTTGATTAGGATTATGTTGCAAAGAAACCGACAACGGTCCCCACTGAAGCAGGAGTTGAAGATATAAATATTGGCACAATTGAGAAGCCAAAGATGGTTAAGTTATCAAAGTCCTTAAATTTGGAAATGAAAGGTAAATATGCAGCACTTATGGCTGAATTTTATGATGTGTTTGCGTATGATTATTTAGATTTGAAGGCTTATGAAAAAATTATAATTCAACATACTCTTCTAATCCAGCCCGATCAGAAACCTTTTCCCCAAAATCTTAGAAGGATCAATCCGAAGTTGCTGCCATCTATTGAGAAAGGGGAAAAGAGATAAAAAAATTGTATAAGTCTAGTATCATTTTTCCTCTTTGCTTTTATAATTGGATGTCAAATCTTGTCACAATTAGAAAGAAGACAGGTGAAATTCGTTTGTGCATTGATTTCCATAATCTGAACAAAGTTCCCTTGAAGGACAACTATCCTCTCCCAAATATGGATCACATCATGCAGAGATTATTTTGTTATTATATAATTTCATTTCTTAATGGGGACTCAGGGTACAATCAAACCTTAATGCATCGAGATGACCGCGAGAAGAAAACTCTTACGACACCTTGGGGTATTTTCATGTATGCTAAGATGCCTTTTGGGCTGAAAAATGCAAGGGAAACATTCTAGTGGGTGATGGATATCACTTTATCTAATGAGAAATATGTATTTCGGTTATTTACCTTGATGATATAATAATTTTCTCTCTAATGGATGAATATCACTTAAATCATTTGAGGATTTTTTTCTAGAGATGCGAGAAATTCAACATCTCGTTGAATATGAAAAAGAGTTTGTTTTCAATGGAAGAAATTAAGTTAATTGGGCATATCATATCATAAGATGACATCTGCATAGACCCCTCAAGAATTTAATCAATCCAGTAGTCGGATTTTCCGAGAAAAAATCAAGAAATTTATTATTTTAATGGTAAGATCAGCTTTTTGAGAAGGTTCATTCCTAACCTCATTGAACATTTATCGTAGATGACTAACATGTTGAAGAATTAAAGCGAGGTTAAATGATCTGAGGATGCAAAAATATATTTCAATCAAGTCAAGTTTTATTTGTCTCGCGCTCATGTCTTAATTAGCCCCGATTACACTATGGATTTTATCACTTTTTCATTTTATTTTGACCACACATTGGCTATTGTCCTAATGTAGAAGAAAGACCAGAAAACAGAGAAACCACTCACATTTTTCTGTATAACCATATGAGATGCGACATTGAGGTATAATATCATTGAGAAACATGCCCTGGAATTTGTAAAATATTTGAAGGATTTCCGAGTGCACATTCTTCACTCACATATTGTTTCCTATATTCCAAATGTAGCAGTAAAATATGTTTTGATGAAGATTGATCCTGAAGGTAGGTGTAGAAAATGGATAGCTACATTTCTTGAGTACGACCTTGAAATTAAACCAACGAAACTGATCAAGGGACAAGGTTTGGCAAAGCTTATGGAAGATTCCAATTTTCATGCTTTGGAAATCAATCTCATTGCTGCACTTTCCGAGGAAGAAGTAGCTAATTCATCTCCTCACGTATCACATATTTTTACCTCATTGCCTTGGAATTCAGAAATTGTTTATGTGCTTCAACATTTGAATCCTCCACCGAATGTGTCGAAGAGAAAGAGTAGATCATTGAAATTGAAAGCTTTGAAATATTTTGTTCTTGATAATGCATTGCTTTGGAATGATCTGGGAGGAGTTCTACTGAATTGTTTAGTTGAAAGTGAGGCAAAAGAGGTAATGAATGATTTTCACAAGGGAGATTGTGGCGGTCATCTATTTTGGAATACCAAAGAAAACAATATATTGAGGGCTATATTTTATTGGCCGAGTTTATTTTCTAATGTTTACAAAATTTTCATGAGTTTCCATGAGTGTCAGATTTTTCAAGGAAAGAGGAAGTTGTTACCACTTCCTTTGCAACCCATTTCAGTTCAAGCACCATTTCAAAAGTGGGGTCTTGATTTTATCAGTGAGATTCACCCTTCATCTTCAACTCACCACAAGTGGATCTTGAGGGAAACAAATTATTTCAAAAAATGCATCAAGGCTATCCCCACTAGGCAGGCTATGTATGCGGTAATAATTCAATTTATTGTGTCTAACCTTTTGTCATGATTTGGTTGTACACATAAAATAATCACAGATAATGCATCTACCTTTAAATCCAAGAAGATGATTGATTTATGTGACAAGTGCTGCATAAGGCTCAGGCATTCAAAAAGATATTAATCCTAAGTTAATGGGTTGACTAAATCATCTAATAAATAATTGGTAAGCATCATCAAGAATTTGTTGGAAGAAAATAAGAAGAATTGGCACAAGAAGTTGATCAATTCTGTATGGATGGATAGAGTGAGCACTAGAAAATCCATAGGTATGCCACCTTTTCAGTTGATATATAGATTGGACACTCTTTTTTTGACTTCTCTTTTTGTCCATGTCATGAAAATTTTGCTGGAAGTTGACAGTGAGCCCAATGATATTCAATGGAGAATCAATCAGATGATTCATTTGTAGAAATCGTGAGAGGAAGTATTTCATAATACCTCAAATCTTCTAGAAAATATCAAGAAGATATATGATAGATTTTAACAAAAGAAGATGATTTTAGTGTGGGAGATGTAGTTGTTCGATGGGATGCCCAAGACGAGGAGAAAGGAAAGCATGGAAAGTTTGAAAACATGTGTAAAGGACCATACAAAATTTTGGCTTTCAAAGGGAAGAATGCATTTTTTAGGAAGAGCTTGATGGTCAAGTTTTTTCAGGAGGACCAGTCAATGGTAGATTCCTCAAGCATTACCTCACATGATTTTTTCAGAAATTTCTCATTTTCATTATACATACCAGTTAAATTTGTTGCCAAAAGTGTGAAGGAGTTTTCATGGAAACTTGAAGCCCAAGGAGAAGGCCATAAGTTTTCTTTGATCAACTGATGTTTTAAAGAGTTAAGTCAGGTTATTTCAGTTTTTAAGTTATTTCAGTTTGTCAAATCATTTCAGTTTCAATTCTTGCTTTTCATTTTTGACTCCATTTCCCAATACATCAGGCCACCTAGTCTACAGAGTTCTTGACACCTCCTAAAAGGAGCTACCATCCTCGCTAGAGCCATTGTTTGTTTTAGTTAGTCATGAGTGATCAAATATACTCTTTTAGTGTCAGTTGATAGGGTCCTCGGTCAAATTTTATAGTTTCAAGTGAATTTAAAATAAAATTTGATCATTGGTTGGTGTGTCTATGCCACTACTAATCCCTCAACCTTATCATAAGTCTTCATATCTCATCATGGTCATGTCTTCATTCAAGTGTGTTAGGTCATGAGAAATTCAATATGTCATCATTTAGGTCATGAAAAATTCAATATGTCATCATTTAGGTCATTGTATAGGTTTTCATATGACATGTCATCATAGTTTAAATCATTTAAAGAAAAAATAGTCATATTCATTTAGCAGCCTAGGAAAAAATAAATAAAGGTAAAGGTAATATTTCATTTCACAAAAGATCATGTTGCAGTCACATCACATTAGTTTTTCAAAACGACCAATGATGTCACCTCCATCACTGAAAAAAATTGATTTTTTAGCCTATAAAAACCATTCAAATAATTCTAATTTTTTATTTTATCTAAACAGGAGTTGATCTCCATCATATAATTCCATTCTAGCCCTCAGAGCAACCAAATTCCTCCTTGAAAACCTAAATTTTCCTCCTACTCTAGGCTTTTGGCATCCATTGTTGCATTTTAAAATTGGAGGCAAAGAAACCATCTACAAGGTTTCATCTCAAAAATTCATGGCCCCTAATAGCTTTTGGACAGGTAAGTATTAGTTAGCACTCTTCTCTTGCATCTATCTTCGCAAAAAATTTCAGTGAATTTCACTCTTCTAGGGTTTTTACTATGCTTTTCATTTCCATGAGAATTTGTTTCAAATCAATGGTAAATCCCTAAGTTTCCTACTCCCCCACACTCATCTACACCTTTCATACTTCCCTAAAACACTTTCCTCACCTATTCCACTTCATATACCTACAAATCCTAGCCTAGGCTACCCCATTAATAGTTTCCTAGGCTAGGACCGTGTTTTTGTCATTTTCAGACCTTCCCCTCACTTTTTTTAATAATTATGACTTCCATTCAATCCCTAACATCTATCCCTATCCCCTAAAATTTTCCCATAAATTTACACACTCCCTAATCCCTTCATTGTTTTCCTTCAACACCACAGTCCCTTATCCCTTATTTTCACAATCATACCATCTCCCTTTCCTTCCCTAGGGTTTTAAACGATGGAAAATGGAAACAATGACATTGAGAAGAAAAGGTATAACAAGGGTGGGCAAGTGTCTAGGTATGATCCATCACATGTCAAAGAAATCATGGCCTCACCTTTCACCAGGAAAGCCTTTGAGGATGTGGGTTGTCTAGGTTTTCTTGAAAAGATTCAACGGGCAAGATGTCATGCTCAATTGACAAGCTTGTTTTCCACCAATTTTAGGAAGGATAAGGGCATCATTACATGGGTTGACTTCAACATTACAACAGATTCCATTTCCATAGCTACAGGTATTCACAATCACGGAGAAACCTGGTTTAAAGGAATGGATTTAGACATTGAGAACTACAAATATTTCCTAACGCCACATTATAAAGATGCTCCAAAACAAAAAATTTCCCGTTAGACAATTTATGAACAGGTATGATCCATTAATGAAGATGATAATGAGGTAATTTACCTATGAAGGAAGGTTCTGAAGACTTTATTAGTACCATATAAGGTTCCTCATGCACTTCATAGTAGTCAAACCTCTAAACATGCCTCATTATTTGTATAGAAGGCTTGTCAATATGACATAGAAGATACAAAGTAAAGCGAAGGATCGTCAATATAACTTGTTTCACCATGGATTGGTCAAAGCCATTGTCCTCCATCGCCTTTCAGAGATCAACATGCCCTGGGAGGCATTTGTTCAATTAGCATCACTTTTGCTTGCTACTAGTCAACCTAGCAGTGAAATTACACCATCACCAAAGTCACAAGAGGTTGGATCTTCTAGTAAACAAGTTGCATAGTCACCTAGGGCTTCAGTGGCAAATACACCTAGGGAAGAGGTGACCAAAACCTATAGTAGAGGGAAAAGACTTGTGTTTTCTCCATAGCATGAACATGATGCACCCTTGCATGATGATGTGTAGGCACACTTTGAGGATGACATTGCAGACATGGCAGAGCATGAGTCACAGAAGTCACCTAAGGAGGTAGTAAAAGATAAGGAAGCTAAAATCAAAGAGCTAAAGAAAATACAAGGCCAACTTCATGATAGCATTTCTACAGAAAGAGAACATGCGGCTTAAGGTAAACCTACTTTTCTCAAGAAAACATAAGGATAATTTGGTGTCAGATGAAGATAAAGGTAAGGAAGTGATTGATGTTGATCATATTGAAGATAAGGATGTGCAAATCAAAATAAGGAGGCCAAGAAAAAGAGGTCTCAAGAGGTAGAAAGAGCAAGAAAGTGAACCATCTCCATCACTAGGTCAAGAAGACTTTGATGAGCTATCTGCAACTGAGATTGAACAAGACAAGGAATTTTGGCTTGGAAAATTAAATTATCACTTGGAAAAGCTTCTTAAGAGGGTCAATAGGAACACCAACCTCCAAAGACACATGGCCATGCAATACTTCACTAGGAATTAAATTTGCAGAATTAGGGTAAAAAACATGAAAAAGAGGCTAAGGAAAACCTTAGTAAAGCTAAGGAAGAGAGACAACTTGGACTTGCTTGTTGATGCATCCTTGATTTTCTGACCCATCACCCAAGGAGTCAAAAAAATAAATTTCAAGAAATTTTGAAGAAATTTTGTCAAATTTTGAATTTTTGGGTATTTTGGCAATTTTGTGATGTACAGAAGCGCAACGAGCTCACATTGTGCTTCCTCCTAAGGGAACTAAATGAGAAAAATCATATATGGTTGGATAGCTTATGACATGTACATATCAAATATATACTTTGGTTTCCATGCCAGTTCATAGGTTGGAAGGAAAAGTGAAAAAAAAAAAACAATTCAAAAATAGGCTTTTGCCAGTGTTTCATACCCCACACTGCACTTCTGGAGTAGTCTTGGGAAAGTGATTTTTGGAGGCCTAGAAAAGGGATTTTTGCAAGTTAACACTTTGGGAGGCAAGTAGACACACTAAGATACCATCACTAGCTTCCATATCAACAAATGGACGAATAGAAACCCCTAAAATTTGTCTACAAAGTCCATGTTGTGCTTTTGTCAGACACACTGTGCTTCTGAGGAAATTCACTGCGCTTTTGTTAGCAATGTCATTTTTTGGTTTTTATCATTCAAACTTGACTTTTCATGATGTAATTAGTCAATATGGTTTCCACATGACGTAACTAAGTGCAATTGAGATTTTGAATGTGAATTTGATGTGATTAGGATGGTCTTTAATGTTAATAAAGTCAGTCAAAGGCTAAATGGAGAGTTTGTTCTAACCTCCCTAGTCTTAGGTTTGGTTAGAGAAATTAGTGTAAATAAATTCCTATCATGAGGGATTCAACCCCTGAAACATGGGAATGTTATTTTTGGTCTGTATGTACCTTGTTTTCAGCCAGATTCAAGGTTAGACTTCAGTTAATGAAAGGCTTGGAGCTTGTGTACAATATATTTTTGCAGATAGTTTAAGCTATTATCTAGGGATTCATATGGTATGCCTTAGTAGCAATGCTTTTCTTCCGTTTCATCATTATATTGAATTTTTAATTTTCCTTAATCCATTAACATGCTTTCAGTGATTGTCTCATGAGGTGTTAAAAAAAATACATAATTTCTATGCACTGTTTTTATGAGGTTTTCAATTTTATGTCTCTTTTTTCCTGATAAATGAACTCATAAACCCTATGCTCATTTTGATCTATATATTTCTACCTTATACCAAAATGAAAAAATTAAATATGTTATTGAAGCATACCTACCTTGCCCCTTTATATCCTTGCAAATGAATTATTTAAAACCTGACGTAGTTCCCTTGACCTTGGTGTCTGATTCAGCAAACCCTAAAAATCAAACCATCACTGAACTAAGGACTTAGCCTAAAATCAAATCTTCCCTCGAGTCACTTTGTTGGCTGTGATATTCCAAAGAGACAACCCTCCTTGATTTGGTATGGCTAGATACCAAGTCGAAAGTGGTCTAAGGTTACCTCCTTCGGTCTCCTTTCTCAACCTTGTGACACTGTGGAGGATAACTCTCTCTCTCTCTCTTGGACACTTAGAGTTTTTGGAGCATTTTGGCATTGGTCCAAGAAAATCAAGAAAGAAGGAAAGAGGAAGCAAGCAAGGAGGAGCAAAAATCAAGCAACTATAATAGGATGCTTGGCAAGTATCGATTTGCATGTGTGTTTTCCTTGTTAGATATGGCATGAATAGTATTGCATGTGGCTATTTTCTATCTTGGAATGGGTTTTTCCAGGTATTATATCTTATCTTTTTGCTCCTGGATTTGGAGTAAGAACAATGAGCTAGTGAATTCTTCCCTAAACCAATAAAGTAGGTTATGCCAATCTTCATGAGATTTTATGCATGGTTTTTGAAGCCCATGCAGAGACTCAAAACATGGATGAAGTGATAAAGAGGGTGAAGACTGCTATTGTAAAGTATCGATGTTCAAGTGTTGAGCAAGTTTCCACAACAAAAGAAAATATAAACAACACAGATGATTTGAATGGTGGATCTTCCTCTCACGTAATTTTTCACCCAAGTTCCATTCAAATGGGAGTTCATTTTAAGAAGAAGTGGTTGTAATTTCATCTTCAAATAGAACAATAACTACCCATCTTGGATCAAAAGCGTCTTCTTCTGTTCACAAAATATTGATACTTATCAAAGGTTTTATCAAATAAAATTTCGCAGACGAAATTCATGCAAATAGCGTGGCTCAGGCAACTATAGTGGGGCCGTCGTGTTTCCACTGCAAGCTTAGGAAAAGATGATAATACATTTGTGAATTTGTTTCAAATTTCATTTTATACATTGGTTTTTAATGGCATACTCAGTTCAACTACAAAAGTGGAAAAAACTTTAAAAGAGAACAGGTCAAGGATGAAGTTGAGTGTTGTTATTGAGCAATGAATAAAAAACCAGATGTTTATAGGTAAAAGGCCAGTCATGCTTAGAGTTATTATCCTCACGATTGTGGGAGAAGTTTTCATTATAGCCTAAGGAGGACAAGTCAAGTTCTCATTGCTCTGTCCCACGAGACTGACCACATCGCTTTGTCGCTATATATTTTGGCGGTGGGGAGCCCCTTTCATGCACCCTCATATCATACGTCTCTATGAGGTTATAGAAACTGCATCAGATATATATTATGTGATGGAATATGTAAAGTCTGGGGAGCTCTTTGATATGTTGATGAGAAGGGTCGATTGCAAGAGAACGAGGCCCCATGTTTTTTTCCAGCAGATTATATCAGATTGCCAAAGAGATATGGTTGTTCATCACGATCTTAAGGCCGAAAATTTATTGCTAGATTTCAAATTAAATGTTAATATTACAGACTTTGGGCTTAGTAACGTTATGCGCGATGGAAATTTTCTCAAAACAAGCTGCAGAACCCCAAATTATGCTGCCCCGAGGTAATATCATGTAAATTTTATGCAAATCCAGAAGTAGATGTTTCGAGTTGAAGAGCTATATTATATGCACTTCTTTGTGGTAGTTTGCCATTTCATGATGAAAGCATTCCAAATATATTCAAGAAAACGAAGGGTGGAATATACATATTTCCGCGTCGTTTATCATCTAGAGCAGTGGATTTGATCCCAAGAATGCTTGTTCTCGATCCCATGAAAAGGATGACCATTCCAGGATTCTTCAATGAAAAATGTGGATGATACATCCATGGATTTCAGGTTGCTTTCATTTACAGAGATCTGATGTCACTGCCTTTTAAGATGATCAATACTTCAGCTTCTTCGGTCAAACAAAGTATACAGGAAAGGAAAAGAGATCAAGGGCTCACATTAATTTTCGTTGGAATCAGCCAAATCCGGACAAAACAAACCGACGAGGTTTATAAAAAGCAGTGCCTCCGTAAATATTTTTTCTCATACTGCTCATCAACAAATCAACGACCAAAATTTGTTATGAAACCCTCTTCAATTTATTAAAGCCACTAAGGGTGGTACCGTAGAGATTTTTATAATTTCCAAAAGCCATATGGTTTTCATGTGCCACACACCTTTTGTCTTTATTTAAAAGCCTTTTTCTAAAAATATATATATTTTGGGAATTTTGCTTCTGTGATCTATAAATTGTGTAAGAAATTCTTTTGGTGAAAATCACATGTAGGGAATATTTTGCCGACAAGTAAGAGTGTTTACTTGATTCCGTGTTCTTGTGGGATGCCATACATTGGTGAAACTCAACGATCCATTAATCAAAGGATTCAGGAACATATCGCTGACCTCAGAGACATTGTAGATCTCGGTCCTCTGCCTTAGCAGAGCATGTCGATAAAACGAATCATCACATCTGTATTGAGGATGCTGAGGTTATTGCAAAGATTGACCATTTCCACCATTGCAAATTGAGGGAAGCCTTGGAGATCGAAAAGAGGCATGTCAACCTTAATAGGGATGATGGGTGGAGTGTGAGTAGATGTTGGATTCCCACCCTTCACTCTTAGTTGTTTTTTTTTTTTTTTTCCTTTCTTCTCCCTCTAACTTCCTTTTCTTTATATATATATATATTATAATTTTTTATTTTATTTATTTTTTCTTTTTCACCTCCTTATTACTGTATGAATTTATTTAGCTATGAAATTAAATTAATTATATATATATATATATATATATATATATATATATATATATATATATATATATATAATATTTTATTTTAAATTTATTTTTCTTTTAGGTTTTTAATTTTTGTTTTTGGTTTATTTTTATTTTTATTTTATATATTTATTTATTTATTTGTTTATTTTTCATTTATTTATCTATTTATTTATTTATTTATTTTTATTTTATTTTATTTTATTTATTTATTATTTATTTATTTATTTTATATATATATATATATATATATTTATTATTATTATTATTTTTATTTTTATTATTTATTATTTTTTTTATTTTTATTTTTATTTATTTATTTATTTATTTTTAATTCCTATATATTTATATATTTTTTTATTTTTATTTTATTCTATTTTATTTATTTATCTTTTTATTTTATATATATATATATTTTAAATAAAAATAAAAAATTATTTAACATTATATTTATTGGAAATCATTAATATTGAATTGAATTTAAATTAAAAACTTTTAATATAATTTTATCATACATAATAAGATATAGTTTTATTCATGAAATTTATTTTATTTTATTAAATTAGTCAAACTAGCTGTTATATTACTAACGGCTAGTTGGAGCATTCATGTCTATTTAATCTGGTTTTTTGGTTCAGATTTCTCATCTTGTCCTGATGATGAGCCACACTAGCTGGTTCGAAACGCGTCGGCAAAAAATTCCCTACACGTGATTTTCACCGAAAGAATTTCTTACACAATATAAATATTTGTATTGTAGAGTTTTAAATAGCCGAAGGGATTGTGTTTAATGTTATATATAATATTAAAATGATATGATTTCAAAAACCCTTTTGTAAGTAAAAATAAAGAAACAGATACGTAACTGTTTGCAAATTAGTTTTGTAACCATGCCAAGCATCCGTTCTAGAAACTGATTGAAATAGTTAGGTCCAGGGAAAGCTAACAAAATGACCATAAATGATACATTTTGGGGTTCCATAATTTTATACCTCAAAAGCAATCAAAATTTTGTATTTTCACTCTTCACGTAATTTGAATAAAGTTTTCACAGTGTCTTCAAAATTTGTTTAGTATCATAAGTTTTCTCTCTCACATATTTTGTTAATGTTTTCTTCTTAGGAAAGAGTAATAAAGTTGTTGGGCTTTGATTTTACAGTTCTGTGAGTTTGAGTTTTTGTAAATTAAAATTAAAAACCCTTAATAATGTGCTCTTCTTTTCTAGATTTCATTTCATGCTACTCATATTTTCCTCTAAATTTGAAGGTAAAAGATGTGTGAAGTAGTTTGTTATCTAATGCTTTCCACCACCACTTCTTGCTATTCTCTTTTTCATTTGTATTCAACATCAGAAGGCCGCTTTGAAAGTATTGTTCACACATTCAAGACTAAAGGGTTTTAATTAAGGTTTTTTGGGTTTTATAAAATGGTGGGACAACAAATTAATTCTTTTACAATTTTAAATAAATGTCTTGGGCACTAGCCCCAAGGGTTAGCTCAATTGGTTGAGTCCCCGCTTGGAAGTACTCCCAGATTGAGAGGTCACAGGATCAAATCTCCTAGACACCCGCGGGGTTAGGCCTCAGTGTTAGGCCAACAGTAGATCCCTTCGGGAGGATTTACTGTGATATATTAAGACAGTGGATGTAGCTAGTACATGTGTGCTGGCACATAGGAACGTGAACCACTATGAACAAAAAAAAAATGTCTTGGGCACTGATCTCTATGAAATTAGAGATTGGCTCTCAAGGTACAACATTTTTGGCGTCATTTTCGGGGATCAAAGAAAAAAAGTTATTTTTCCTTGGGAATTGACATCGATTTGTTGATGGTGAACAATATTTAGATATAAGATTGGCTACTTATTATTCACCTGGCGACTCCACTGATGAGGGTTTCATTTGAGAAGAAATTTTGATGGCAAGAAAATGAGGAAGCACCATGGAAAGAATAGGTAACAAAGTTAGAGTTTTTTAAAGGAAGTTATATTTTTTATGATTAGTTCATTGGATTTTTTTCCCTTACACATCAAAAATATTGTTTCCTACTTTATGGTCTCAGAATATTGTAAGACTCATCAAGCACATTCTTTCTTGAAAACAAATGACGTCCCTTCTTCATGTATGATTGATCTTGGGACTGATTTATCTCCTAAATCCAAGGGGAGAGATGATTGCTGCATATAATTCCTAAAGATAATCAGTCATAGTTTGGGCATAATGATGATGATTCATCATATTTGGGAGATATAAATATTCCTCATAAACAATCCACTGCTTTTGAGCTTGGAGCCAAGGATATATTTAAGCCCTTAGTGCCGCCCACAATTCTTCATTAGTATCCTTCAAACGCTTCAAAATTTTGTTGAATTTATCTGGAGAGAATGAGGATATTTCAGCTGAACAACATGTCTTGGAATTTTAGTTCTTTCTATACAAATTTCAAATTGTTTATGAATAAGTGGCTTTAAGGATGTTTTGGCATTCATTAAAGTGGGGTGCTCATCAATGGTTATAATGTTTGGAGGCAAGTTCGATTGTTTGTGGTAGGATTTTCATATATTTCTTACTTATTGGGGCGAACACAGGTCATATGAAAAGAAAATTTTGGAATTATATTCTATGTAGAGGCAGAGCAATGAATCAGTCACTGAATTTAACAGGATGTTTCAAAATATTTATTTTAGTATGGCGAAGGAAATTCAACCTCCTGAGGCTGCTGCGTTGGTGTATTATTCGAAGGATCATTATATTGACTTAGATTTTTATCTCAAGGAGAGAAATCCTTGCACTCAGGAGTTGATGTTTATTTATCCACCGAAAATTGAAGACAATTTACGGTCTTGTAGAAATATTTCATATCATGGTTAAAGAAAATGTATTGTTGAAGAGAAGAGGGTATGTCAATAAAACAATGAAAATGATTTACAAGAGAATGTGGGTTTAGAGATAAGGAGGGAATTTCAAAAGGTGTCAGAAGAGCTAAGTTTGCTGAGATGAAATAATTTAAGCATTCCAAGGATTAATCAACAAATTGTTGCAAAAACTAAACAACACTTTGAAATCCTAGCCGATCATTATAATTTTAATGATGTTAGTAATTTTGTGAACATATGAGAAACTAGTGCAACTCTACAAGTTTTTTTGTAGGAGGACAAATATTTTTTCAAGAACTGGCATTGTATGAAAATCATTGGCATTATGGGGAACAAACCTTGTATTGATCTTTTCGGTCTAAATGGTTGTCAGCAGAAAATGGAAATCAAGTTCCTCACATACAACCCCAAATTGAAGAGTCAAACATTGAAATAAGTTGTCCCGTTCAAAGAAATATACATCAGAAAAATATTCAAGAAAAGGAGGCAACTGCAAATTTGTCTTATTAGTTCTATGATCCAGTGGATGACTATATGACAACTTTCTTTAGTCAGCAACAAGCATTTATGCATGGGTATGTGCAAAAAAAATTATTTGAATTTTCTTTTATGGTTCATGCCCAATTTTATTTGTGAATTTAAGCAATATGGAGGCATTAGGTCTAACACCCAAATGTTGGGTTGGTACCACTGGAAGACTGACTTGATATGAGTAATTCAACCATGTATATAAGTATAATTTTTATATAAATAAGCTCAAAAAAGGAAAATTTAGTTTTTATTATTCATAGCTTTTATTTTAGTTTACAGAAAGAAAAACAAAAATCCTGGAAGATAGAATATTCAGGAAGATTGAAGTTTTCAGAGATTTCATATTCGGATCAATTTCATTTTTGGGGTTGAATCCATACGCAATAGAGGCTACTGGTCTATTGTTCTTAGTGCTTTTCAGGCAAAGCACTGTCCCCAGTTGGAGCCAAATTTTGTAGCTTATGTTTTACCGTTTGGATATGGACTAGGAACAATGACATAGTGAATTATTACCTAAACCAATGAAGAATATTATGCCAATATTCATGAGGTTTTGTGCATGGTTTTTTAAGTCCATGAAAAGTCTCAAAACATGGATGAAGTGATGGAGAGGGTAAAGACTGCTATTGTAAAGTATCTATGTTCAATTGCTGAGAAAGTTGCCACAACCTACGAAAATATAAACAACTATGATTATTTGAATGGTGGCTCTTTCTAGGGAATAATATCACATAAATTTTCACCCAAATCCCATTCACGTGGGAGTTCATTTGAAGAAGAAATAGTTTTATTTTAATATTCAAATAAAACAATAACTAATTATCTTGGATCAAAAGTGACTACTTATGTTCATAAAATGTTGATGCTTATCAAAGGTTTTATCAAGTAAAATATCACAAATCAAATTCATTCAAATAGTGTGGCTAAAATAACTATGGTGGGGTTATCATGTTTTCACTCCAAGCTTAGGAAAGGCTGATAATGTATTTGTGATTTTTTTGCAAATTTCATTTTATACATTGGTTTTCAATGGCATACTTGGTTCAGCTACAAAAGTGCATAAAAATTTAAAAGGGAAAAGGTTAAGGAAAAAGTTGAGTGTTTTTTGTGAACAATGAATAAGAAACCAAATTCTTGTAGGTAATACACCAGTCCTGCTTATAATTATTATCCTCACAATCATGGGAAATGTTTTCATTATATCCTAAGGAGGAGGAGAATTCAAGTTCTTGTTGCTCTGTCCCATGAGACTGAACACATCGTCTTATCTCTATAGATTTTGGTGGTGTGGAGCCCCTTTCATGCACCCTCATATCATAAGTCTCTATGATGTTATAGAAACTCCATCAGATATATATGTTGTGATGGAATATGTAAAGTATCAGGAGATATTTAAAATATTGACGAGAAGGGTTGATTGAAAGAGGACGAGGCCTGGTATTTTTTCCAACAGATTATATTAGGTGTGGAGTACTGCCACAAAGATATGGTTTTTCATCGTGATACTAAGCCAAAAAATTTATTGCTAGATCTCAAATGAAATGTTAAGATTTTAGACTTTGGGCTTAGTAGTGTTATGCGTGAAGGACATTTTCTTAAAACAAGTTGTGACAACCCAGATTATGCTGCCCCTAAGGTAATATTGGGTAAATTATATGTAGCGCTAGAAGTAGATGTTTCGAGTTGTGGAGTTATATTATATGCACTTCTTTGTGGTATTTTTCCATTTGATGATGAAAACATTCCAAATGTCTTCAAGAAAATAAAGGGTGGAATATACACACTTTTGAGTCATTTATCATCTGGAGCAGGGGATTTGATCCTTAGAATTATTCTTGTCAATCCCATGAAAAGCATGACAATTCCAAGGATTATTTAGTGAAAACTATGGATCATGATGCATCCATGGATTTCAGGTTGCCTCACTTTCAACGATCCGATGTCACTTCCTTTCAAGATGATCAACACTTAAGCTTCTTTGGTCAAATAAAGAATATAGGAAAGTAAAAGAGATCAATGGCTCATATAATTTTTCATTTGAATCAACCAAACCTGGAAGCAAAAACCGCACAAGGTTTATAAAACAAAGTGCCTTCGTAAATAGTCTTTCTCATAATGCTCATCAAAAAATCGATGACCAAAAATTGTTACAGAAGCACCCTCCTCGATTTCTTAAAACCACTAAGGGTGGTACCATAGACATTTACAAAAGTCTTATGGTTTTCATGGACCCCACACCTTTTTGTCTTAGTTTAAAAGCCATTTTCTAAAAATATACATATTTGTATTTTAGATTTTTAAATGGCCTAAGGGATTCTATTTAATGTTATATATATAATATTAAAATGATATGATTTAAAAAATCCTTTTCTAAAAAGAAAGAAAAAATTACGTAATTGTTTGCAAATTAGTTTTGCAACCATGTCAATAAGGAGTTCTAGAAACAAATTGAAACTGTTAGGTCCAAGGAGTAGATATAAAAGGACAAGAAATGATACATTTTGGGGGTTCTAGAATTTTTGCCCTCAGAAGCAATCACAATTTTATACTTTCACTCTTCATGTGCATTTGAATAAAGTTTTGACAGTGAATCCATAATTTCTTGAGTATGATATGTTTTATTTGTCACATATTTTGTTAATGTTTTCTTCCAAGGAAAGGGTAATGAAGTTTTTGGGCTTTGATTTTATAGTTCTGTGAGTTTGAGTTTATGTAAATTAAAGTTAAAAACCCTTAATGATGCTCTCCTCTTTTCTAGATTTCATTTCATGCTAATCTTATTTTCTTCTAAAGTTGAAGATAAAATATTCTGGGTGAAGCAACCTGTTATCTAAGACTTTCCACCATCAATTCTTGTTATTCTCTTTTTAATTTGTATTCAACATAAAATGGCCTCCCTAAAAACATTGTTCACACAAAGAAGACTGAATGGTTTTAATAAAGGTTCTGGGGTGTTATAAAATGATGGGACAACAAATTAAAATGTCTTGGGCACTGATCTCTGCGTATCCAAAGATTGTCTCCAAAGGTACAACACCAGGTGTGACCTTGTTTTCGGCCTAGCCTTGCCATTTTTGGATAGCCATGGTGTTGTGGAGTTCTCATGTTTTAGTTTAGCTGGATTACCGGATGGATTCAAAGGTGAGTGGGGTGGATCTCCAAATTGATATAAGAAGTGGTCCAGTAACTCGTGAACCAGACTATGGGTTGTGGTAAATCTAGATAGTGTGTTGCCTCGGTAGGCCTAGGAATCCTTGAATAGTGAATGGAGGGATATACAGTAAAACCTAGAAGTGTTTTTATCTCCATTCAGGGCTAGGAATCCTGGGTTTGGGATTGTGGTAAAGCCAAGAGAGTATGTCTTGGTTTAGTGCCTAGTGACCCATGATTCAGACTGTGGGTTGTGCTAAAGCATGAGAGAGTAACATTAGGGGAATTTTGAGGTCTAAAATGGGCCTCCTAAGGAAATTATAAAATAATAGAGGAAATAATAAAATAATATTAGATTACATCATCAAATTTTAGAGGGAAAAAAAAAAACTATTTTTTCAACTCATTTTTTCAACTTATCTCGCTATGGGTTTACTAAAATTTCTTGCGGAAACACTCGTTGGATGTATAATTTGATTCTTCATCCAATGAGTACCAATGTTTCATACTTTTGATGGACCCTGATACATGAAAAATGAGAAATACATGAAAAATGTGATTGCAATCACACCTTTTTCATGTATTTCTCATTTTTCATGTAATAGGGTCCATCGAAAGTATGCAACATGGGTACTCCTTGGGTGAGGAATTGAATTTTTAATCCAATGAGTACTCTCGCTCGAAATTTTAGTAAAACATTCAGGAGATAATTTGAAAATACAGGTTGAAAAAATAGTTTTACGATTTTATTATTTCTTAATATTTTTACTTTTTAACTCCAAAAATGGTGAATCATCCCCCATGGTCAACATCATCATCTTGAATCCTGTTGGTTTTTATAACGTTCATTTTTGTTGTACATTTTTCTTAGGAGGCCCATTTTAGACCTCAAAATTCCTGTAATGGATACATGAAAATTCCTCATGTTCTAGGCGGAGAGAATCTAGTAAAATCCATGCTTGTTTTTTCCTAGTGATCAGGTGTAGATTATGGTAAATTCGGTTTTGACATGTTTATCATGTTGGCCTAGTGATCCGAGATGGATCACGATAAATAGTGATTTCTATTGATGAGGGTGAGGTGGTTTACCCTCATGATTCGCTGGTTGGTTTTCAGTTTGAGTCCCACATTCATGCTTGGAATATGGCATGGGGATGATTAGCTAAAGATAGATTTGGCTCAACTAATCTATGGCGAGGTGGAATGTGGAAGTAACATCTTTGGTTTGTTCTTACATTCATTAATGAAGAGCCCATTCGTTTTGTATTTGGTATTCAAATGTATTGGTTTATGTATGTATTTTATTGTTGTTGTACCCATGGTATTTATGTTGTTATTATGCTAGTTATAAGCATGTATTTTATCAGCGATGATGTATGGATTTATCCATGTTTTTACTTGTAAATTAATGCACAATGGATCTATGGTCAAATAGAGTGTATTGTAGCTAATGATGTAAGTGAACAAAGCTTATTAGAGATTCTGAGTTAATTATGAGGCCCCTATGTTTAAATATGTTGTGTATACTTGTAGATGTAATTTTTGTGACATATTTAACAAAATGCATGTCATGGCTAAGAGGGGTCCAGATGAATTATTGATGATGTGATTGCTTCTGTACCTTTGTTTTAATGTTATTTATCATCTCCTAAAGCTTCACGAGGTTCTAGGTAGTGACCTGGGCTCTGGGGCTAGAAAGGTGGCCTAAATCCCAGATTTACAAGCACATAAATGACCATTTCGGGCCCTAGCCTCTACCTTTCCTTGGCATGCCTATGGCTATAGGCTCCCAGCTGCTACCTTGCCTTTTCATGCTTGTAGATATGGAACAAAAGGGTCAAAAAGTCAGTCTCCCTCAGGGGTCAGGGGCCTGTAAGGTTGGGTTACCTCATGAGGATGTTGTTGATGCTATGTAAGGTGTCTTTGTCTTTTTTTCATCAGTTAAAATTACTTAAGGTCATCAATGAGGTTCAATTTCATATTAGTACCATCTCGCATGTTTACCCCTGTTGGTCGGTTACTTGGGTAGATGTGGGAGGAGGGTGTTACACTGAGTCTTCTATAGCTTCGAATCCCCCTGCATGTCTGCAACCAAAGATAAACCTATCCGAAACTACATATGCAATCCTTTCCAGCATTATATAAACTATCCCAGTGAATCAATTGTCCCAATATACCACCCTTGACTCTTCTATATATTAATATACTATTTCGCTTTTGTTTTTTGTTTTTTTAATTCAGTTAGCTAAAATAGATTTTCCATAACCAAGATGAGCATTAGTCTACAAAAAACTCTTTGATATAATTTTTTCGATAGGAAGGTACATCGTTAGTCCTTCTCTCTTTCATTTTCGCACAACATTAACATTTGAGAACTACATTTTTTTAGCATACAATGTGCACATTTTGTTTTTACAAAAACAAACATCAAGCTAATTTCAAAGAACATTAAATAGTTCATAAATATCTTCTCTTGCATTCTCATTCATATAGTTTTTACTGAATCTATTAAACCAAGAAAAGTAAAAAAAAAACACTTATCTGTGAATTATGTAAACATAAGATGAAATTTAGATCTTGATGAGACCGCTCCACCCTTCCACGAGACTATAAAGTACACTCAGGAATCGAGATTCCCTAGTCCATCCTTAACTCACAGACCTATGCCTGAGTAGGAGGGTTCCATCGACTCTAGTCTGACTCAAGAATCTCTCTCTGGCATCATTTTTTCCAAGTTATGCTCTCTCTCTCCTTCAAGGTGGTTCTGCTACCTTCAAGTTGTTAACCCCTTGCCTTTCCCTCTAAGATCCTTTTATCACTAGGGAAAAAGAGAGAATATAAATGGCCCAACTATTTGGAAGTTGAATTCCTTTCAATCTTTCCATCCATCTCCAAATTCCAGCCAAATGTTTTTTTTTTTAAACAAAATAGTAACAACATCTTTAACATATAAGTTTCGTTAGGTTTTTCCTATAAGCCTATAGTAAAAGTAAAAGGTAGTAAATGTAAATAATTACAATAACTGAGGGCATCAACTATCGTTTAGCATCAGAGCTACTCAAATTTTGTCACACAATTTAGTGAGGACGATCTAAGTTCAAGCATCTCATTAGCAATGAAATACATGGCTCAATTTTATATATATTCTATATTTTGATTATTGAATAAATTATTAGTAATTTGTAAGTTTTTAAATATTTCGAAGATTTAATTTGTATATTTTAAAATATTTTAGAAATTGATTTTAATTTTATTTTTTGAAATTTGAACATATGTCCAAATTTAATATTATTTTAGAGATTTAACTTGATGTAATTGACATGAACAACTCTCATTGTATCTCTGCATTTTTTTGAAAACCCACAATTTGTCATAATATCCATAGAACATTTTGAAAAATGTAATCAAATTCAAAATAAAATTTGAATTGCAAGATATTTCAAGCATCTACTCTCTAATTAAGGAAATTTCTATTAATACCTCTGAAATATTTTCTTGCCATCAAATTTCCTTATTGTAGCAAGTAAAGGAAAATGAATTTCCAAAATCTTTTACAATTTTCAATTGAAATAAAAATAGTCATTTATCAAACAGTCCTAGGGGTTTGAAATCTGCATTCTACATAAACTTGGGAGAAAAAGAAAAATTGAAGTAACTTATCAACCCAAATTTAAGTGAAAAAACAAAGTTAATTTTCAACACAATAAATAGTCAATAACCTTCTACTCCTAACATTATATTTCAAACTAAGAAGAATGGATACATTTTTTTTTTTCTATTCAAGAACTAATTAGTTAATTAGTTTCTACCGAATATAGAGTAGATTGAATATAGAGTAGGTTGAATATGGTTAATACCTTGTGAGGGATTCAGAAACCAGATGAGCAGAAAGGACGGGGGACAATATCTCTGTTAGCAATACGACATATTCCAAATCTAGTGCTGGCAGTTCTATGGTGCTGGCAGTTCTATGTAAGAAGGTGTTGTTTCCCGTGTGATTTCTCATAACCATATCGCTCACCCTCCATAACCATAGCGAACATTGTTTCAAACAGTGCTCACCCTCCATAACCATACCATCCATTGTTTCAAACAACGCTTACCCTCCATAGACATAATGCTCACCCTCCATAGCCATAGTGTCCATTGTTTCAATTTTTGAAAGGCTCATAGTGTTGTTGGACATATTTTCCTTCTTCCATTAAACACAGCCCTTGAGCTCCATTATTTCTATTGATAAGTAAAATTGAAAGTGTTGTGCTAGACTCAGGTTACTCCTTATAGGTATATGGCCTTATTGGGGTTACTCGTTATAGGTATATGGTATAATTGGGATATCATATCACGTACACATACACAATAAATTTATCATAGCCTATGGTGATTATAAATGTAAGTTGGTGATGTTTTGTTATTTTGTTTGACACTCAATTACAAAATATTAAATATTTTTGAATTTTTATGTATAATTTTATCAACATAGATTTATCAAAATGTTTTAATATTTAATTATATTTCTAAATAATTTTGATCCATTAATTAATATATTAAATTTGATTTTGTAATTGATGGATCTCTTTTTTTGGTTATTTTAGGTTACTTGTAATAACTATTTCTCTTAATTTCATAAAATTTGGTTTATATGAGTATTGTACTTTCCTAATTGTTTTATAAGAAAGCTTGTTGGGGTAAACACGAAGCTTTGTGGTAGCTTGGAGCAACATGTAGGTTTTTTGTTAATCGTGTTGTGATTTGGTATTAATTCATTACTATGCACTATAGTTTGACTGAACTTTATAAGTTCATGTTATCATGAACCTATTTTTGTTCATTTTGACATCTAGTGTTATCCATTATCCATCCATTATCCTAGGTTACATACTTATCAAAGCAAGGGTAGTTTTAGCAAGAAATATGATTGGTTATATACAAAAATCTGATTAATATTAGGGATGTTACACTACTTTTTTGGAGTAATTTTACTTTTTTAACACTCGAAAAAAATTCTTTGGCCACAGTGTTTTACCAAGAAACGTGAGTTTTGGAAATTTAGGTCCTCAAGTTCCTTGCCACCAAGAAATGTAAATTTTGGCCTGCTAGGTCCTCAAGTACCTTGCACAATCTCATGATTGTTCATCTCGAGTTTGAGGATATTGATTCATCTCACTCTTACTATGAACCACATATATCCTTGGATTATGACTTCAGGTACTTTGATTATAATTTATTTTTAAATGTTTGAATTCTTTCATTTTACAAGGGTTCTTAAGTGGGAAAGGATAGTTGGGTAATTCCAATGTAAGCATGTTGGGCTAATTAGAAACCCGTGCATATATCCTATTCTTGGAGATTACAAGTGGTGTTAAAGGTTGTCAGATGATTTAGAAATTTTTTTCTCTTTAAGGAGCCAAGAGTTGGAGTCTCTCCATTTCCTATTAGATTAAGATTGTTTTGATTAAGACTATTGGGATTTGAAAGATAGGCCACTTGATCGACCTTGGATGGACAATTGTGGTAGTGAAAGTGTTCCAAGTTCAAATTTATAACTTTTATAGTGTTTCAAAATAGAGGTTGCATGTATATTCACTTTTTTCTTTGTTAATTTTATTTTTTTGCCTCCATGCAACATCGTATAAGCTCATAATTTAAAAAAAAAAATGTGGATTGAACAATGTGGAGGAAATTGAAAATTATTTTCTTGAAGAAGGGAAGGTACAAAAATGCACATCTATAGTTTTTTTTTCATATATCAGACATTATGCTCGAGTAAATTAATGATATTTTTTTTTATTTCCTGAATTACAGGTGTGGTTTGTGGAAAATGAGGGTGATAAGCTTCTAAATAACATCTTTAAGGTTGTAAATGAGGTACAACTTTATCTAAGGACCTGTTTTACAAAAGAAAATTGATCTACATTCATGGAAAATTTTAGGGGCTAATATTTGTAGGTGGGCTAATTTTCCATGGTTTTTCCAAAAAAAGATTCGCCAATTTCCATTTTTTTATAAAAGTGATTCGCCAAAATTTTCCAATATAAAATTCTTTTACATTAAAAATTGCCAACATTATATAGAGATTATATATAATATCATTATAAATTTTATTAATTTTACAAATACATCAATAAAAATCTTATAGTTTTCATATCAGGGACTAGTGAGATTCGCCAATTTTTTAAACTTCAAGGTAATTTTCCATCCTTAAAATTTTCCCTGTCTACATTGCACTAGTTAAAAAAATTCACCCTTGCCATGCCATGTCCGCTTTGTATTCAAGTATGAACCTAGTCCACTGATGTACAACATTGGGAGAAACTCAGTCATATATATAAAAGTTGTACATGGTGTATTAATTATGAGGGTAACAACTTTAGAGTATTTTTGTGAATCCATTGGTTTAATGGCAAGAAAAATGATGCTACTACTATTACTTGTCAAATTTGTACCTACATGCAAATTGATAGTGAGGTGCCCTTGCATTTTATTTGTTTGAATGACCTTTATAACAAAGACATGAAAATTTATTTTGAAATTTTACTAGAATTTTATCATCTAATTATGATTTGTGCATTTGATAAAGGGTATTTTCTAATAAAGTGAGGGGTTTTCCATTTGTTCAAATTAACAAAGTTATATAAAAACAAACCTTCAAGACTTGTTGTCTCCCCTTTTTTATTAATTCTCCAAACTGCCTTTGATTGAGAAAAACACCATCACAAAAATCACTTTTCTGTTTTTCTTTCTTACCCTATTCGATAGGGTTTGCAATTTATATTTTGTTGAGCCACACATTAAAACAAAATGGTTTTCATTTTACATCGTGTGGTGTACATATATGTTTCTCCTTTATGTACCATAGTAGCTAACACATATTGAGCTAACCTCTTGTTATAACTATGACGAACTTGTGTCTGAAAAAAACATTAATGGTTGAAATTTAAAGTTAGTTCAATTTTTTATGCATGTAAAATTCCTTTATACATAATAATAAAAAAAAAACAACTAATATATTGTGACTCCTTAGAAATAGTCAAGCATAGAAGCATTATCTAAAATCTAATATATATCTCATAGAATTTTATTTTCCATCTTTGTGTTCTGGGGTATGAGAATTTAACTTGCCTAATTTTGTATAAGAAATATTTTTGGGGTAGATAGGAAGCCCTCTTGTATCTTGGAGTGACAAGTAATTTGTTCATTATTCTTGTTGTGATTTGGTATCGATTCATTACTATGAACTATAGTTTTACCAAATTTTATAAACTCATGTTGTCATGAACCTATTTATGTTCATTATGATATTGAGTATTATCCATTATCCTAGCTTACAAACTTATTAGAGCCAGGGTACCTTTATAAATAAATATGATAGGTTATAGAAAAATATCCTATTAATATTAGAGATGTTAGAGTAGTCTTTCGGAGTAATTTTAGTTTTATAACAACCTAAAAAATGTCTTTGGCCATAATGTTTTACCAGGAAATGTAAATTTTGGTCTATTGGTGCTGGAGTACTTTACACAATCTCATGATGATTTTTCATCCTCTCCAATGAGCCTTTATGTAGTATGAAAATGTATTTTATGATAATTTTTCTAAGTTATTTTTTTTTGTTACAAAAATTGGTTTACACGCTCAAAGTTCTAATAACTAACATCACCAATTTTTCTTCCTCGATCGAAGGACATTGATTCATCTCATTCTTACTATGAACCACATATATCTTGATTATGAATTCATGTGCTTCGTTTATATTTTATTTTGAATGTTTGAATTATTTCATTTTAGAAAGGTTATTAAGAAGGAAAGCATAATTGGGTAATGTCAATCTAAGCTTGTTGGGATAGCTTGCAACCTGTGTATACATCTTTTTCCTGGATATTGGAAGTGGTATCAAAGGTTGATACATGATTTAGAAAAGTGTTTCTCTTTAAGGATTCGAGGCTTCTAGTCTCTCCATTTCATATTATATTAAGACTCTTTTGATTAAAACTATTGGGATTTGAAAGAGAGGTTTCCTCATTGGTTTTGGATGGGTAACCATGGTCCTAAAAGTGTTTAGGGTTCAAATTTCAAGCTATAGTGTTTAAAAATAGAGGTTCCATGTATTTTCATTTTTTTCTTTATTCATTTTCATTTGTTTCCCACATGTAGCATGGTACAATCTCATAACATTTCCAAAGAATGTGGATTGAACAACGTGAAGAATAAATTTGAAATCTATTTTCTTGGAGTACAGCAGCTAAAAAAATGCACATGTAGAGTTTTTTTTTACTGGGCTTCTTTTGATAAAATAATTCTTTTAAAATTTAATATATCTCATGGAATTTGATTTCCATCTCCATGTTCTGGTGTAGACCATTGTACTTTCCTAATTGTTTTACAGGAAATCTTGCTAGGGTAGACATGAAGCTCTCTCGTAGTTTGGAGTGACAAGTTGTTTGTTATTTTTGTTGTGATTTGGTATCAATTCATTATTATGCACTACAGTTTGATCAAATTTTATAAGTTCATGTTATCATGAACCTATTTGCGTTCATTATCCTATATTACAGAATTATCAAAGGGTAGAATTATCAAGAAATATGATAGGCTATAGAAAAATATCCTATTAATATTATAGATGTTAGAAAATTCTTTTGGGGTAATTTGAATTTTATAACACTAAAAAATTCTTTGTCCACAATGTTTTACCAATAAATGTAAATATTGGTTTTCTAGGTCTCGTAGTACCTTGCACAATATCCTGATGATTATTCATCCTCTCCAATGGGGTATTTATGTAGTACAACAAGGTATTTCACGATAATTTTTCTAAGTTAAATTTCATTTTGATTACAAAAATTTGTTACAAGCTCGAAGTTATAACAAATAACATAACATATTTTTCTACCTCAGTCGGAGGACATTGATTCATGTCATTCTTACTATGAATTACATATATCTTTATTACGACTTTAGGTACTTAGTTTATATCGTCTTTTAAATGTTTGAATTATTTTGTTTAAAAAGGGTTGTTAAGTAGGAAAGGATAATTGGGTAATGATAATGTAAGCATTTTGGGCTAGCTAGAAATGAGTGTATACATCCTTTTGCTAGATGTTGGAAGTGGTGTTAAATGTTGACCGACAATTTAAAAATTTGTTTCTCTTTAAGGAGCCGAGAGTTCGAGTCTCTCCATTTTCTCTCAGATTGAGACTTTTCTGATTAATATTGTTTGGATTTGGAATATAGTCTACTTGATCGGTCTTGGATGGAAACATTTGGTCCTAAAAGTGTACAAGGGTTCAAATTTATAGCTTTTATAGTGTTTCGAAACAAAGGGTCCATGTATATTAACATTTTTTTCTTTTTTCCTTTTAATTTTTTTCCCCATGCAACATGGTAGAAGCTCATAAATTTTCCAAAGCATCTAGGTCAAAAATTGTGAAGAAAAAAATTGAAAATTATTTTCTTGAAGTAGAGAAGGTACAAAAATGCACATGTAGAGTTTTGTTTTCGACTGGGCTTCTTTTTATATGAATTACTTAAATTCCATTTACCATTTGCATGAGAAAATTTGTAATTCATTTCTACAATCCTTCTCATAATGATCGGGTATATCACTCCACATTCACGTGGAGGACCATGCGGGAAGCCGCTTGATAAAGGGAACAAGACACCAACGACTCTTTTCCCACATAAATGTACTCTTGAATTCCATCAAGGTCCGTACTCAAATTGCATAGGAATGACCCTCCCTCTGCTCTTACCATCTTCTAAAACAATGATGACAAGGAGATGCAATGATCATAATTCTTCTGAAACATCATGTGGAAATTAGTACAAGAAGCCTCTCAAATGTGGATGTCGTTATTGTGATGATATAATACCATGAAGGTCCTTGTGATCCTTGGAAGATTTTTATAAATAATTATTCATGCTTTTGTGGGAAAAAAAAAGATAAGATAACCTTTGGAGATATGGCTATCCCAGGTGAATTAGATTGGAAGAATGGTGTGTTTCAATGTGAGAATCTGCATATAAAGATTCTTTCATGTCAAAGTCACAAGTTAGCTATAGATTCCATATTGGAGAGTGTGGAGAATTTGGAATGTTACCTAAGAAGATTAATTCCTTTTCATGTGGTAAAACCCATTTTCAAAATAACCAGAGGAAAATTTGCATGGATCTTATGCTAACTTGCTCAGAGTTATATGAAAAGTCTCTTCCTTGTGGAAAACATTTGTGTAAAAATACTTGTCACCATTAGAAATTGGCTCCTTTTTCTATTGTTGTAATCAAATATGTCCATGTGGGTCATTATCTCAGACAATCCCTTATTGGATAACCACATAAGAGAATGGGAGTTTGAAATCGATATGTGTGTGGGAAATCATATCGTGAAGGATTTCTCATGGGGTTCTCAAGATATTTTGTGCAATATGACTTGTGGTAGAACAAGAAATGTGGAATCCATGCATATGCTAGGACCTACCATTTACCTCCATGTGACTCAATCTCATCATCATCTTGTTGGAAGAAATGTTAATAATGAGAGGGGAGTGAATCAATATTAAGGCTAATTTTAACTTTTATGCCAATTTAATTTTCATTATTCAAAATTGGCATCTAGTATATGTGAGAAACCATTAACAACCATAACAACAACCATATCAAAACACACACATAGATATCTTGACCAAAAAACACATGGGACACAAGGTTTTACATGGAAACCCTATCGGGAAAAGACAACCATAACTTGTTGTTTCTATTGATGTAAAATAAGAGCACCTACTCTATTAAATAAATTATGTTTTTGAGCCACCACTCATAGGAAGCACCAACTCCATTTGATTATTTTTTAGCACCCACTAGCAAGAAGCACCAACTCCCTACTTTTGTAGACACTTGTCTAGCTTACCAGAAGCACCATGCAAAGAACCAACTTCACAGATTTGTTCCAAGCACCAATTTGAATCTCCTTGGATTTATGCAAGCACCGACCTCTAGGAGGAACCAACCCCCAAGCCTTCTCAGGAACCCATAAGAAATGGAAGGGCCAACTTCCTGTATGCAGGCTCCAATCCACAATCAATAAGGAACTTAATTTTCATTGTATATGGAAACCACTATGCCTAGTATCATCTTTGATCTCTTCACACTCTTCACACACAACATTTTATGTTCTCTTCCTAATGCACTCTTTACAACAACTCAGTTTTCCACTCACAACCCACTAACAGATTGCCCATGTAGTGCTTCACTTTTCTCAACCCTCTGCTCTCAATTACACCAGACACACTAGCTCTTGTCCACTTATACTGCATGTACTCTCTCAACCTCTTACACCGCAACACAAGATCTCTTGACCTTAACTTTCAGCCTTTCCTCACTTAGCAGAACAACCTCTTCTTATAGGTCTCTTTCTTTTTCCTATACACTTTGTCTTTCTCTATAGAATATGTTCACTTGGCTTCACACACAACAGTGCACAACCACACAGATCTCTCCACAAATCTTACTAGAAACAATGATGCATTCCCCCACATTGAATAACTACAATCATGGGTTTTGTTCCTCTACTAAACTTTGATTGATGTTGCCTCTGTTGCTTGTTTCCAGATTTCCTGAGTGTACCTCTGCATGTATTCCCATACTGAATTTGTGTCTACCTTTAATTCAGCCACTACAACTTCTTTAAACACTGGGAATGGGTGCCTGAGTGATCTCTATAATGATAATTAATTATATGTC
The DNA here is from genome assembly GCA_034641835.2 of Pinus albicaulis. Lineage (NCBI taxonomy): Eukaryota > Viridiplantae > Streptophyta > Pinopsida > Pinales > Pinaceae > Pinus > Pinus albicaulis. The sequence goes on from CM076584.1 coordinate 1,436,309,837, forward strand.
CACCTGGATACTCAACAAGGATTTGTCTATGCTTATTCATGGCTCATAGAGCTTTATCGTACTCTGATATTTCTTCTTTGTTCTTCATTTAATTCTATAAGGTATGCATGAGAGATCAAATATAGATTTATTTGAACATTGAGACAAGCCAAAAAATTCTTTTCTGAGAATCATGGTCCTTGTTGCCTTGAACCAACAGTCTCTACAATCTCTATTATTATAGCGACCAACTCCTCTGTGTGCTATTACTCTCATCTTCCAACTTATTCATCCTTGAATACACATATGTTGCAGTATCATAGCCTTTCCTGTCATGACTTTTACTAAAGAGATGTTATGAAATAAAAAATTCCAAAGTTCCTTTAGCCCCATTTATGCTTATCCCCTTATCTCTTTTCACACCGTAGGACCACTGCTTGCGACTGCCACTATATCACTTAAGTGTTGCAATATTGAAACCTTCTTTGATCGTAACTTTTATTAAAAAAAATGTTACGAAATTCAAAGGTTTTGAGCCACTTTTTCTTATCCACTTCATGGTTTTCCCATATGACAAGGTGTTGTGATCGGGGGCATAACATAGGTGCTAAGGCTTTCAGGCTCCTGCCAGGGTCCTATCTCCCTGTGAATTTTCCTTTTTTCCCTTGGTTCCTTTAATATACCTTGACCAAGCATTAACACATCAGAGCTTCACATATCAAAAATCTCTCCAAAATGCATTTACAAAGGAGTTACACAACTCTAAGCTCTGATATGCTCCATAACACTTAAGTGCTTATGTTATAAAATTGTTTTCCACTCCATTATAGTGAGAGAAACCCAGTATCACTTACCTTATTTTTTTGGCTAAAATTCATCTAGGGAAATTTTAAGGATGAATATCTATTTGAAAGTTTAGAAACCTTGGTGAATCTTAGTAATCTATAATAAAAAATTGTAAAATGTTTGATGATATTTTTGTAAAAATATTTGAATTATTGACTATATTATATTAGTATATATAAGATCATGGTGATTTTAAGGTAAAATAATTTCATACTATAAAACTTGGGCAAATTATTTTTAGAAAAAACATATATTGGCGAATATTTTTTTTTGGAAAAAGTATAGAAAATTAGCCCTCCTACGAATATTATCCCCTAAAATTATGCATCCATTTTCACATTTATTTTACTTATCTGAGATTTATCCCATGTTAAAAGGTTGAAATAACATAATTGAGAAATTTATCATAATTAGTTTTCCAAAATATTATAATTATGAGATAATAATTATTTAATAGTTGAGATAATGGAAAAAAAACTCATAATTGTATAAAGGTTTCTAGAGTTTTCCATTCCCAAGGATATCAAATTGACCCACTTGTGTATGAATTCGCTAGGAGTCCATTATTGTATAATTTTCTTAGATGCTAGAACCCCTAGGTGTCTAGATACATTCTTCTAAAGGATAGAATGAGCCTATATAATTTCATCAAGATGAAAGGGGGGGAAATGAAGTATCCAATTTATAGTGCCAAAGCTCTGATGTATTGGGAGAGGAGACCATCCTACAAGCTAGAGGAGATGATCTTATTTTTTGAATGTATATTAATGTACTTTGACTTATATGATTAATAGAAACATATGTTTCTTCCCTATATCTATTTGTATTCAACATTATCTATAGTTGTTTCTATGATATTTTGATCTAATGATCTTCCGAGGATGGTCACTTTTTTTTTTTTTTTTTTTGTAGTTGTGTGTAGGGATCGAGACAAGGTGTGGATGAGACATATCACTCGAGTGGAGTGCAAGAATCTACATCAGACCCAAGATCCTTCCTGAACTTGAAAGGAGTCTAGGTGAACACATATTTCCTTGTAGTATATAGAACTGACTATTTGATGTATGTTTGATCATTTTGGTTAGGACACTATTATATCTCTATTGGTATTTCCTTATTTTATATGGTGATCTCAAATGGGCATGAAATAATGGAGAAATAGCTTATTTCATAATTAATGCAATAGCTTAGGCCCTCTCTATGCCCTTGGTTCCTTGAGTCTCCCATGACCATGTGACAATCACCATCGGAGGCCCTAATATTGTAACACTATCAAAAAAAATTTATAAGTAAGTTATGATATCTCCAACCTCTGACATTATGACTTTTGAGATGACATCATGTTGATTTCATCATTTCCACATGGAATCTCCTTAGTGGTGAAATGTGTCACACAAATTTGCCCCACTAGGCCACCAAAAATGTCGAATGTGACTACCACATGTCCACCATACAACCACATCATGGTGACACCATCTGTCACATTAGCTCCTTAGTGCCGATCACCTATTTCCATGTGTCCTATTAGAGGAGAGAGAAAGGGTTCCTCATTCATTTAATTTTTCACTTAAATCCTTTGTAAATTTTGTTTTCTGTAATGTTGGGTGCTTTCAAATAATTTCATTCATAAGTACTTAAGAGGTTACGAATACCCAAATTTACGAACATTCAAGATTATCCCTTGCTCCAATATTCCGATGGTATCAACCTTTCAAGGTTCAAATATGCTCTGATATACCATTTTCTCTGAGGTTCAGATATGACCTTCTCAGTCCTTTCAATATTGGGTCTCGATGCTCTGAGCCTTCCAATATCATGTTTCGATATGCTTCCTTCCTCCGATATTCAAATTTCTGAGGTTCCAAATTCCCTCCGAGGTCCTGGACCTACTTCTGATATTCATTTTTCCAAAATTTGGCTCTTGATATTTAGCTTGCTTCAACTGCTAATATTATGCCTTCTCCAAACTCTGATATTTCATGATTCCACACCATCTCATGCCCCTTTTAACTCTGCTTTCATGGCTTAAGTCACTAAAATTTGACTGGGAATAACTCCTAATCCAAGAGGCCATTTGTAGGCTTCCACATACCGTTGGAAATATATTTCAGAGCACTTTCCAATGGAGAAGGTTTGATGTAGGCTTTGAGTCCATATGGTACCTAAAAAATGGTTGCAAAATCTTTTTCATTATTTTCACCTTGACTCTTATTCTTGTGCTTAGAACCTAGAATCCCAACCACCATAGTCATAATTTTATGGATTCTCCAATAATAATGATACTATGGTGATTCTCTACAAGATACTACAGCAAACATGTTACTCCCCCTGAGCTTGGATCATCAAGAACATCAAACTAGGTCAATTACCATCACATCTAGGCCAAGGAACATCAAATCCAACATCTATTATCACAAACATCCACTTTGGTGTCGTTGACATCAATTCCAACACTCTTGCCAATTATCAGACAATGCTAACTTCCCAAAACATCTCCCAACATGATCGTTGACATCAATGCCAGCACACTTGTAGCCATTAACCATCCAAACAATGCCAAATGTCCAACATATCTTCTAAAATGTTATGTTGACAAATTTGTCGAGCTCCAAGGAGATATTGAAAATACATTTGCATAGTTCCATGTCACACATCTACTCCATTCCCCAATACAATATAAAAATCTCATTAGAGGAAATTTCAGCCTAAAAGTTACATCATAAGGAAAAATAATAAAATAATAGTTAAAATAATAAAATAAGAGTTATGAATTTTGGAGGGAAAATAAGAAAAATGCTTGTTTTTTTAATTTTATTTTTGACTTATCGACTTATAGGTTTACTAAAATTTAAATTTTAGACACTGGTTGGACGTGGAATGAAATTCCACTTCCAATGAGTACCCATTATGCATACTTTTTAGAAGACCCACATTGATAAAAATTGAAGATATTTTAAAAAATCATGTTCAATGTAAATTAAATTTTTATCAATATAGGTATTCTCAAAAGTATGAAGAATGGGTACTCGTTGGATTTGGAATTTAATTCCGCATCTAGCAGGTGTCTACACTTTAAATTTGAGTAAACATATAAGGAGATAAGACAAAAATACAATTAAGAAAAGTAGATTTTCTTCTTTTCCCTCCAAAATATCTACATGTACCTCTTTTCAAATTTAAAGGATTTTGATTGGTTTACATAGTAAGAAATATGCATTCGGCCTTTTCACAACAAAGGATGATTTGTTAGGGGTAAACTCACAGATTTTAGATTTGATAACGCGATAGCTGGAATGGGTCTCACATGTTGAGGAAAGGTTTAGATTCTTGGTTTTGTATAAAATAAAAGGCATTATTTGCATGTTTTTTGTGCAATGCCCAATGAGAAAAGGGATCCATTAAATATTCTTGTATAAATATGTAACCTCTCTATATATTTTGTAGGAAGGGATCCAAGATGTGTTTTGATTGTACAAACTACACAAAAATCAAAATCCCCTCTTCATCGTAGCATAAATTCCAAGGGTTCAATTCCTGCAATAGGGAAAGCGCATCCTCTACCTTTCAAATCATCTGTATATATGGATCTAAGACTTGCCATTTTTCTATTTCGTTTACCATATGATGCAAACATGAATTAACTGATAGTGAGGTTTGGAGGTGAGTGTGAACTAGTGTGGATGAATGAAAATAATGCCTTTGTTATATTTAAAGATCACACAAAAATTGCAACAACTCTTATGGTTGTGAATCATGCATCTGCATACCAGGGGGGCTAATGAAGCACTTGCAGCAAATGTAATTCCCATTCGTCGAGTATGGAATATAAAAAAATTGACTAGATAGGTGAACAAACTCATGCATGGATAAGAAATGAGAAAAATTCAAGTGATGGTTGAAACAATTAGAAATTTTCTTGTATTTAAGATTTAAATAATCCCTCACATCATGTATATTTTAATTGTAAAAAGGTGATATAATCATATGCCATAAAAAGCATGTTTCCATAGAAATTTTTATTATGAAATATGGTAAGATTTGTTATAAATTAAGTAGTCGATAATTTTTTTGTTTTATTTTTTATCCTAGCCAACTCACAACAAGGAAATCTAGAGCACAATCACCCATTGCAAGGATAAATATGAGGAGTCGTACCATAACAACCTCTCATTTTTAAGGTAGAAAATCACTATCTATTTATTTATTTATGAGGAATTCATGTTGGTATAATCACACAATGTGTTTAACTTGAACATAGGCCTCATGATTTGTAAGGCTCAAGGAAGCAATAGTAAGGCTTCATTGTAGCATGGTCCTTGCGTTTTGTTGATATTTTCATGTGTTTCAACAATTGTCATAGAAGTTAATTAGTGATATATTTTATCGCATTATGATGTTTCCTTTGCAACATCTGGTGCAATTTCTAGTATATCATGCATTCACCATTCACCCAACTATGCCCTAGTTGTCAAGCCAGTTTTTTAATTAATTTACAAGATCCAAACATCATCCCAGTAAAAAATTGTTAGGTTATTTTAAACACTATTTTTAATTTTTGTTTTCCATAAAATTATCATAATATTAAATTTCTACTTTCATTGACATTTCTATAATATTAAAAGGTTAATCATTAAGTTTGAATTAAATCATTTCATTTTAAATGTTATTGGAATCTATTATAAAAATGAAAATAGGTCACATTATATTATATTATATTATATATATATATATATATATATATATATATATATATATATATATATATATATATATATATATATATAGATAGATATAGATATAGATATAGATATATTAGAAAAGTAATATTTAAATATTTAAACCAATTTAAATTTAAATTAATTAAATAATTTATATGAAATAATTTTACATTAAATTATTGGAAAAAATAAATAACTTTATATTAAAAAATTAAAATAAATCCTTCATATATATATAATAATAATAATAATTATTATTATTATTATATTTATATTTATAATTTAAAGTAGTTAATATATATATTTTAATCATTTGACAATAACAACAACGACGACGATGATGACGACGATGACGAGGAGTTTATTCTTGTTTTATCATTTAAAATATTTAAAAAAGAATTATAATGTAAAGATAAAAGTTTTATATAAATATTTTAATAAATTTATATGCTAATTAAATTAAAATAAATCATTCTATAATTATAAAAAAATATATAGGAAAATATCAAATTATTTTTAAAAGTAATATTGTATATTTGAAATTTGATAAATTATCATAATTTTGTTTGGAGAGAGAGTTATGGAAAATACTTAAATTTATTATTGGAATTTTTCTTCCTTGATTTTTTAATAAATTGAATAACATTTATTATAATTTCCTTAATATACGTTTAATATAATCTTTAGATGGTTGATTTAAGATCTTAGTAGTTTTCAATGTTTTTTGGGGCTAGTTTTTACTGTTTTCAGTTAGTTTAGTTTTTTTGTGTTAATAAATTGAAGAAAATTGATTATAATTTATTTAAATATAGATTTAGTTTTACTTTTATTTTGATTACAAGATGGCTATGAAAATTGGTGAATTTGAACATAACTAGATTTTATAAATGACATGAGACACATGTAAAAAAAAACTCAAATAACGCACAAAATTTCAAGCCAATCAAATAATAACAAATTAATTTTATAATTAAAAGAAAAAATACTTTAATAATTTAAAAAATTAAACATTACAAATTGTCATGCTCAAAAACCAAATCCATTGTTATATTCACGTCTTCCTAAGAATTAATGAAAAATATACCTTTGTTTTTATTTTTTTAAATAATAAGCTTCTACATTAAGTAAATAAATAATATGATTTAAGATACTTTGCCAACTTTATATAACAATATCCTTAGATGTTATATTTTCAAAATTTAATATAATTAATAGCCTATCCAATACGGAAAAACACGTTCATTAAAATTTTAAACACGCAATAATTAATCCAAATTACTATTAAATGACCATTCAATAAACAATATTTATTTTTTTATTTAATAAATAAAAATAATGTATTCATATTTTGGAAATAATTAAATTTAAAAAATGGTTAATCATAATTTATTTTTAAAAATATATAATGAGTTTTTAAATTATTACATATGATAAAGATGTTGTGATATTAAACATTCTGATTCAATTAAAATAAAATCAATAAAATAAAATAAAAATATAAAATATAAAATTTTCTAACTAATTTTTTTTTAATATTATTTTTAACTTATAGTTTTTTTTTCTATATTATTTTTTTCTAATATGTCTTATTTAAAAACTAATAATTTAAAGATTAATATTAATTCTAGATCAATTTAATTTAAATCAAAATGAATCTAAACTAATTTATTTATAACCATTTTTATTTTTTATTTATCACATAATTTGAATTTTTATTTGTCATATCATTTTTTCTTTAATGTTATTTTTTGAAAAGTTTTTTGATTTATCTAACTTATTTATTGAAATCATAATTTTGATGGGTAAATTGTGCACAATTGAAGTGCCATAAGGGTTTTTAAGGGTGTTGAATCCATATATGCAATTAAAAAACCAGTTTAATTCACTTCAATTTTTTCAGTCGATTTCATACCAAAAAATCCACCAAAACTCCAAAAATTCACATTAAAGACAACTCGTTATTAAAAGGTTGATTAGAAAAATTGATCAATATAACTTGTTAAAAAAACCTACACAAAAGTTAAGTCCTAAGAAAAAAATATATTAATGCTTGTGGTTAATCGTTTTGTATCATAGAAATACAAATGTAAGTAATTTTGAAACATAGGTTGAAATGAATATTCTCATTTTTAATAATATAAATAGAGATATATATAATATGAAATATAAATACATTAATTTCATTTGAATTTCAAATTTTTAATAATGTAAATATAAATTTATTAATACTTTTGAAATAAAATAAAAATAATTTAATATATATAAAATCAAAAAATAATTAAAATAATTTATCAATAATATTTTTTAATATATAAATAATAATTAATATAAATATTTTTAATAATTTTTCAATTAAAAAAATAGGATTACATTCATTTCTTAGCAATCATATAAAATATAAATACATTTGAATAAAAAATGTTGGTGATCTTGAATGTGTATACATTCATACTAAAGAGATGTAGATGATTTTGATAGTCAGTTATGATTTTTACTGAAGTGCATAATCTTAATGGTTTTTTAATAATCTAAAATATAAACATATTAACTATTTTTCCATAATACGAAACATATACATTAACTTTTGAATAAAAATAAAAGTAATTTAATATATATATATATATATTATTATTATTATTAAAAGATTTAATATATATATATATATATATATATATATATATATATATATATATATATATATATATATATATATATATATATATAATCTTTTAATAATAAAAAATAGGTATAATATAATAGTAGAAAAATATTCTATGTAATACAAAATATTTGTAATATAATAGTATAAAATTTTATATATTATATAACTTTTTTTTAAAAATTTATTTCACTATCAAAACTCAAATTGATGGTTGTCTTTTTTTTCTTGATGTTTTAATGTCCAGGAAGGATGATGGCTCATTTTTTCACCAGGTATTTCGATGATGGTTGTCTTTTTTTCTTGATGTTCTAATTTCCAAGATGTATTCTCTTGCTTTTATTTTTACTTAATTGTTAAAAAAGTTGTTAAAGGGATAACGAATGACGTAATGTTATTGACATTTTGATTCAAAACTTTTATTTAAGAGATTAATTTAATGATAATTTTTCTTGGATTAAAAGAAAATGTAATTGTGTGGTAAAAATATTCTAGGAACCCAAGGAAGGAGGTTGAGACAGTTCTGGCAAGAAAAATCCTAGGAGGGAAAGGGCTGCTATGTAGATAGAAGAGAGGGTTAAGGAATGGATGGTAGCTTTGAGTTGTCTAGAGCTGGTGTATGAACCAGTGGAACTTAGTACTTACCGTAGAGAAGCCAGACTGGATTTGAAATCCTGAGGTTTGACTTCCTGTCTAAGGAAAAATACCTCAGTCCTGGTGTGGAGCAAGGGGGGAGTAGAGGAATTAATAGCCTCAGTCAAAGGTTGTGTGGACCAACAATTACTGAAAGAAAAAAATTGGAAATAGGTATTTCAGTATCTATGTTTCACTGTTTTAGTACTGCTAAATTGTTGAAAAAGGTGTTGGATAACTGTCATACATAAAAGCAGAAGAAAGAAAAGGAAAAACAAAAAAACAAAAGAGAGAAAAAAAAGAAGTGAAACAATTATTAATGTTATTATAACACAAAAAGAAAAGGGACGCTAGAATTATTATTGTTATTATAACCCAGAAAGAAAAGAGATGCTAGAATTATTATTTTTATTATTACTGTTTTTATAACACTGAAAGAAAATAAATGCTAGAATTATTACTGTAAGTTATATCACAGAAAGAAAAGAAATGCTACGATTACGATATCCTTAGAATCTGAAAAGAAGACTATAATTATCATTATTGAGACTTATAGAAAGACAACGGTAGAAAAGTTGAGTAAAATATAACTTCAGACTTATAATGCTATAATGTATTATATGTAAAACATGGTAAATAGCTATATCAGAGAATTAGCGGAATATAGTGACAGTGCATTAACATTAGAGATTTCATATCAACCGTAAAAAATTATGCATGCATTAAAGACTTAAAAATACACAGAAAAGACAACTTGGGAAACTGTGAAAACTTCAACCCAACAGAGATAAAGTATTTAGGCTGAGGTTTTAGATTTGGACCCATAGATAGGGTCGAGGCTCGGGTCCTCACTGCCGAATGAAATAAATTTTAAATGCACAAACTAAATAACTAGTTCCATTATGTAAACGCAAATATATAACACCCACTGTATGAGAGAATCTTCACCATTTTTATATCTTCACCAAAACAAGAGTATAAACAAAAAGTATGGAATTCACTTAGCACAAAAATTTCCAAGATGAAGACTGGGAATTTCCTTATAAAAATCCATTATGAAATATGGAATTACAAATTACATGTTCAAACAAGAAATAGAACTGAGTCGGAGTTACGGCTAGTAAGAATGTCTTTAACAGTTCAGACCTGAAAAAATAGGGAAACCTCTGAGTGAATAAGGTTTTAGACAAGAAATAAAAGGGCCAAACCCAGTTAAGAACCTTTTTTAACACCCTAAAGGCAAACTTGACTTGTTCACAGGAGGTGCAGCCCCTGTCATCCAATAGGCAATGGGGAAACCATGGTTAATGTCATGGGAGTGTTGGAAAACTGAGTTAGGGTGTACAATGTAGAACACCGATAGGATCATACTTGTAATAAACACAAGTAAAATACGCTAGCGTTCTGCAAACCCACGAGCCTCCGGTCCCCGGTGCCTGAGATAATCTGTTAAAGAAAACAAAACAAATTATGAACCGTAAAGACAAATCCTACATAACTGAATAAAAGTATTAACAAGAGAATCTATGATTTAAAAATGGATATGCACACCCGCATCAATTACCCCCGATCTGAGGAAAGAAATTCAGGAGCTGAAGTCATTACAGATATCAGACTCGCATGTTGAACCCGAACAGTGGAATGATGAAAAGGACAGAGCAGTATGGCCGAAGGGTAAGTAAGTAGATGCGAAAACCTCTTGAGCCGAGGGGAATGAAACATAGTTAAAGAAAGGGATGGAATACCCCTGTAACAAAGTCATAAAACAATAAAATGGAAATTGGTACAGTTTAAGTGAAACCTCAAACCTTACGTCCATTACTACCGAGAACTAGTAAATTGAACCTTATCAACGACAATGTGGCTGTGTAAAAGGCAGATACCCAAAAACTCAAAATTGGTAGCTAAAAATTTGCAGAGCAGGGCTTCAAACCTCGCGGCGGAGAGAATGAAACTTTGGCGAGGGTTTGGGGGGATGGGATTCACTTAGCACATATATGTTTCTTAATCATAGATTCTCTTTTTAATTCTTTCCTTCATATGTATTTGTCTTGTAATGAAGTAATAAAACAATAAAATTGAAATTGGTATAGGTTAAGTAAAACCCCGAACCTTACCTCCATCGGTGGCAAGAACTATTGAATTGAACCCTGTCAATGGCACCGTGGCTGTATAAAATGAAGATACCCAAAACCTCAAAATTGGTAGCTAACAATTTGCAGAACAGGGCTTCGAACCTTGCGGTGGATATAATGACACTTTGGCAACAGTTTGGGGGGATGGGTAGTTACCCTAACCCTCATCTACTATCGATTGCACCATAGAGGATGGAGCGACCAACCTTTTGCCAGTGGAAAAGCTCAGACAAGTGGAGTTCATCGTAGCTTCCAAGCATGTGGTAATGAGTTATGAATTCTTAAATGTTTTAAAAGCCACATCACAATATTCACAAGCGAAAATGTAGAGACCAGTACAATGGATCTACAAATTATTAGATCCCGATATGACATATTAAAAACAAATAAATGTTGGACAAGACATTTGGTAAGGATTCCAAATCTGGGTCCTAATAGATTTAGCCAAGGTCAGATCTTACAATTGTGGTCGATCTTAGAAAAGTGGTCAATTAATGTACTTTAACAATGTTATTGAACATGAAATTTGTTAAGGATATAGTTATAGATAGACTTGAATATTGGGTTTATACTTTGTGGTGCTACCAATGCAGTAACTTAATCATTTTTTTCTTAGTTTTCAACTAAGTAGTAAATTAATTCTAAATTAATTATGTGGTGGTGGTTACAAGTGGTATTAGATCTTAAGTTACAAACTGGGGTGAAATGGGCTAGTACCATACTATGTTTTCTTTTGTTATTTTTTTTTTTATTAAAGTAAATGTTTGGAAATTGTGTTAAGTACAGGAATAGGTTTGGTGTAATTTACCATGAGAAGGGGATCAAGTCATCAAACACCCAGAAACATGAGGGAGACCCATCATGTGATTAATTTTTAGGTCAGCCCCGAAATGTGGGTGCAGTTAAGTGTGGATCAACATCAGCAAACAAGCCTAATGTTAGAAGAACAACAACGAAAAACAAACAGGTTTATGGACACTGTGAAGAAGTTGCAGACAAAGATGCATAAGTTTTTCAGTGATAATGAAAGGTTGATGAGGGAACAATAGAGGATATTAAAGACCCTTTCAGATAGACAAAACCCTCCTAGTGAACAACCTAGTCTCAAGAGAAACACTCAGGAAGAAAGATAATGACACCAAACACATAGGGGCTTCACTTAATGAACCTCTAACATGTCACATGCGATCATATCATATTAAAAAATATCCTTAATTTGAGTACATATTACAAAATACCTCCAAAAATCACATTATTTAACCCCCTACCAATATAAACCCAATACACCTTCCCAATTTAAAAATACCCTGCTTTCACTATATATTGTAGGTATCCATTTTTTCATTAACATTTTTATACCCCTTTATATTTTTTCATTAAATATGTGCTCCATTTTGTATACCATCCAATATAAAAACCATTTTCCCCCTATATGTCCCCCAATATATTATGTCATTTTCTCATCATTGTATATCCCCCAATATGAAACCACGTGCTATGGTATTTCTCCTGTGGTGAAGCCCCTGTAGCCAAAGAGTACATGATAATGTTGAAGACAGTCGAACCTACAATGAGGCTGAATATGGAAATGCCATAGAAGAACAAGAGCTGAAAAAATAGAAAGTGGAATTGTAGGGAGAATTCTAGAATATCAAACCCCCTACTTTTGATAGAGAGGCGGAGGAAATGGTGGAAGCTTGGATAATAAATATGAACAACTATTTCCAAGTGTATGAATATAACAACAAACTTAAATTCATCTAGCAATTTACCAGCTACGGGAAAAAGCAATGCTCTGGTGGGAGGAAGTGAAGAATGTATGAAGAGTGGAGGATCAAAATGTAACTTGGGATGAATTTCAGCAATATTTTAAAGAAAAGTATGTGACTGAAAGTTTTTATGGTGAGAAATCCCAAGAATTTCATGATCTAAAATTGGGCCAGATGACTATGGACAAGTTTATTATGAAATTCACATCCTTGTTAAGATATGTACCTTACCTCCGTGATGAGAAGGAAAAGGTACAACGTTGCTTGAGCACTTTGTCGATACATATGAAGGAAAGAATTGAGTTTGTAAATCCAAAAAATATGGATTAAGTGATAAGGAAAGCATGAATGTGCTATCAACAATCCAAGACAAAGGGAGAAACTGGAAAAATTTGGCCGCCTCAAAAAGGAAAGAATTTTTTTACCAATAATAGAAATAATAGATTCGAAAATTTCAAGAATGTTGCAAGAAATCCACTGAGTAAAAAAAATGCCAAAGGTCAAACAAGGACCAAGTGGACTAGGGAGGAGTGGCATATAGAATTTTCTAGCAGACCCGACATTGGGTAGCCCCAGAAACCTCCATTGAAATGCTCGGGATGTGGAGAAGCACATTACTTCAAGAACTTCCAACATCGAGGAAGGAATGAGGTGGCAAAAAATATGCAAGAGGCATCAACGGTGGGGGATGTAGCTCTAAGCATACTAAAAATAAATGCAGCACTAGAGGACCAGCAAGAACATTACTATCCAACCATGATAGAGTTAGAAGGTAAGGTTCAAAACCAATCTGTTTCTATTTTAGTTGATCCAGGAGCCAGTCTGAGCTACATACATCCTTTTGTAGTTGAAAATTGTAAATTGTAGAATCAGAAATTTAAAAAACATGGCTAGTATAGTTAGCTATAGGGACAAGAAGGTGAGTCCATGCTAAGGCACCAAACTGTGAGGTGAGTATTTAGGACCAAAACATAACTATAGAACTTCATATTCTACCTGTGGGATCATATGATATCTTACAGGGGACAGATTGGCTAGAGAAACATTGGCCAATAATGAACTGCAAGACTAAATTCATTCATTTTAAGTAAAATGATGGGACACGACAAGAATTTTAGGGTATTAAAAATCCCTTGGAATTACGACCTATTACTACATCACAGTTAAGTAAATGCATGAGGAAGGGTTGCCAGCTTTATGCGATTCAAGTAGGATTCGCCAATACTAAAGATAAGACCCTTATGTTGGAGAATATTCCTATTGTGCAAGAGTTTCAAGATGTATTCTTGGAGGAAATTCTGGAACTTCCACTAAGAAAAGACATAGGTTTTACCATTGAATTAATACCTAAGGCAACACATGTGTCTCGAGCTCCATACAAAATGAGTGTGCCAGAATTAATAGAATTAAAGATGCAGTTGTAGGAATTGATGGGTAAAGGCTACATTCGGCCAAGTGTGTCCCCATGTGGAGAACCAATGTTGTTTTTGAGGAATAAGGATGGCACTATGCATATGTGTATGGATTATTGATAGTTCAACAAGCTTACTATTAAAAAAAAATACCGACTACCATGCATAGACGACCTGTTTAACCAAGTCAAGGGATCTACATTATTTTCCAATATTGACTTAAGGTCAGGATACCATCAAATCTAGATTAAGGATGAAGATATACACAAGACAACCTTTCACACCAGGTATGCACATTACGAGTTTGTGGTACTACCTTTTGGGCTAACTAACACACCAACAACCTTCATTAACCTAATGCATCGAATTTTTCACCCATATTTGGACAAATTTTCTTTAATTTTCATTGATGATATATTAGTTTATTCCAAGAAAATGGAAGAGCACAAGGAACATTTGTGCATTATGTTGAGAAATCTTAGAGAGTATCAGCTTTATGCAAAGTTTAGTAAGTGGGAATTTTTTAAGGAACAGATCCAATATTTGGGGCATGTGATTTCTACTGAAGGAATTATCGTGAACCCAGAAAATATAAAGACAATTATTGAGTAGAGGGTCCCAAAGAACGTATCTAACACACGCTCATTTATGGGTTTGGCTGGGTACTACCGATGATTCATCAATGGATTCTCCAAAATAACATTTCCTATTACTTCCTTGTAGAGGAAAGGGTAGGTATTTAAATGGAATCAAGAATGTCATAACAGTTTTGAGTTATTAAAGGAGGTTTTAACTACCGCTCTTGTTCTAAAGATAGTAGATCCTAGTAAAGAGTTTGAGGTATGTACAGATGCATGCAAGGAAGGTGTGGGAGCGGTGTTGACTCAATAAGGAAGAGTCATAGCATATGAATCTAGGAAGCTAAAGGACCACGAACAAAGGTACTTAGCTTATGATTTGGAACTAACAGTAGTGGTCCATGTCTTGCGGATATGGAGGCACTATATTCTTGGGAAAAGGTTCATGCTGAAAGATGATCACTATAGCTTAACTAGATATTTTAAGCAAGATGATCTGAATTTTCTCTAAGACAGATGGAATGCTTTCCTAAGTGAATTCAATTTCGATATTTAGCACGTGAAAGGAAAGGAGAACCAAGTGGCAGATGCTTTGAGTAGAACGTTGCATGGAATTTAAGAGTTGTACTTTAATCAGATCGAATTTAATTTTCAAGAACAGATTATGGAAGCAGCCAAGGAGGACCCGGAATACCAGTCTTTATGGAAGCAAGTGAAAGAGGATGAAAGGAAAGGGAAACAATCTGAATACAAATTCAATGATAAGGAGTTTCTAATTTTTTGAAAAGAATATATATTCCAAATAAAAATCATTTGAAAATAATGCTTTTAGATGAATATCACAAGAGCACCTATGTGGGGCATCCATGATATAAAAATATGCTAACCACAATTAGAAAGGATTACTCCTGGCTGGGAACACGAAAGGACATGGAAAAATATTTGACAAAATGTTTAGAGTGTCAGTAGATTAAGGTTGAGCATTAGCACCTTGCTGGATTGATTCAACCAATTCCAACGCCCGAATGGAAGTGGGAAGTAGTTTCCCTTAAATTTATCACTGGACTACCTAGAAACGAAAGGCATAATGATTCAACTATGGTGGTAGTGTTAGCTCCTTGTAATCAGGAAGATTGGTAGAGTCCGATCTCAGGGAGAAACATCGTTTCAACCAACTTTGGGATTCTAGGATCTAGCCCTCCTGAATCCGGAGAGGGATCTCTCCAATAAGTGCAAAGATGGATTTGTCTTTGAAATTTGGGGTAATAATATTAGGTTATTTATGAAGGCCAAGGGTTTGTTTTGTTTTTGGATGGTTGAGCATGAATATTGTTTGAGGTGGAAAGTCCTAAGTGCAAATAGTTTCAAAGGTGAGAAGTTGCAAGTGAATAGACCAGCTAGGCTAAAAAGATAGATATAATGCTGGTTTTTAGTCCATTGGGCTATGGAGTCATAACAGGGCTTTAATTGAGCAACAACATCAAGAGTGATCCAACGAGAAATTCATCTACATCACAAGATTATTGAGATCAAAATGATGGAATGGGAACAATAAAGTGTTGGAGAGGTGGAAACTGATAATAATTTCACAAAGGATTTATAGTCAGTCCAAATAAGAAAAGCCTCTAAGTAACTGTTTAAAACCAACCAAGTGCAGGGCTAACCATTGAACTCTTGGGCAAGTTTTTATTAAAGCAGCTTAATTGACAAACAATCTAGTAATCCACATAATTACCTTCAGAAAGTATGAAAACATATAAGAGAAGACAGAGTATAAAATTAAGATCAGATAAAGTGCTTTTAAACCTAGTCTGCTTTCAGTTAACACCAAGGGAAACTTTCAGAATCTGCCTTTGGAGAATAGAAGCTAGAAACAGGGCAAACCATAACTTTTCTAGTCTAACTTTAATAATAAAATAAGGAAAATAACTTTCAAGAACAATGTTTAAAGCAAACAGTAGGACGAGGGAACTCCAGCATTCCTAACTGCTTAAAATATATTGAATCATTCTTAAATAAACAATTTGGAGGAAAACATTGAGATAAATCTTTTCAGTGAGAGAAGGTTACTGATGTATAGCAGGTCTTAACTCTATAAATGTTGTTCTTTATCAGATAATAGTGAACAATATGACATACATAAAGGAAAAAAATAACAAAGAAAGGGGCACTTCACTAGTGATATAGACCAGGATCCCAAGAAACAACTTGTTTATTGATGTCAAACCAGTTACAGTACTCAGGTCCAATGTTTCAGTTCAGAAATCATCTTCACAATCTAGCCTAACGAAACTAACACAAACATATCTCCAAGGGCTATTGAACACTATTTACAGTCAGAAGTTTAAGCTCAGATGTATTTCAAACTTCTGCAACCAACAGATTCTCATCTTCTACAGAAGTATTTATAGAAGGATGAGGAGGTGAGATCTAACAAAAATATCTTAAGGACAATTAATACAGAGTGATGACTTCTCAGCCTTTGAAGGGCTCGATGACAAAGTTTACAGGTGTTTCACTGTATTAACTGTTTTACAATTAATATCAAAGCTCATTGGGAGCTTGATTGACTTTTAGGCTTTATCCGGGACGAAATAACTCTGCTGATATTTGTTTGCATTAGTTTCCTTAGCAGAATTAATTGCTTGGCTGCACTATGAGGTAGATATTTTCTTGATCAATAACTTCGGCCTCTGTTTGGATGGTTTGAGGCAACAGGTGGCTCTGTGGTAGCCAAGAGGAATCAATTCACCTCAAATGTGACGGTGGAGGCCTTTGTGTCTATTAAACACTTATGATTTTCTTTTAATGGTGTTTAAATTCTGGGAATTAGGCTTTTGATAATCATTCTTAGCCATAATTCCAAAATCTGTATTCAATCTTCATTCTGCTGTGCTATGTCTCCAACAAATGATACTCTTTTGAATGTGATTTAAATCACAGTTTCTTGTCGATGTGTAGGCCGCATAGGTCTCTTCATGGTATCAATGCTCATAGAGCATCGACGAAACATTGAATCAGAACCTTGTGAATAGTCTCCATTGATAATTCAAAGGCACGGGAAACGTCTTTCCTGGCCTTCAAAATTTCTTTTGAACAAATGGAAAAACCATTAATCCCTACAAAAATACACAGAATATTAGAAAATCCTACGTTTTAAAGTTTAACTGCTTTTAGAAAGTGGGGAAGGAGCATAGCCATTGGATGAAAGCATCCAACGGCGGAGATTTATTAAGAGGAGGTTAAAGAAGAGTGGGAAAAATGAACAAGTCGGAGTGATTTTGGACCGTCCGATCTGGACACTTGGACGGTCCAGATTCAATCAGAGGATCGCAATCAGAGGCAACACTCAACTGGTGCCGATGTAAAAATGCAATGCGATTTAGCGATGGCCGTCAATCTGAGGATCAGATCAACGATGGGAAATGAATCGGAGAGATAGGCGATCGGGGGAAGAAACAAATGCATGCGATGAAACTGCACGATGCGATGTAGTGCTAGACGTTTGATTGGCTTTCGATCAACGGTGGGGATTTCTTTTAGAACGAACCGGTAGAAAAACCCTTATGATATATGAAAAACTCAAAAATTGAAATAAAACAAAGGTTTTATGCTTCGAGGGGCGGAATATATGTATAAGGTGGATAGGCGCCCGACTGCGGGGCCTTTGGATACATGGAATACAATGGGCTCGGGGTTCATAAAAAAAAAAAGGCCAATCGCAATCGGAGCTTTGGGCCCGGTCTTTTAAATCTAACCATTTGAAAAGTTGTGATGCGATTGGTGCCTGGGATCTTTAACACTTGGTATCAGGTGAAAGTCATATACAATAAAGAGGCCCGAGGGGGGGAGTTTATACATATAAGCCCTAATTGCATCGGAAGTTTGATGCGGGTCTTTTTAATCAACCCATTGGATTTCTCCGATGCGATTGCGTGATTGGGTCCTTTTGATCTACCCATTGATATTTAACACGTGATTTTGGCATTTTCAAATCAAACTTTGGATAAATGGGTTTTAGGGTTTTACAAAGGAAAAAATGGATCAGGAAATAATTTTCATTATTTTAAGTGAGAAGGCAAGCCCACGGTATATTTATATAAAGGCTAATCGCAGCAGATTTTATATGATGCAAAGCTTAAGCACATCGGAACTTTCAGAACATGGCAAAGAATTACGCGCTTAGATTTCTTGCGATGCGATAAGCGCCGAGAAGGTTTTAGCACCTGGTTCCGAGGTGTGGGCATGTGGGGGAAGTGGTTTTGAAACTTAGCCCAAGGGGCTCAAGCCCTTATGCAAAAACATGTATTTTTCATGAAATTTTTCAAGGTTTTCAATGGATTTGGGGGTTTCGGTAAGGTTAAAGAGTGAGTCTTTAACCTTGTAAAAATGATTTTCATGAAGGGAAGAAAAGAAATCATGAAAACAAAGGAGTTTTATGGAGAAAAAGGGGAGAAAATGAAGGTTAGATTTGAGTGGGAGAAGGGGGAAAATGATGGTTTTTCAACAGTCTTTTCTCATGAAATTAGCAAAATTTCTGAGTATAAAATGGGAAGATTTTGGACAAAGGTATAAGGCCTTTAGGAGTCTTCAAGAGCCAACACTTTTTAGTAATAAAATTTGTGCTTTGAATGCTCAAAAAGTCTTATCCACCTTTTTCTATAACAAATATTATAGGTGGCTAACAGTGGCTCCACTTGGGGATGATGCCTTCTTGAAGGCATCAATAATTTCAAACTTGCATTCTCTGGGAGGCTGACTTGTACCACATCTATTATGTTCTCTGGGAGGCTGACCTGTGCCTGATCCATTGGGCTACCTTTCCTTTGCTAGGATGATCTTCTTTGAAAACATATTAGCAGCTATGAAAACAATGGACCTTCATCAATACAAACTTTCTACCTACCCAATCCTATTGATCTACCATTTTTTCTTCATCAGAGTGCACTTGGATTGGAAAACTCTTTTCACAACATTTTATTCTTTTGAAAGAAGGAAATCTAATCTATTTCTACTCCTTATTTCTCCATGGACTCAGATTAAACAGTTGAGACCATATGATTCTCTACCTATTCTATCAATCTGTTAGGATTAAACAGTCCAATAGATTTTATTCTCTAAATTCTACAAAAAAAAAATTAAAAGCATTCAAGTTAGGATTAAAAAGTCTAACTTGATGATGGTCTATGGCACAAGCACATGCTGCACACAGACATTTATTTTACAAAAAATTAAATCAAAATGGAAATCTTAATACCTGAAAATTTCTCATCATGGCCTTCTCTTTTTACAGCTCTGTTTTGGCTCCTGTTTGAGCCGTTTCTTCCTTTTTCTCTAGTTCATATTTTGAGTTAATTAGAACCAGATTTACTTCTTTTTGACTCAGAAAAAATAAAACAGATTTGAGTCATCTCTTTTTGGAAACTTAGGTTCATATTTTGAACATGCTTGAACCTTTAATTTCTATCCTAAACTATCTACTAATAAGCCAAGATTAAATAGTTTGGCAAATCGAATTCACTATCCTATCAGCAGAAAATTTAAAGCTAATTAGTCAAGTTTAGGTTGTTTGACTAACTAGAAGTGTGTTATTCAGGAGTGGAATTTAAGATTGCACACTTTCAGACTTTGTTTCTCTTTTTTGGTATGGGGCTGTACCTTTCTTGTTTTCACAATCTACCCTCTTTTCTTTCTTTATATTGTTTTTGTATTTTTGAATCTTTGATTCTTCTTCAAAGTAGAAAACAACAACTAAATACATGCTTAGAACTGAGCTTTATTGACATTCCTATCTAACCTATTCTAAACATGGATTATTTAGATTTATCATATGATACAAAAATGCCAATGCAGCCAGTTGAGTAATGTCAAGAAGAAGTAGAAACTCTGGCTGCTTGTGAGAGGTATCCATAGAACATATTGAAGATTAACCTTCAAAGGCTATCACAGAAGGTGATATCTTTTCATGTCTCTGGCTCTTGCAAAGGATCACTGCTTGATAATTTGAACCAGTTGGGATTTCCACACACTCTTCCATAGGATCAACAAAGAAAAGATGAAGATTCTATTCTTTTTGGGCCTCCATGTTTGGTAGATTTTCTACTTCCAAGACATCAGCTTTGAGGACTATCTCTTCAATATGTAGCTTGGAAGTATCGTCATCCTTAACTTGCACAATAGCGAACAATGAAATATTTTCTTTCTCTAAACATATGCTTGCTTCTAATATACATTCAGGTTCCTTGGATGACATTCTAAGATTAACGAAGGGAGAAGTCTATTATTGGGAAGATGGTATATCCACAGCAGGATAGTCTGGTATTTGTTTTTCTCCCTCTTCTTCATCATCATCTGAACTGGAGGACTCATCATATTTGGCAGTGTTGTCCTCTTGTAGCCCTAGTATGCTTGGATTTGGTGGGATGAAATCTATGAAGAGGTTATTATATTCTTGAGTGGGGGTGTATTCAATGGTTTCCTCTTGTTCAAAAATTTCTTCATTACTCTTCTCTTCATCTTCTGAGTTGAAAGGCTGCTGATTCCCAATAAAGTGAAAGCTTTTTATGATGGATCGAAAAGGATGATTGCGGCTGTCAAGCTGATGATGGTGAAACTCATAACACCAATCAAATGTTGGTTGCCCTGCATGATTAGTTTCTGCTTGGAAATCATCATCATCATAAGACTGATTGAAGTTTGAAAATTTATTAGAATAAACATTTTCATCAGTCAAACATATTGGGATATCAGTAGGTCCTTCTTCATTCTGATCCAAAAAATAAATTTCTAAATTCATACAACAAATTTCTCTATGTGAATGGGCAAGAATGTTTGTTTTGCAAAAAGTTTCAGAGACTGACTATTTATAAATAGCCTGATCTATTTCCTTCTCTGTCAAAGGGGAAGATGTTTCCATGTCCCTTTGAACAATAGTACAACAGTTCTCTATCTCTTGTGAAGACTGATTTTGAGGCTGAATGTCTTCTTGAGCCTCAGCTATAAGGGATGATGATTCAATATCTAAGATTCCAGGGATATCTTAAGGGATGTTCTTTATTTCTTGGGTCATCTGTTCCTCAACTGATCCATCTATGTTCTTAAATTTTTTCAATAGGAGGTTAAACTCATGAATGGTTGTTAAAAGATCTTCAGGATGCATCTCTTCCAAAGCTTCCTCATTATCTGTAATGTATTGGGTGATGTTTTGTGATGGATCATAATATATTTCACCCAATGATAATGATGTAGTGTTTTCTTTATAGTTCTCATAGAACACATATTCAAGGTCTCTAAAATAAAAAAAAACTACTAGACCTTAAGCATTCATACCAATCCCTAGCTTTTCCTTCTAATGTTAACATGAACATTTTCATTAGGAAGTCTTCATGCCATTCAACTTTCAACCTCCATACATGTATGTGAAATTTGATAAGATGTAATAAAGGGTCATCAAATTTTTCACCTTGAAAAACAGGCAGGTTGTCATCCCAATTCACCTGGGGCATCTTATGTGGAAACCCAGGGATATGATCTCTAATCATTGGGGCATATCTTCGTTGTATCCTTGGAATCATGTTTGTAAATTAAGAAAGAGGTCATTGTGTCTAGTCAATCCGTTCAGGGTCTTCTACCAATGGAGTCATTTGGTCTTCTGGGAGTCTCAGAGTGTGGAGTCACCAGGTGGAAGATTTTTAGCTCCTAAGGAGGTAAAATGTTTAATGGTCCACCACCGTGTGTTTCTTGTAGAGCTGCAAGGTTTTCAGGAACTGAATTAGCTCTCAAGGGTGATCTGAAAATAGTTGATAATTTTATCTTAGGAGACTTCCTAAGGATACCTTCTTGGTTATCAACTACTTCGGGTGGATCAGGGTCAGGATGGGCTCTAGTGTGAATATTTCTAGGAGCCACTATGATGTGTTTTTCAGACCCAAATAAACAAGACAAGTTCAACTAGGTATGACAATCTTTAAGAGGTTAACTAGTCTGTTTTACAAATTTAAATCCTACAGTCCTTTAACTGAGTTTGAATGATATTACAATGATAAGGGTTCTTCCCAGTGGAGTCTTAAGGACTATTCAGGATTGTGGAGTCACCAAGTGGAATTTTTTAGCTCTTTTCAGAGGTAAAAGGTTTTATGGTCCACCACCATGTTTATTTAATACCAATCTAACCAGATATTCTGGTTCTTTTGAGTGCCTAAGGGTGTGTAAGATAAAATGCACTCAATCCCCAATGGAGTCGCCAGAAATGTTAGCTCCCTGTAATCAGCAAGATTGGTAGAGTCTGATCTTAGGGAGAAACATCGTTTCAACCAACTTTGGGATTCTAGGATCTAGCCCTCCTGAATCTGGAGAGGGATCTCTCCAATAAGTACAAAGATGGATTTGTCTTTGAAATTTGGGGTAATAATATTAGGCTAGTTATGAATGCCAAGGGTTTGTTTTGTTTTTGGATGGTTGAGCATGAATACTATTTGAGGTGGAAAGTCCTAAGTGCAAAGAGTTTCAAAGGTGAGAAGTTGCAAGTGAATAGAACAACTAGGCTAAAAAGATAGATATAACGCTAGTTTTTAGTCCATTGGGCTATGGGGTCATAACAGGGCTTTAATTCAGCAACAACATCAAGAGTGATCCAAGGGGCAAGTCATCTACACCACAAGATTATTGAGATTTAAATGATGGAATGGGAACAATAAAGTGTTGGAGGGGTGGAAACTGATAATAATTTCACAAGGGATTTATAGTCAGTCCAAACAAGAAAAGCCTCTTAAGTAACTGTTTAAAACCAACCAAGTGCAGGGCTAACCATTGACTTCTTGGGCAAGTTTGTATTAAAGCAACTTAATTGACAAACAATCCAGTAATCCACATAATTACCTTCAGAAAGTATGAAAACATATAAGAGAAGACAGAGTATAAACTTAAGATCAGATAAAGTACTTTTAAACCTAGTCTACTTTCAGTTAACACCAAGGGAAACTTTCAGAATCTGCCTTTGGAGAATAGAAGCTAGAAACAGGGCAAACCATCACTTTCTAGTCTAACTTTAATAAGCAAATAAGGAAAATAAATTTCAAGAACAATGTTTAAAGAAAACAGTAGGACGAGGGAACTCCAGCATTCCTAACTGCTTAAACTGTATTAAATCATTCTTAAATAAACAAATTGGAGGAAAACATTGAGATAAAGCTTTTCAGTCAGAGAAGGTTACTGATATACAATAGGTCCTAACTCTATAAATGCTGTTCTTTATCAGAGAATAGTGAACAATATGACATACATAGAAGGAAAACAATAACAAAGAAAGGGGCACTTCACCAGTGATATAGACCAGGATCCCAAGAAACAGCTTGTTTATTGATGTCAAACCAGTTACAGTACTCAGGTCCAATGTTTCAGTTCAACAATCATCTTCACTATCCAGCCTAACAAAACTAACACAAACAGAGCTCCAAGGGCCAGTGAACACTATTTACAATCAGAAGTTTAAGCTCAGATGTATTTCAAAGTTCTGCAAAAAAAAAATTCTAGTCTTCTACAGAAGTATTTATAGAAGGATGAGGAGGTGAGATCTAACAAAAAGATCTTAAGGAAAATTAATACAGAGTGATGACTTCTTGGCCTTTGAAGGGCTCGATGACGACGTTTACAGGTGTTTCACTGTATTAACTATTTTACAATTAATATCAAAGCTCGGTTGGAGCTTTATTGATTTTTAGGCTCTATCCAAGATGAAATAACTCCGCTGATATTTGTTTGCATTAGTTTCCTTAGCAGAATTAATTTCTTGGTTGCACTGTGAGGCAGATATTTTCTTGATCAATAACTTCGGCCTCTGTTTGAATGGTTTGAGGCAACCGGTGGCTCTATGGTAGCCGAGAGGAATCAATTCGCCTCAAATGTGACGGTGGAGGCCTTTCTGTCTGTTAAACACTTATGATGTTCTTTTAATGGTGTTTAAATTTTGGGATTTAGGCTTTTGATAATCATTCTTAGCCATAATTCAAAAATTTGTCTTCAATCTTCATTCTGTTGTGCTATGTCTTCAACAACTGATACTCTTTTGAATGTGATTTAAATCACAGTGTCTTGTCGATGTGCAGGCCGCACATGTCTCTTCACGACATCAATGCTCATAGAGCATCGACGAAACATCGAATCAAAACCTTTTGAATAGTCTCCAATGATAATTTAAAGGCATGGGAAACGTCTTTCCTGGCCTTCAGCATTTCTTTTGAACAAATGGAAAAACCATTAATCCCTGCAAAAATACACAGAATATTAGAAAATCCTGCGTTTTAAGGTTTAACTGCTTTCAGAAGGCGAGGAAGGATCATAGCCGTTGGATGAAAGCATCCAACGACAAATATTTATTAGGAGGAGGTTAAAGAAGAGCGGGGAAAATGAACAAGTCGGAGTGATTTTGGACCGTCCGATTTGGATACGTGGACGGTCTAGATTCAATTGGAGGATCGCAATCGGAGGCAACAATCAACTGGCACCGATGTAAAAATGCGATGCAATTTAGCGCTGACCGTCGATCTGAGGATCATATCAACGACGGGGAATGAATCAGAGAGATAGGTGATCGAGGGAAGAAACAAATGCATGCGATGAAACTGCGCGATGTGATGTCGCGCTAGCCATTTGATCGGATTTCGATCAACGGTGGGGATTTCTTTTAGAATGAACCGGCGGAAAAACCCTTATGATATATGAAAAACTCAAAAATTGAAATAAAACAAAGGTTTTATGCTTCGGGGCGGTGGAATATATGTATAAGGTGGATAGGCGCCCGACTACAGGGCCTTTGGATACATCGAATACAATGGGCCCGGGTTTCATAAAAACAAAGGCCAATCGCAATCAGAGCTTTGGGCCTAGTCTTTTTAATCTAACCATTTGAAAAGTTGCGATGTGATTGGCGCCTGGGATCTTTAACACTTGGTCCCCGGTGAAAGTCATATACAATAAAGAGGCGGGGGGGGGGGGGGGGGCGGAGTTTATACATATAAGCCATAATCACATCAGAAGTTTGATGCAAGTCTTTTTAATCAATCCATTCGATTTCTCCGATGCGATTGCGCGATTAGGTCCTTTTGATCTACTCATTGATATTTAACACGTGATTTTGGAATTTTCAAATCAAACTTTGGATAAATGGGTTTTCGAGTTTTAAAAAGGAAAAAACGGATCGGGAAAGAATTTTCACTGTTTTAAGCGCGAAGGCGGGCCCATTGTATATTTATATAAAGGCTAATCACATCGAAGTTTAGATGATGCAAAGCTTAATCGCATTCGAACTTTCGGAACATGGCAAAGACTTGTGTGCTTAGATTTATTTCGATGCAATAAGCACCGAGAAGGTTTTAGCGCCTGGTTCCGGGGTGTGGGCATGTGGGGGAAGTGGTTTTGAAACTTAGCCGAAGGGGCTCAAGCCCTTATGCAAAAACATGTATTTTTCATGAAAATTTTCAAGGTTTTCAATGGATTTGGGGGTTTCGGTAAGGTTAAAGAGTGAGTTTTTAACCTTGTAAAAGTGATTTTCATGAAGGGAAGAAAAGAAATCATGAAAACAAAGGATTTTTATGGAGAAAAAGGGGAGCAAATGAAGGTTATATTTGAGTGGGAGAAGGGGGAAAATGATGGTTTTTTAGCAGTCTTTTCTCATGAAATTAGCAGAATTTCTGAGTATAAAATGGGAAGATTTTGGACAGAGGTATGAGGCCTTCAAGAGTCTTCAAGAGCCAACACTTTTTAGTAATAAAATTTTTTCTTTGAAGGCTCAAAAAGTCTTAGCCACCTTTGCTATAAAAAATATTATAAGTGGATAAGAGGTAGTAGATAGACTTAGCAAATTTGCTCACTTAATCCCTTTTCAATCTACTTACAAGACCATAAAAAATGCCGACATTTTCATGAAAGAGATATTCATATTGCACAGTATACCTCGAGCAGTCATTTCATATTATGATATAAAGTTTACATCAGCATTATGGGAGATGTTATTTAGTGGCCTGGGAAAGAAATTACAATTTAGTAATGCCTAACACGCACAAACGGATGGGAAAATGGAAAGGGTAAATCAAGTTTTAGAAGACATGTTTCTTATGTACGTGATGCAACAACCAACGAGGTGGGAGGAATATCTGCATTTGGTTAATTTTGGATACAATAACAGATATCAAGAATCCCTTATGATGAGCCCTTTTGAAGCATTGTATGGGAGATAATGTCAGACTCTTATAAATTGGGGTAGCTCAAAGAATAAGATGATGCTTGGACCAGATATATTAGAAGAGATGGAACGAGAGGTCAAGAAGATCAGGCATAATTTGAAGGCATCATAAGACTAGAAAAAGGTTTATGCAGACAAGAAAAGAACCTTTTTGGAATTTGTATTAGGGACCACGTGTATGTGAGGATTAAACTAAATAAGAACACCATACGATGGAATGCTTGTGCCAAATTGGCTCCCTGCTATTGGAGACTGTTTGGAGTCTTGGAAAGGATAGGGGTGGTGGATATTGATTGGATTAACCAAGCCATATATTAGTACATAATGTATTTCATGTGTCATTATTGAAGCGTTATGTGCATGATTCTAGGCACATCATACATTGGCAAGGTATACATGTAAGTCAACAACATAATACAATTAGAAAAAATTAGTTTTCTGATTTTAATTGATTCAAATCTTGTTGCATGGAGGTAGAACCGGATGACGAGTTCCGGGTAGAACCACAAAATATTCTATCTCAAAGAGAAATAACGCACTGGAAGTGAATCATCCCCCAAGTTAAAGTGTAGTGGAAGCACTTTGGCCCGTAGGAGGCTACCTGGGAAGACGAAAAAGTTATGTATGAGACACATCTAGAGATGTTCTTAGAAAAAGAGCAACACCGAGGATGGTGTTTATCTTAGTGGGGGAAGATGTAACCTCCTATTTTTATTTTTACTTAATTATTAAACAATTTGCTATGACAAATTCGGAACGGATAACGAATGAGGAATTCGTTATTGGCATTTTGATTCACAAGTTTTATTTAAAAGAATAATTTAATGATAATTTTTCTTGGATTAAAAGAAAAAGTAAATGTGTGGTAAAAATATTCTAAGAACGTAGGGAAGGTGGTTGAGACAGTTCTGGCAGTTACCTTCCCAATAGGATTTAAGGAAAAATCTTAGGAGGGAAAGGGATTCTGTGTAGATAGAGGAGAGGGTTAAGAAACGGATGGTTGCTCTGAGTTTTCCAGAGCTGGTGTATGAACCAGTGTAAATCAGTATCTACCCTAGAGAAGCTAGACTAGATTTGAAACCCTGAGGTATGACTTCCTGTCTCAAGAAAAATACCTCAGTTCTGGTGTGGAGAAAGGGGGGAGCATAGGTCGTAATAGCCTCGCTCAAAGGTTGGGTGGAACAACATTTACTAAAAGAAAAACATCAGAAATAGGTATTTCAATATTTATGTTTTACTATTTTAGTACTGCTAAATTGCTGGAAAAAATGCTGGATAAATGTTGTACATAAAAGCATAAGAATGAGTATTAGAATTTACATTCATCTCTTAAATACAAGAATGAAAGATATTTTAACTGATGCAACGGAAAAACAGAAAAAAGTGTTATAATTATTACTGTTATTATAACACAGAAAAAAAAGAGATGCTAGAATTATTACTGTTATTATAATGTAGAAAGAAAAGAGATGCTAGAATTATTACTGTTATTATAACACAAAAAGAAAAGAAATGCTAGAATTATTACTGTTGTTATAACAAAGAAAGAAAAGAAATGCTATAATTATTATTATAAGTTATATCAGAGAAAGAAAAGAAAATTCTAAGATTATGATATCCTTAGAATCTGAAAAGAAGATTGTAATTGTCATTATTAAGACGAACATCGTTACAAAAAGACAACAGTAGAAAATCTGAGTAAAATCTGACAGAGCATAAACCTTAGAGATTTCATCTCAACCATAAAAACTTCCACATCCGTCGAAGAATTAAAAATATGCAAAAAGGACAACTTGGGAAATTTTCGAAACTTCAACCTAGCAGAGGTAATGTATTTAGGTTGAGGGTTTAGAGCCAGACCCATAGAGAGGGTCAAGGCTTGGATTCCTCACTCCCGGATGAAATACAGTTTACATGCACAAACTGAATAACCAGTTCCATTAAGTAAACACAAATATATAACACCGACTGTACGAGAGACTCTTCACCATTTTTATATCTTCACCGAGACAAGAGCATAAACAAAAAGTATGGGATTCAATTAGCACAGAAATTTCCAATATGAATACCGAGAATTTCCTTATAAAAATCCATTATGGAATACGAAATTGCAAATTACATGTTCAAACCAAAAATAGAACTAAGCTAGGGTTCTAGCTAGTGAGAATGCCCTTAACAGTTCAGACCTAAACAAAGAGGGAAACCTATGAGAAAATAAAGTTTTAGATAGGAAATAAAAGGGCCAAGGCGAGTTATGAACCTTTTCTAAAACCGTAGAGCCAAACTTGACCTGTTCACGAGAGTTGCAACCCCTGTCCTCCAATAGGAAATGAGGCAACCATGGTTAATGTCATGGGAGTGCTAGACAACCGGGTTAGGGTGTACAATGTAGAACACCAATAGCAGCATACCTATAACAGACAAAAGTAAAATACACTAGCGTTCTGAAAACCCACGAGCCTCTGGTCCCAGGTGCCTAAGATAATCTATTAAACAAAACAAGATGAATTATGAACCGTAAAGAAAAATCCTACATAACTGAAGAAAAGTATTAATAAGAGAATCTATCATTTAAAAACGGATATGCACACCCACATCAATTACCCCTGAGCAAAGCAAAGAAAGTCCGGAGCTGAAGTCATTGCAGATATCAAACTCGCATGTTGAACCCGAACTGTGGAATGATGAAAAGGACATAGCAGTATGGCCAAAGGGTAAGTAAGTAGATGCGAAAACCTCATGCGTCGAGGAGAATGAAACGTAGTTAAAGAAAGGGATATAATACCCTTGTAACGAAGTCATTAAACAATAAAATGGAAATTTTTACAGTTTGAGTAGAACCTCGAACCTTACCTCCATTGCTACCGAGAACTAGTAAATTGAACCCTGTCAATGGCACTGTGGCTATGTAAAAGGCAGATACCCGAAAACTCAAAACTGGTAACTAAAGATTTGTAGAGCAGGGCTTCAAACTCGCAGCGGAGAGAATGACACTTTGGCTATGGTTTGGGGGGATGCGTAGTTATCAGAACCCTTCACCTTGGTGAGATCTACCATTGATTGCACTGTAGAGGATCGAACAACCCAACTTTTGCCAGCGGATAAGCTTGGACAAGTGGAGGTCATCGCAGCTTCTGAGCATGTGGCAATGAGTTATGAATTCTTAAATGTTTTAAGAACCATAGTACAATATTCACAAGAGAAAAGGTAGAGACCAGTATAATGGATCTGCAATTTAACAAATCTCGATATGGCATATTAAAAACAAATGAATTTTGGACAAGACATTTGGTGAGGGTTTCGAATCTCAGTCCCAATAGATTAAGCCAAGGTCAGATCTTACAAATGTGGTCGATATTACCAATGTGGTCAATCAATGTACTTTAACAATGTTATTAAACATGAAATTTTTTAAGGATATGCTTATAGATGGACTTGAAGATTGGGTTTATACTTTGTGGTGTTGCGAATGCAGTAACTTAATTGATTTTTTATTAGTTTTCAACTAAGTAGTAAAGTAATTATGTGGTGGTGTTTACAAGTGGTATCAGAGTATAAGTTGCAAAATGGGGCCAAATGGGCCAGTACAATACTATGTTTTCTTTTGTTAGGTTTTTGTTTTTCTTATTAAAGTTAATGTTTGGAAATTGTGTTAAGCATAGGAATAGTTTTGGTGTAATTTACCATGAGAAGGGGATCAAGTCATCACACTCCCAGAAAAATGGGGGAGATCTATCCTGTGATCAATCCTGAGGTCAGCCCCGAAATGTGGATGTAGTTAAGGGTTGACCAGCACCAGCCAACAAGTAGAATGTTAGAAGAACAACAAGGACAGACAAATAGGTTTCTGGACACTGTGCAGTAGCTGCAAATAGAGATACATAAGGTTCACAGTGATAATGAAAAGTTGATGAGGGAACATGAGAGGATATTAAAAATCCTATCAGACCTAGTCTCGAGAGAAACACTTGGGAAGAAAGAGAACGACGCCAAATAGTACATGATAACATTGAAGACAGTCGAACACCCAGAAGTAATAAAAGTTGAACCTACAATGAGGCGAGATATGGAAATGTTCTAGAAGAACAAGAGCTGAAAAAACAAAAAGTGGAATTGCAGGGAGAATTTTGGAAGATCAAACCCCCTACTTTTGATGGAGAGGTGGAGTAAATGGTGGAAGCTTGGATAATAAATATGAATAAGTATTTCCAAGTGTATGAATATAAAAAAAAACTTAAAGCCCGTTTAGCCATTTACCAGCTATGGGAAAAATCAATGCTGTGGTGGGAGGAAGTGAGGAATGTACGAGAAGTGGAAGATCAAAATGTAACTTGGGATGAATTTCAACAATATTTCAAAGATATGTATCTTACTGAATGTTTTTACGATGTGAAATCATGAGAATTTCATGATCTGAAATTGGGCAAGATGAATATGGACGAGTTTATTATGAAATTCACATCATTGTTGAGATATGTACCTCACCTGCGTGATGAGAAGGCAGAGGTACATCGTTTCTTGAGCAGTTTCTCGATACATATGAAGGAAATAATTGAGTTTGTAAATCCAAAAACTATGGATGAAGCGATAATGAAAGCATGAATGTGATATTAGAAATCCAAGGAAAAGGTAGAAACTGGAAAAATTTGGCCACCTCGAAAAGGGCAGAATTTTTTTACCAATAATAGAAATAATAGATTCATAAATTTCAAGAATGCTACAAGAAAAACACTAGTACCGATGAAATAGGTAACCTGACCTCAAAACGGGAACTCTAGCTCAAAAAGACTCAAAAAACATGAAAAAACACCCCAAAAACAAAAAAAGTGTATTCTAGAATGCACTTGGATTTTTTTGAAGGTCAAATTTCAACATTTTATAAAATTATGCTAAAAACAAAATTGTTTCTTGAAAAAAGGATTGAAAAAACACCCTGAAAACAAAACCAGTTGATGCTAGAATAACAAAAAAAAAAATTGTGTCCTATTTTTGACATTTTTAAAAGTAGAAATAACATTTTTTAAATTTTAAAATTCAAACATTAAAAAAAACATAAAATGTAAGAAAAAAAATAAATTTAAAAAATAAAAACATTTTAAGGCTTAAAATTTAAAAATATATAGGAATAAAAAAATAAAAATAAAAACAAAATAAAATTTTTAATTCAAACATTAAAAAAAATCTAAAATTTAAGGAAAAAAATAAAAAATAAAAAATAAAAAATATTTAAACATTAAAATTTCAAAATATATAGAAATAAAAAAATAAAAATAAAAACAAAATAAAAATATTGAATTGAAAAAAAAACAAGTTAAAAAAAGAAAGAAATAATAAAAAATTAAATTTAAAAAAGAAAAAGAAAATGTTTATTAAATTAAAAAAAAAAAATTAAAAAAAAAAATAAATTTAAAGAAATATATTAAGTTTTAATAAATTTAAAACTTTAAAATAAAAAATAAAAATAAAAATAAAACATTATTGAAATTAAAAGTAAAAAAATGAAAAATTAATTAAAAATAAAAAATGAAAAATAAAATACAATAAAAATATTAACTTAAAAAAAATATATATATTAAAAAAACAAATAGATTTAAAAAAATAAATTAAATTTAAAGTATTAAAAATAATATATATATATATATATATGAACTTAAATTAAAAATATATATATTAGATTTTATTAAATTAAAAAAAAATTGTTAATTTTAAAATAACAAATTAAATTAAAAAAAAAAAAAAAATTAATAAATAAATGAATAAACAAATAAATTTTGAAATAAAAAATAATTTTGAAATATTTTATTTTTTCTAAGTATGACTAATTCTATTATGTATAAGGTTACTGGTACAAAACAGACACAGTGTCAGCTATGAAAGCCTGAGCACTGTGTTTGAAAAACAAGTTGTTCCAAGAGTATCTGGACTGCCTAGAGTGGGAAACCAGTCCTATTAAACATAGAGTCTTAACCGCCCTTGAAAGGGAAACCGGTTTTGAGTACATGTAAACTAAACAGACATAAAAAGAGATACCAGAGTTCAGAAACCACTTTTCCAACTGATCTGCAAAGCTACAAAGTCTAGGTTTATTTATAGAGCTGGAACAAAAAACCTGGAAAGCGTTGCAGATGCTATTCATGCGTTGGAGAAGGTGGTTCCTAGATGACCATGCAACTGAAATCCTCGCTGCTATCATCCTTCCCAGAGTCGAGAGTGTCCGTCCCGCCAGAGTGCGCCACCGTAAGTCGTTGTTGCTCCTGAGGAGAAAGAGGGGAATTGACAGGAACAGTCTCTGCGCTGGGAAGACCAGAACCTGGTGGAGGGAGCAGAGAAGCCAAACGGGGCGTAGGATGGTTGGGGATTTCTTCACGCAGAGTAACCGTGATGTAGGCCGTGAGAACAGAATTGGAGGTCGTGCTATCAAATCTGAGCTCTGCACGCTGCAAAGTCTGCCAGATGGTGGGCCGAGCAATGCCAGGAGGGACAGGCTGGGGAGGGCTGCTGCCAGGTGCGTGAGCATGGGAAGGAGAAGGCGGAGCAACGTTTATGGAAACAGAGACAGCATCCCTAGAGCGACTACGACCACGTCCTCTTCCACCATGCGAGCTCAGATTGGAATCAAGAGCATCGTCGGCGGAGAAAGAACTGGGAGGGGGGCGACAGAGACCTCGGCTGAGGCCTCGTCTGCTCCTCATCCTTTCACGGAGACGAGGCATGTCGCCAGTGGAACGACAAAGGTGACCGAGGTCGAGAGGGGCAGCAGTGATAGCAGGGGAAGGGGCGTCAGGTTGAACAATGTGGAGAATGGCAGGAGGAGCAGGAAAACTACCAAGAAGACCACCACACAGGTCGGTGCCAGCACGGGAGAGATAATTGAGCAAGCAATGCGGACTCTGGGAGTAATGAAAACCTGGAAACAATTCAATGCAGGTGTGCAGAGAGCAGCACCTCCCGGTGGTGGTCTTGACGCTGGCCTCGATCGAACCAGGAGCACAAATACCATGCAGCGGGGCGGGCGAGCTCATCGAACCAGTAGCGTCGTCGGAGCCTTCCGAATTACCCTCCATAACATGCAGCACCGCCATAACAGTTAACAGGGTGAGCAGACCAAGATGAATAGCCATCGCGTGAGCAAGGGCATTAAGAGCCTCATAAATGCAGGTGCCGGGAGCCATGTGGGCTACCCTGGCCGTCGCCATGGGGAAGTGCGCATGGAGGCACGTCCCGTCCGAAGCATTAATCAACCGCATCCGGCGAATAATTTTTAAATATAAAGAAAAAAAAAACATTGTTATAATAAAAAGTTTAAAAACTTTAAAAATCAATTAAAATTGAAAAATTGAAAAAAAAAAATTAAATAAAAAATAAAATAAAAAACAAATTAATTTGAAAATATTAAGTTTAATTAAAAAAAAAATCTAATTTTCAATACACAATTTTAATTGAAATAAAAAAAATATAAAAATTTTATGTAATTAAAAAAATAATATTATAAAAATAAAAAATTAAAAAAAACTATTAAATTAAAATAAATTAAGAAAAAAAAATACAAATTTACTAAATTTTAAAAAAGTAAATGAAAAAACTAAACATAAAATTTAATAATAAAAAAAAAAATATGAAAAAAAAATCAATTAAATAAAAAAAAATACAAAATTTAATAAAAATTATTAACAAAATTTAGAAAAAATAAATTAAAAACAAAAAAAAACAAAAAAATATTGATTGTGGTGGCACCGCCAATCAGCCTCCCGCCCAGGTGGCGGTGGAGGCCGGCTGCTAGGCGGGAGGCCGATTCCGGGAATCGCCCTCCCGCGGCGGGGGAGACCGATTTCGGGAATCGTCCTCCCACGACGGAAGGCTGATTCCGAGAATCGCCCTCTCACGACGGGAGGCCGAATTCGGGAATCGCCCTCCTGCCGCAAGAGTCCACTTCCGAGAATCGGCCTCTCGCCCAGGTGGCGGTGGAGGTTGGCCGCTGGGCGGGCGGGGAGGCTGTCACGGCGAGAGGGCGATTCCCGGAATAGGCCTCCTGCCGCGGGAGGGCGATTCCGAATCGAAGCCTCCGCGCCACTGTGAGGGGGCATTCCGGGAATCACCACCCACGCTAGTGGCGGTGGGGGGGGGCATGCGGCGGGCGGGGGGTGGAGGCCGGCTACCGATTGGCGGCGCCACCACGATCAAAAAATTCTTTTTTTTTTTTAATTTTTAATATTTTTTTAATTCAAATTTTTTATTTTAAATTTAATTTATTTCAATTTTTTTGGCTTTTTTTTTTTTTTTTTAAATTTAATATTTTAGATTAATTATTTTTTAAAATTTAAAATTTATTTGTTAAATTTATTAAATTTTAATTTAATTTAATTTAATTTTTAATCTTTTAGTTTATTTAGTTTTTCATTTTTAAAATTTATAAATTGTTTCATTTAAAAAAAACAGTAAATTTATGGATATTTGTTTTTTAATTATTTGCACGTGGTTTTTTTCATTTCTTTTGTTTCTTAATGATAGTTTTTTTTTTTTAATTATTTTATATTAATTTTCTTTTTCAATTTTAATTTCTTTTTTTTTTTTAATTTTAAAATTTGTTTTTTTTTCTTATTATTATTATTTTTTTAATTTAATTTTTTCTTTTTTGTATTTTATTTTTTTAATCTAAATTTTAATTTTGTAATTTAAATTATTTTAAAATTTTCTATTTTAATATATATATTTTAATTATATGGTTTTTTTTAATAAATTAGAAAAAAATGTTTTTGATGCTCTTTTTTTTCTAATTTTTTTGGTTAATTTTTGTTTTTTTTCTTTAAATTATGTATTTTTTTTTCTCAAATTTTGTCATTTCTTTTCATACAATTTTTGAATATTTTTGTTTTTTAATTTATTTTTGTTTAAATTTTTCATTTTTACGAGTTAATTTTGTTTTTTTTTACATTTTATTGGTTTTTTTTATTGTTTTTATATATATATTTTTTATCTAAGTTTTGTGTTTTATTACGAACATGAAAATCACCACTCTAAAAAAAAAAGGTTGATGCTGCATCAATACATTTCAAAATTAGCATGAAAATCATCGCTCTAAAAAAAAAAGTTGATGCTGCATCAATACGTTTCAAAATTAGCATGAAAATCACTAACATTTTAAAACAAATATTCATACTTCATAAATAAAAATATTAGAGTGTCAAAAATGTGATAAAAAAAAGAAGAAGGTGATTCTGCATCACCACTTTTCAAAAGCGGGTGCTTTTTATGCTACCAAAAAAAAGTAGGTAACAGTGCGGTTACCTATTTCATCGGTAACAGTGTTGAAATCCACTAAGTAAACAGAATGCCAAAATTCAAACAAGGACCAAGTGGACTAGGGAGGAACGACATGCAGAAGCTTCTAGTAGACCCGACATTGGGCAGCCCCAAAAACCTCCGTTGCAATGCTGGGGATGTAGAGAAGCACATTACTTCAAGAACTTCCCACATCGAGGAAGGAATAAGGTGGAAGAAAATCTGCAAGAGCCATCGACGGTGGGGGATGTAGCTCGAAGCATACCCAGAATCAATGCAGCACTAGAGGATCAACAAGAAAATTACTAGCCAACCATGATAGAGTTAGAAGGTAAGATTCAAAACTGATCTGTTTCTATTATAGTTGATCTGGGAGCCAGCCTGAGCTACATACATCCTCGTGTAGTTGAAAATTTTAAATTGCAATATCAGAAATTTAAAAAGACCTGGCTAGTTCAGTTAGCTATAGGGATAAGAAGGCGAGTCCATGCTAAGGTACCAAACTGTGAGCTGAGTATTAAGGACCAACACATAACTATAGAACTTAATAATCTACCCCTGGGATTGTATGGTATCTTAATAGGGATGGATTGTTTGGAGAAACATTGGTCATTAGTGGACTGCAAGAATAAATTCATTCATTTTAAGTCAAATGATGGGACCTGACAAGAATTGTAGGGTATTAAAAATCCCTTGCAATTACAAACTATTACTGCATCATGACTAAGTAAATGCATGAGGAAGGGTTGCCAACTTTATGCGATTCAAGTAGGATTCACCAATACTAAGGATAAGATCCTTATGTTGGAGAATATTCCTATTGTGCAAGATTTTCAAGATGTATTCCTAGAGGAAATTCCGGGACTGCCACCAAGAAGTGACATATATTTTACCATTGAACTAATATCTGTGGCAACACCTATGTCCTGAGCTCCATACAGAATGAGTGTGTCATAATTAACAGAATTAAAGATATAGTTTCTGGAATTTATGGATAAAGGCTACATTTGGCCAAGTGCGTCCCCATGGGGAGTGCCAGTGCTGTTTGTGAGGAAGAAGGATGACACTATGCGTATGTGTATGGATTACCGACAGCTCAACAAGATGACTATTAAAAAAAATACCCACTACCATGCATAGATGAACTGTTTGACCAAGTCAAGGGAGCTACAGTATTGTCCAAGATTGACTTAAGGTCAGGTTACCATAAAATCCAGATTAAGGATGAAGATATAATAAAGACAACATTTTGCACCAGGTATGGGAATTACGAGTTTGTGGTACTACCTTTTGGGCTAACTAACACACCAACAACCTTCATGAACTTAATGTATGAAAAATTTCACCCATATTTGGACAAATTTGTTTTAATTTTCATTGATGATATATTAGTTTATTCTAAGAATATGGAAGAGCACAAGGAACATTTCCACATTGTGCTAAGAACTCTTAGAGAGCATCAGTTCTACGCTAAGTTTAGTAAGTGCGACGTTTTTAAGGAACAAATCCAATATTTGGGGCATGTGATTTATGCTAAAGGAATTTTTTTGGACCCGGAAAAGATAAAGACAATTATGGAGTGGAGTGTCCTAAAGAATGTAGCTGACATATGCTCGTGTATGGGTTTGGCTGGGTACTACTTATGATTCATCAATGGATTCTACAAAATATCATTTCCTATTACTTCCTTGCAGAGGAAAGGGCAGGTCTTTAAATGGACTAAAGAATGTAAAAAAAAAATTGATTTATTAAAGGAGTTGTTACCTACCGCTCCTGTTCTAAAGGTAGCAGATCCCAATAAAGAGTTTTAGGTATGTATGGATGCATGCAAGGAAGGTGTGGGAGCGGTGTTGAATCGAGAAGGAAGAGTCATAGCATATGAATCTAGGAAGCTAAAGGACCACGAATAGAGGTACTCAGCTTATGATTTCAAACTAACAGTAGTGGTGCATGCCTTGCGGATATGGAGGCACTATCTACTAGGGAAAAGGTTCATGTTGAGAACTAATCATAGTAGCTTAACTAGATATTTTAAGCAATTTGATCTGAATGCTCGCAAAGGCAGATGTAATTCTTTCCTAAGTGAATTCGATTTCGATATTCAGCACGTGAAAGTAAAGGAGAACTGGGTGGTAGACGCTTTGAGCAGAAATTTGCATGGCATTTATGAGTTGTACTTTAATCAGATCGAATTTAATTTTCAAGAACAGATTATGGAGGCAGCCAAGGAGGACTCGTAGTACCAGTATTTATGGAAGTAAGTGAAAGAGGTTGAAAGGCAAGGGAAACAATCCAAAGATGAACTCAATGATAAGGAGCTCCTAATTTATCAGAAAGGAATATATATTCCAAATCAAAATAATATGAAAATAATGGTTTTGGATGAATATCACAGGAGCACCTATGCTGAACATCCAAGATATCAAAATATGGTAACCAAAATTAGAAAGGATTACTCTTGGCTGGGAATGAGAAAGGACATAGCAGAATATTTGATAAAATGTTTATATAGTCAGCAGATTAAGGTTGAGCATCATAACCATGCTAGATTGCTTCAACCAATTGCAGTGTCCGAATGGAAGTGGGAAGTAATTTCCCTTGAATTTATCATTGGAAAAACTAGAAACAAAAGGCATAATGATTTGATTATGGTGGTAGTAGATAGACTCAGAAAAGTGGCTCACTTCATCCCTATTCAATCTACTTACAAGACCGTAAAAATTGCTAACAGTTTCATGAAAGAGATCTTCAAATTGCACAACATACCCTGAGAAGTCATTTCAGATCGTGATGTAAAGTTTACATCAACATTCTGGAAGACATTATTTAGTGGCCTGAGAATGCAAATACAATTTAGTACTGCCTACCACCCGCAAATAGATGGGCAAACAGAAAGGATAAATCAAGTTTTAGAAGACATGCTGCGCATATATGTGATGCAACAACCAACGAGGTGGGAGGAGTATCTGCATTTGGTTGAGTTTGCATACAATAAGAGATATCAAGAATCCCTTAAGATGAACCCTTTTTCAGCATTCTATGGGAGATAATGCCAAACTCCTATAAATTGGAGTAGGCTAGAGAATAAGATGATGCTTGGACCAGATATGTTAGAAGAGATAGAACGGGAGGTCAATAATATCAGGCAGAATTTGAAGGCATCACAAGACCAACAAAAGGTTTATGCAGAAAATAAAATCACCTTTCGGGAATTTTTAGTAGGGGACCACGTGTCTATGAGGATTAAACCAAATAAGAGAACCTTACAGTGGAAAGATTATGTCAAATTGGCTCCCAAATATTGTGGACCCTTCAAAGTCTTGGAAAGGATAGGGCTGGTGGCCTATCGATTGGCTTTACCAAGCTATATATTAGTACACAATGTCTTTCATGTGTTATTATTGAAGCGTTATGTCCACGATTCCATGCACATCAAACATTGACAGGGTATACATGTAAGTCAACAACATAATAAAATTATAAAAAATTAGTTTTCTAATTTGAACTGATTCAAATCTGGTTGCATGCAGGTAAAACCGGATGGCGAGTTCCTGGTAGAACTGCAACATATTCTAGATTGGAGATAAATAACGCTCCGGAAGTGAGTCATCCCCCAATTTAAAGTGCAGTGGAATCACTTGGCCCAAAGGAGGCTACTTGGGAAGACGAAAAAGTTATGTATGAGGCGTATCCGGAGATGTTCTCAGAAAACGAGTAGCAAGGAGGACGATGTTTATCTCAGCAGGGGAAGATGTAACCTCCTGTTTTTATTTTTACTTAATTCTTAAACAAGTTGTTATGACACATTTAGAAGGGATAACAAATAAGGCATTTGTTATTGACATTTTAATTCACAACGTTTATTTAAGATATTAATTTAATGATAATTTTTCTTGGATTAAAAGAAAAGGTAAGTTTGTGGTAAAAATGTTCTAAGAATCCAGGGGAGGTTGAGACAGTTCCGGTAGTTACTTTCCCAATCGGATTTAAGGAAAAATCCTATGAGGGAAAGGGGTTCTGTGAAGATAGAGGAGAGGGTTAATCAATGGATGGTTGCTCTGAGTTGTCCAGAGCTAGTGTATGAACCAGTGGAACTCAGTACTTAACTTAGAGAAGCTAGACTGGATTTGAAATCCTGAGGTATGACTTGCTATTTAAGGAAAACTAACTCAGTCCTGGTGCGGAGCAAGGGGGGAGTAGAGGATGTAATAACCTCGTTCAAAGGTTACTAAAAGACAAACATCAGAAAAAGGTATTTCAGTATTTATTTTTTACTGTTTTAGTATTGCTAAATTGCTGGAAAACATGATGGATAAATGTTGTACATAAAAGCATAAGAATGAGTACTATAATTTACATTCATCTCTTAAATACAGGATGGAAAGACAATTTAACTCATGCAATGGAAAAGAAGAAAAGAAATGCTAGAATTATTAATGTTATTATAACACAGAAAGAAAAGAGATGCTAGAATTATTACTGTTATTATAACGCAGAAAGAAAAGAGATGTTAGAATTATTATTGTTATTATAACACAGAAAGAAAATAAATGCTAGAATTATTATTTTTGTTATAACAAAGAAAGAAAATAAATGCTAGAATTATTACTATAAGTTATATCATAGAAAGAAAATAAAATGCTAAGATTACGATATCCTTAGCATCTTAAAAGAAGACTGTAATTGTCATTATTGAGAGGAACATCATTAAAGAAAGACAACGGTAGAAAAGCTGAGAAAAATCTGACTTTGGACTTATAATGTTTTAATGTATTATATGTAAAACATGGTAAACAGATATATCAGAGAATTAGAGAAATATAGTGATGGAGCATAAAACTTAGGCATTTCATCTCAACCACACAAACTTCCTCATGCACCAAAGACTTAAAAATACATAGAAAGGACAGTTTGGGAAATTGTCGAAACTTCAACCCAGTAGAGGTAAAGTATTTAGGCTGAGAGTTTAGAGCCGGACCCATAGAGAGGGTCGAGGATCAGGTCCCTCACTGCCAGATGAAATACATTTTACATGCACAAACTAAATAACCAGTTCCATTAAGTAAACACAGATATATAACACCAACTGTGTGAGAGACTCTTCACCTTTTTTATATCTTCACTGAAACAAGAGCATAAAAAAAAGTATGGGATTCACTTAGCACAAAAAATTCCAAGATGAAGACCAGGAATTTCCTTATAAAAATCAATTCTGAAATACATAATTGCAAATTACATGTTCAAACAAAGAATACAACTGAGTTGGAGTTCTGGTTAGTGAGAATGTCTTTAACGGTTCAGACCTAAAAAAATAGGGAAACCTCTAAGGAAATGAAGTTTTAGAAAGGAAATAAAAGGTCCAAGCCTAGTTATGAACCTTTTCTAACACCCCAAGGCCACACTTGACCCATTCATGAGAGGTGCAACCCCTGTCCTACAATAGGAAATGGGGCAACCATGCTTAATGTCATGGGAGTGTTGGAAAGTCGGGTTAGGGTTTACAATGTTGAACGCCAATAGGAGCATACCTGTAACAAAGAAAAAGTGAAATACCCCAACATTTTTTAGACCCACGAGCCTCCGGTCCCTGGTGCCTGATATAATCTATTAAAGAAAAAAAGATGAATTACGAACCGTAAAGAAAAATCCTACATAACTGAATAAAAGTATTAACAAGAGAATCTATGATTGAAAAATAGATATGCCCACCTGCATCACTTACCCCCAAGCCGAGCAAAGAAATTCTGGAGATGAAGTCGTTGTAGAGATAAAACTCGCATGCTGAAGCCGAACTATGGAATGATGAAAAGGACAGAGTAGTATGGACGAAGGGTAAGTAAGTAGATGTGAAAACCTCCTACGCCGAGGAGAATGAAACATAGTTAAAGAAAGGGATAGAATACCCCTGTAACGAATTCATAAAAAAATAAAAGGGAAATTGGTATAGTTTAAGTAAAACCCCGAACCTTACCTCCATCGCTGGTGAGAACTAGTGAATTGAACCCTTTCAATGACACCGTGGTTGTGTAAAAGGCAGATACCTATAACCTCAAAAATGGTAGCTAACAATTTGCAGAGCAAGGCTTCGAACTTCGCGGCAGAGAGAATGACACATTGGTGAGGGTTTGGGGGGATGGGTATTTACCCTAACCCTTTGCCTTGGATAGATCTACCATCGATTGCACTGTGGAGGATCAAATGACCCTAGTTTTCCAGCGGATAAGCTCAGGCA
Organism: Pinus albicaulis; assembly: GCA_034641835.2. NCBI lineage: Eukaryota > Viridiplantae > Streptophyta > Pinopsida > Pinales > Pinaceae > Pinus > Pinus albicaulis. Next base: position 1,436,352,315 of record CM076584.1, read on the forward strand.
GGTGGAATTAATCGCAGCTTCTGAGCATGTGTTAATGAGTTATGAATTCTTAAATGTTTTAGAAACCACAGTACAATATTCAAAAGAAAAATGGTAGAGACCAGTACAACGGATCGGAAATTTAACAAATCCCGATATGGCATATTAAAAAGAAATGAATGCTGGACAAGACATCTAGCAAGGGTTCCAAATCTAGGTCCCAATAGATTAAACCAAGGTCGGATCTTACAAATGTGGTCGATCAGTGTACTTTAACAATGTTATTAAACATGAAATTTGTTAAGGATATGGTTATAGATACACTTGAATATTGGGTTTATAATTTTTGGTGTTGCCAATGCAGTAACTTAATCGTTTTTTTTTCTTAGTTTGCAACTAAGTAGTAAAGTAATTATAAAGTGATTATGTGGTGGTGGTTACACAAGAAGGATGATGGCTCATTTTCTCACTAGGTCTTTCGAAAGAAGACGCACATAGATCGATATCTTCACGCTAGCTCTCATCATTTTCTAGCTCAAAATGTTGGTGTTCTCAATACATTAGCAATTATAGCTCTTAGGGGTTCTAATGATGAACATTTGGAGGATGAAAATTCCATCTCCTTGGAGTTTTTAAGTTGAATGTTTATAGTATGAGACAAGGCTTGAAGGCTTTTTAAAATGCTAATAAAGGTCCTAAGCCAAAAAATATCTTGGTGAACTAGTTGGCAGTGTTCAATTACCTTTTATACTATGTACTAGTGACAAAATTGCCCAGATTTTAAGGAAGCATATGATTTCTTCCACTTTTAAACCTTTAAACACCATTCGTAGTTCCCTAAAATCGGTTAAGGATCCACTGGACCCCAAAAGCATGAAAGGTGTTTATATGATCCCATGTTCTTGTCGGATTCCTTCCATTGGAGAAACTAAGCACTCTATAAATAAGATGATTGAAGAACACGCTGCAAATATTAGGCAAATAAGATGATTCAAGAACACGCTGCTGATATTAGGCATTGTAGGACTCAGACCTCTGCTCTAGCAGAGCATGCTGGGAAGACTAAATACCATATTTTTTTGGAGGAGTCCAAGGTCATTGATAGGGTTGAGCATTTTCATCACCGCAAATTTCTAATACTTGGAATAGGGATGGTTGTTGGAAGATTAGCAGTTTTTAGATTCCATCCCTATTCTCTTACTTGGGATCCTTTCCCAGTCCCTTTATTTTTTTCTCTTTATCCTTTTCTTTTGTGATGGACATTTTCATTGCTTTTTATATAGATTTGTAGGTGAATTTTTTGTTTTGATTGGTTTTTTAATTTTATTTTCCTTTTCGTTGTTTGGTTTTTTGATGTTGCCCCTTGTTTTAATTATTATTATCTTTAGTTTTTTTTTTTACCCCTGTTTATATTAAAATTATTTCTTCTTATTATTGTTATAATAAAAATTTATTGTTTATGTTTTATTCGTTTTTATAATAGGTTAAGTAGTTATGATTTTTCTCTGTGTTTTTACTAATTTTAGTAAACAAATTCATTTTAATCCAACTAAAGTATATCTTATAATAATTTAATTTCCTAATATTCATTTAATTTAATTTCTTATTTTTATATTATTATATTTTTTGACTGTGTTATTTTTGTTAACTTTTATTCTTTTTCATAATTATTTAATTATTTTTTATTTTTCTATTTTTTTTATGGTTTTAATATATATATATATATATATATATATATATATATATATATATATTATTTCTAATTATATTTACTATATCTTATAATATTTTAATTTCTTAATTTCTTAATGTTCAATTTAAGTAACTTCTTGTTGAAGTTTTCAGCTAATCGTTGCATCCCACAATCACCATTCTCTTGATGATGAACTACACTAAGCAATTCGAATGGGTCATTTCTCAATTGATTATGTGATTTTCCGTAAGATTTCTCACATTAAACTTAAATTAAGTTTAAGTGAGTTATTTTGAATAGTTAGAAGGAAGGAGTGGAATCTTCTTTACCTATGTCTAAATTCAATTCCCAAAAATAACATAATGAATGTTCACAATATTAATAATTAAATAAGATAAATACATTAACTTCATTTGAATAAAAGATAAAAATAAAATAAAATATATATACAATTTTATGATATACGTAAAATTTTAATGAAATAATTAAATAAATAGTTTTATTATGAGAGTGTAGATTTTTACAATTTCAATTCATATAATGTGTTTTTTTTTAAGCTATATAGGACTACGTCTTCACCATGTCCAATATATCACCTCAATTGGATCTTGGAATTAAACTAGTGATTTCACATCAAGAAGTGCCTTAACAAAACACCAAATCATCCTCTATCTAAAACCCAATAAACATATAATATATTGTTATTATTTTTATTATTGGTAGAAAACTATAAAACACATATAAAGTCAAACTGATTAATTATATCCATTTCACATATATTCCACAATTTCTAGAAAAGCAACAACTCAACATGATAACATTTATTTTTTCATTAATATTTAAATTTTCCACTTCATAAACTCTGCACTTATAACCATAAAAATAAACTATTATGTATTTATATCCCTACAAACAAATTGCGCTATACATGAATCAGAATCAATTTTATTTAAATCATTTTTTAATAAATAAGTTTGGTGAAATAAATACCTCCCCTTGCAATTTGACCAAAAGGTTCCAATTTGAAAATCTAATTGAAAATAGAAAATCAATACCATTCGTCACAATGCTTAAATATCCAAGAACATGATTATCATATTATGATAAGCCGTTAAAAATATGCTTCGTCGTAAGTTTGACATTTAATTTCCAGTGGAAAATCATGGTATTTCAAAGGAAACGGAAAAGTAAGAATATCAAATCATTGCTGATGGATATGATTGGAATTGACTTGTACCATTTGATTTGGCGTTTTATACATATCATGGAACACACAAAATTATCATTCATTTTTTTATGAAAGTTTTATTATTATTGGGATATGTATTGGTGAATAATATTTTAAAATGAATATTACGCAATAAGCTATAAGTATATTTTATTTTAGTTTTTATTTAATTATTTAAATAAAATTAGTATTTTTTAGGGAGGGAAATAAATTTTGAAAATATAAAAATAATAATATATTATCCATTTTTTTTTTGTTAAGGTAAATTTAATTTAATTTTAAATTATATATATAAATTTGGTTTTTGTGATCCATAATTTGTATAGAGATACTTTCGGTAAAATCACATAAGAATAGATTTTGTCGTGTTTTGAACCAACTATTGTGGCTCATTTTGAAAACAAGATGAGACATATCATGGCAGTAGATTTAAACAAATTTTTATTATATTTTAGATTAAAATATTTAATTTACTTATTCATTTGTTTATATATATATATATATATATATATATATATATATATTAGACGAGGTAGAGCCAACCATAAAAAAAATATAACACACAAAGCCTAAAAACTAACGCAAAAGAAGAAGGGCAGAAACAAAAGACATTTAAGAATATAAGGCAAGGATCCAACACTTTCTCATATTCCAGCCGTCATCTCTATTGAGATTAACGGGCCTTTTTTCAATCTCTAAGGCCTCCCTTAACTTACAATGATGGAAGTGGTCAATCCTAACAACGACCTTAACTTTTTTGATGAAAATATGATGGTTAGTCTTTTCTGCATGCACAGCTAAGGCGAAGGAGAAGGATACAGGATTCACAACTCTCTCAAATCGGTTAAAGAACCAATAGATCATAGGGATGGGAAAAGTGTCTACATTATTTCTTGTTCTTGTGGGAAACCTTAGATTGGTGAAACTACTTTGTTTATAAATCAAAGGATTTTTGAACATGTCGCTGACATTAGAGATGGAAGATCTCACTCCTCTGCCTTAGTTGAGCATGCATAAAAGACTAACCATCATATTTTCATCGAAGAAGCTAAGGTCATTGTTAGGATTGACCATTTCCATCATGGTAAGTTAAGGGAGGCCTTAGAGATTTAAAAAAGACCCATTAATCTCAACAGAGATGACAATTGGAATATCATTGGGTGTTGGATCACTGTCTTATATTCTTAAGTGTCTTTTGTTTCCGCCCTTCTTATTTTGCCTTAGGTTTTTAGGCTCAGTCTGTGATATTGTGATATTTTTTTATGGTTATTTTCATTCTTTCCATTGACCTTGTCCCATTATATATATAATGAATTAATCAATTAATTAATTAACAAATTAATAAATAGATTAAATATTTTAATCTAAAATATAATAAAAACTAGCTGTTACTAATTGAATTTAATTTTCAAAGTCAAACTAACAATTATCCTAACAACTAGTTTAGCCATTTCTACATCTATTTAAACTCAGCGTATCGATTTGATCTATCACCTAGTCCTGATGATGAACCATACTGGTTGGTTCGAAACATGTGGACGATGTTCTATTGTATATGCTTATTACCAAAAGAGTTCTAAATATGTACTTCTAAAATTTATTTATTACAATATTTTTTAGTATTATATAATATAATATAATTATATTTTATCATTATTATATTTTATTTTATTTAAATTACTAATTAAAAAACCAAGTGAAATGGAATATTTGGCCTCCTCTACATCTATATAAGCTTAATGACTTGATCTGATTTTTCATCTTGTGCTGAAGATGAACCACACCGGTTGGTTCAAAATGCGTCAACAATTTTCTTTCCAATGTGATTACAACCGAAATATTTCGGAAAAATTAATATGATCATAGAAGCATGAATTCGAAAAATAAGAATATGGTTTGGATATATATTAATTTATTTATATTTGTTTATAATAATAAATTTATTATTTCAATATTTTTAATAAAATATTTGTTTAATAATTGAAAATAATAATAAAATTAATGGAAAAAGAAAAACAATAAACAACTAGGAATAAAGGGTGGGGATCCAACATCTGCTAATAATCCAATCATCGTCTCTATTAACGTTAACTGATGTTTAATAGATCTCTAACACCTCCCTTAACTTATGCCGATGAAAATCGTCAATCCTAGCAATGAACTTAGCATCTTATATGAAAATGTGATGGTTCGTCTTTTCTGCATGCTCTGCTAAGGTAGAGGAGCATGAACTTTCATTCTTTATCTTCATGTTGGTTCTCATCATTTCAACATGCTGGTTCTCATCATTTCCTTGCTCAAAAGCTAGGTGTTCTCAACACCTTAGCTGCAAGAGCATCGAGAATATACGATGAATACCATCTTGAAGAAGATAAATCCCACCTCATGAGCATTTTCAGTAATAATGGTTATACCAAGTCATTAGTTCCTTATAGATTTTCAAAAAGATGAAAAGGTTCCTAGGAATAAAAAATATTCTGGACATTGGTTTTCTAGAGTGCACCTCTAATTTATTGAAGGGAGTACTGATGATATTGCTAGGACCCTCAAGAAGCATAAGTTTTCCTCGACTTTCAAGCCCCTCAACACTATTCGGAGCTCTTTAAGGTCAGTGAAGGACCCTGTAAACTGTAGGGATGGTAAAGGCATTTACATCATTTCTTGCTCTCGTGGGAATTCATACATTGTTGATACTCGTCAATCCATTAATCAAAGGTTTCGCGAACATGCGAATGACCTAAATCATGGAATTTCACGCTCCTTTGTGTTAGTAGAGCATGCCAAAAAGATGAACCATCACATTTTCCTAGAAGAGGCTAAGGTAATTGATAGGATTGAAAATTTCCATCATTGTAAGTAAATGGAGGCATTAGACATCGATAAAATACCATTTAACCTTAATAGAGATGATGGGTGGAGATCCTTGCCCTTTATTCCTAGTTGCTTATTGTTTTTCTTTTTTCTTTAATTTTATTATTTTTTTCAATTATTTAACAAAACTTTTATTAAAAATATTCCTATAATAAAGATATTATTATAAATGAATATTAATAAAATAATATATATCCAATCCATATTCTTGTTATTTTTTATTTCTTTGTTATTCATTTTTTTAACCATGGTCTAGTTTTTTAAATGAATAATTTAAATAAAATAAAATATAATAATGATAAGAATTAATATAATTATATCATGTAATAATAAAAAATATTATAATAAATAAATTATTAGATAAATTTATAGAAATTAACAAAAAAAAATATTTTTCTTTTTTAAGTCAAACTAGTTGTTATATTGTAATGACTAGTTAGATATTCTCTTCATCTACTTAAATATGTTGCTATGATTTGATATCTCATCTTGTCCTGAAGATGAATCTGCTCTCATGAAGTGATATGTCTATCTTTTCGTGAAGATGAAACACAATGGTTAGTTCGAAACAGTTCTGTAAAATCTGTTCTTATGTGATTATTACCAAACTTCTTTTTATACATCATATTAATTTAATAAAGGAAGCATATATCCTTCTTTTTATTGAAATATAAAAAATTGTTGACATATATATTTATATTTAGAAAATATTTCACATATATATATATTTTTATTTAGATAATATTTTATTAAAATTAGATATTGAAATATTTTATTTATAGTTGACTGGAAACTATTTTGTCATTTATATCTTTTAAACATTGTATATAAATTTCAAGCTAAGCACTAAATGAATTAGACACCTCCCTTGTATTGAAATTTCATATATATATATATATATATATATATATATATATATATATATATAAAGTGAGCATTCACATATTTTATTTAGGTATTGTCTAACTATTAAAAAAAAAAATCATGAGAGAATCTGGCTATGAAATTGCATGTGAGATTGTGATCTTTGGTTGTTTAAAATGTACTTTTTATTGTATAATTAGATTCAACACCTTCAAATTTATGAAAAAATCTTACTATACAATTGTTTGTAAGATTGTGATCTTTGGTTGTTTAATATGTATTTTTTATTGCATAAATGAATTCAACACCTTTAAAATCAGTTAGAGCACCTAAATTATGTAGGTCACACAATTTTGAAAACTATCTCGGGGATTTCCAACAAAATTGGCAAGAAAAAAAAAAACTTAGAAAACCTCCAAAATGTAGAAGTGTTAGAGCATGGATTTTATTTATGGTTAACATTAAAATAATTCCTTTTTTAACTGTTTTCTTACTAATATTTTTTAAATTGTCTCTCATTAAATCCATGTTAAACATGGGATGAATTACACATAAACCACCCAAGATAAATCCATTTGACAATTGACAGCATGAGTGACCCTAATAGTTAAGAGCATATGTTCTTCCTCCTAAAAATTCACAGTTCTATCAAACAAAACAAAGATAAAGAATATGCACACATCCTTAAACTTTAGAAATTAATTAATGTCTAAATAAATTATTAAAAAACAATTTTTTTAAATTATTGATATATTTTCCAAACATCATATACTAACTTTTTTATATATAAACTTGTGGTGGATGTTGCAAATTTTTCTTTATTATTATTATTTTTTTAAATATCAGATATTATGTATACAAATATTTACTTTCAATTATTTCATATTTCTATTTATAAAGCTATGACCAAATATTCTTTTATCACTACTATTTTTTTTTAAATATCATGTGTCAAACCATAAAGTACATATAGAGTAATTTATTTATTTACAAATTTTTCTTTACTTTGAACTACTTGATCTATCTTTACAACCAAATATATTTTTTATTAATATAATATTTTTTATATTTTTAGTTATTATATATATATGTTCCCATTGAAATATTATTTTAAATTTTATCTAATAACCATATGTTGAGTACTAAAATAAATACATACATCCCTCACATTGAGTTATAAAAGCTATATTGGACTCAATAACATAATATGATAAAATCAAATCAAGTATAACCATACTTAAGAAAACAATCGATAAATAAAATATTTAGAATTTAAAATATTATAAAACATTTTTCCAAAGATATAATAAGAGTAAAAGATTTAATAAATGTATTCATTTTAATTTAGGATATGGTAAAAAGAAATTTGTTACTCATATAAAAAAGTATATTTTACTTTTCTCATTAGGTGTAGAGTAATGGGTGATAGAGTGTTGTGTTAAGGTACTCTGAGGTGATGTCACTAGTTTGGAACCTGTTGGAACAAATATCTCCCAGTGATTTTGATGAGTTTAGATGCAAGTCACATGTTAGCCCAATTTACATACAAATTAACAAACAAATATATATATATATATATATATATATATATATATATATAATGTTAGGCACTTTATATTACTTTTGAAAAAAGGTACATAATTTTGTTTTCATGGGTTACTGCTTTACCACTTGTGAAACCAAAGTAGTAGCAGAGGTTCAAAATCTTAATATTAAATTTTATATAAGTTATAAGTATATCATTTAAATTGTAAAGAAAACTAATAGAAATATTATGTCAAAATTGATAAACATAACTGTAACATCGCCAAAATAAATATTATAATAGAGAATATTCTTCCTTTATCATGTTAGCATAAGGAAAAATCCATTTGTATTTGTGGAGGAGGATGATAGCGGGCATACCCCGCCAAACCCACATGCTTACTCTCGATGTGCATATAAAAATTCACTTCACATTTATATTCCAATAAAATTCCCAATCTGGGAAAACTCACAATAATAATGTGGAATCTTTTGTTAATATTTGTTTAAATTTAAACACCCAGATTTCAATATCACTTGTGGAAGCTATTTCAAACTTAACTTCAATTGAAGGTTCCTTACTTTTTCATCAAGGTTTTAAAACCCAAATATGAAATTAAACCCATATATTAAACAACACAAAACCCAGATGTGAAGTTTATTTTTGTTGTTGTGCTTATGGTCAAAACCATATATCAAGACCCAATATGATCTCTTTTTAAAGTTCATGGGAAATTTTGTCTCATACTAATTCAATTAGTCGAGCCAAGGTTTCAATTATATATGCGCCCTTTGCCATTTAACTTACCAAGCTCATGGCAATGGCAATCCATATAAAGCTCAGATTTTGATTAGAAATCGAACGCCAACATCACATACCTTTCCATCCAATGATGGATATTCATTGCACTCAACCTTTAACAATCCGACAAATATCGCATTTCAAGAAAACCACAACTTCTGAAGACATTGAAGCTGGGTTTCAACAAACTTCTGAATCAATTCAAACCAGAATCAAATCGCCTCTGTCAAGCACGTCTTATCTTGATTTAACTCTATAAGTCGATTTCAATTTGTGTTGAACTCGGAATTAGAATTGCACTTGATGGCATTGACTCAACCAACAGTGTTTCTAAACAGATTTCTCCACCAATTTAATTATATTCAAGATCAGAAGTTGTAATTAAACACATTCGATTGCAATTAACTTTACATTCATTCAATTCACACAAAGATCAATTAGACTCTATGTCCTTCCCATTCCAACACTGAAAATGTAAATTTCCATTGGAATTCACATCCTCATTCTACATCGATTTTAACTCTGCAAAGATAATTCATGAACGAAAAGATCTACAGGTTACTGCGCCTTCTTCTCCTGTGATATAAATTTTTAGTCAACTTTATACACAAAGTCTTCACACATATATTCACTTAATGCAAATTTCTTCAGCGCTGCAATTCAACGACTTTGCTAGACTACACTGCTGCAATTCTTTAGCGCTCCAATTCAACGATATTGCGAGGCTCAACTTAGAATAAATTTACTTGCATCCCTTCCATGTATTTGCAGATGTCAATTCACTGTAGGATAGCTTATATATAGAAATCGAACCCTTTAAATCTTGTCTCCTCTGTCTCGACTGTTGTGAATCGATTTCACAGGTATCGACTCACCAAACAGATCAATGTATATTCAACAATTTGATGCCAACCTAGTGCGTTCTTCATCGAAATACCGAACTTCATTAATGCCTATTGAAACCTTTTCACATGATAATACCACATTCAACATTCAACCTCAACGATTTCTGGATTGGGTCTTTAATATGGAAATCAACATTGATTTATAAAATTGAATCTCCTCCGATTCCACACAACGATTCTTGACATAGATTTATATTAATAGCAAATGGAATTCTAAAATATTAAAACCCATTCACTCAGGATTCATTTCAATTGTATGCAGAGAATGTAAGTTCAAATATGTTTTGAAAGCATAATTTCATCCAATTCATATGCGTATTCTCAATTCAACCCTCATTTACAAAATTTAACATGGAATTTCTAAATCAACCAATATATATAATTCTGAAATGATACTTTCACAGAAACAAAATGAAATCACTTACAACCTCTTGTTTTGGCCAGATATTCAAAATCCATGGCCCTTTCAACTGTCCGTAGACTTACAGGGAAACCCCTGTCTCCTATTTCTCCCTCTATTCTGAACTCTTCACTATATTTTTTTCATCACAAAACCACTCACATTTATACATAAATAATGAATTTAATTCATTCCAAAAATATCTCCACCTAATCCTCAACTAAATCTAATTTAAATTCATTTTAGGTGTGGACTCAACAAAGTCTCGTACATAGAATTCCTACTCCCTAAATTTGCTACATAATTCTATTTTCTCTCATATCCTTTTAATTATTAAAAGAATATATACAAAATACTCCTTTTATAATTTCTCTCCTAATTATTTAAAAATAAAAAATTAATTAATAAAAAAATTAAAATGTCACACCCCCTTTTATTACATAATTAAATAATAAAAATTTGCATTGATGCTCCTGCATCAGACTTCCAAGGTTGAAAATGATCATGATCTCCTGATAATGTGTTTAAGTCTTTGTCTGCCTGGATCCCACACTTTGTTCTGAAACTCATCATCTATATCTATTGTTTGCTTCTTTTCTCCACGTCTCCATATCTTATGCTGCCTTGCTCCACTGGCTGCACTTTCACAATATACCTCTGTCTTTATTTTTCTAAAATTCTTCTGCTTTTTTGCTACTGTCTACTGCCTCTGAGACACCCTCATCATCAGTATTATGATGCTTTCAATCTATATGTCCAGCCTACTGCTGCTGTCTCCAATTTCTGTTAATTCAGTTGCTGTAGTTGCTTTTTCTATGACTGTTGTTACTGCTCTTCTTATTGCCAACATTGATGTTGCTGCTGTCAATGTTGCCTCAATTTTCATCTCCCCAATTGTTGCTAACATTAGTTTTACTCCTGCAGATGTCACCCCACATGTTGCTGCCTCCCAAACTTCCTGTCCCTCTGCAACATTCTTTTTCTCATCACCTGCAAGTTTATCTTCAGAAAATAAATTATTATTTAATTCTCTTCCTGCAGTAACATATCCATTTAACTCTGTTTGTATACTAGTAAGAAAAAGCAATTTTAACAAACTAGTATCTGCTCCTTTCACAACTTCAAGAAAATTTATTCTAGTGTCAGCAAATTCTTCCTCGGTTTCAAATGTCTTCAGCAAATATTTCAGCCACTCATTTTGTTTCACATCATCAGTATGCTTAAATTCAACATCTTCTTCTTCTTCAAAAATCTTTAGTAATTGTCCATTATCATATTGTTTGATTCTGGAAATCAAATCAATATCTTCAACCACTGTATCCTCATCCTCTATTACTATAACATTTCCAGAAGTCTCCCTCACAGTTTTCTCTTGGCTATTCAGACAAGCCAACTCTTCCTTGTCACCCATGGTAACAAGCCTCTGCATATGAGACATCACTATCTCATTTCCTTTCCACAACAGTTCTTCTTCTCCCAAGAAAATTCCAAGTGATGGAATGTCTTCTGCATCACGTGTAAACACAATCAAATTGTCAGCTTCAAAATCACAAGACCCAATGGTCTCACTTGTTGATTCAGTCACCAAGTTTTCTCTCTGCAGTTCCAAGTCTTCTTCAGGACTTAGAAAATATTTACTGGATTTCTCCTCAGATTTCTCTAGTAACACTTCAGTATGCTGCTCTGAGTTCCTTTCCAAATCCTTTATCAGCACATCAGTATGTTGATTTGCATCCTCCATGAGACTGTCAGCTAGTCTCTCCTTCTTTCCATCCTCTGCTTCATGACTGTCATCCATGAAAACTTTCTTATCTTGCTTCTTCAGAAAATTATCCTATACATAATTTCTCTGTTTCTCAAATTCTCTTCTTTGAAGATCTAGTTTCCTATACAATTCAACAATTTCATTAGGAGTAGAACTTGGAAACTTCACACAATTTTCCATACCTTCACCGGCTTTTTACCCATCATCATATGGTCTTTTCCTCTGCTCCATCATTCTGATTAGACTCATTTGTCTTCATTTCCTCCTGAGATCTTACTATCTCAGCATTGATTTGAACGAATTTCAGATTCAACTCTTCCTGAACAAACTTTAAAGCTTGCTCATCTCCCTGTGTTTTACTTGCAAACACACACGACTCATTATTTTTTAAACCACAAGACTTTTCAATCTTGACTGCTTCCTCAAGCACTTCCCTTTGAACAGATATGCATGTGGAATCTTCAAATTCCATCTCTGGATCAAGAAATCTAAGTTCCTATTTCAATAAGGCAATCTCCTTTTTCCTCAACCTCATCTGCAATGGTTACCAAATCACTCTCTCTCCCTTTAGTGGAAAGATCCATCCTCCTTTCTGGTTTTCCTCCTCTTGTAGCCATTCCTGTAGTATCTGCAATTGTACCTTCATTACTGCAATTTCTCTTTCTCTAACTTTATCAGTCATCTTACCTCTGTGGCATTCTTCTGAACCTCTTCTCTGATCCTCCGTGATCATCTTCTCTATGAGTTTCTCACTCACCATGAGTTGCACTAGCCTCTGCAACATCAAGCTCTCATGCTTCCTTTTACCTCACCAATCCACTTCACTGGACCCGGTATTTTGGTAAGTACTGGTTCACTGCCTCTGGAACCTCTTGAGTACTCTCTTCTGCTCTCTCTAGGCTATCTATTCAACTCAACTTCTCTTCATAACACTGCAATTGTCTTCCCTATATAGCCTTTAGCTGAATGTCAGGTTCACTGCCATCATCATCTTATCTGCAACCATAAACCTCAATCATAAATTTCAAATCAGATTTAAAATTATTTACCAGCAAGATCTTTGCAAGATCTTGTCCTCCATTCATTTCTGAAAATCTCTGTTCACTGCAATTGTGTACTGCTGCATATCATATTCAAAAATATGATGTTCCTTCATTCTTCATCACACATTCATATTTAAAAAAAAAAATCTTCAATTTCACAACAGAGCCTTCCTGCTCTGATACCACTTGATAGCGGGCATACCCCGCCAAACCCACATGCTTACTCTCAATGTGCATATAAAATTTCACTTCACATTTATATTCCAATAAAATTCCCCATCTGGGCAAACTCACAATAATAATGTGGAATCTTTTGTTAACCTTTGTTTAAATTTAAACACCCATATTTCAATATCACTTGCGGAAGCTATTTCAAACTTAACTTCAATTGAAGGTTCCTTAATTTTTCATTAAGGTTTTAAAACCCAAATATGAAATTAAACCCATATATTAAACAACACAAAACCCACATGTGAATTTTATTTTTTTTGTTATGCTTATGGTCAAAACCATATATCAAGACCCAATATGATCTATTTTTAAAGTTCATGGGATATTTTGTCTCATACTAATTCAATTAGTCAAGCCAAGGTTTCAGTTATATATGCGCCCTTTACCATTTAACTTACCAAGCTCATGGCAATGGAAATCCATATAAAGCTCATATTTTGATTAGAAATAAAATGCCAACATCACATACCTTTCCATCCAACGATGGATATTCATTGCGCTCAACCTTTAATGATCCAGCAAATATCGCATTTCAAGAAAACCACAACTTCTGAATGCATTGAAGCTGGGTCTCAAAAAAATTCTGATTCGATTCAAACTAGAATAAAATTGCCTCTTTCAAGCATGTCTTATCCTGATTTAACTCTATAAATCGGTTTCAATTTGTGTTGAACTCGGAATTAGAATTGCACTTGACGGCATTGACTCAACGAACAGTGTTTCTAAAAGGAGTTCTCCACCAATTTAATTATATTCAGGATCAGAAGCTGTAATTAAACACATTCGATTGCAATTAACTTCAGATTCGTTCAATTCACACAAAGATCAATTAGACTCTGTGTCCTTCCCATTCCAATGCTGAAAATGTAAATTTCCATTGGAATTCACATCTCCATTTTGCATCGATTTTAACTCTGCAAAGATAATTCATGAACGAAAAGAGCTACAGGTTACTGCGCCTTCTTCTCTTGTGATATAACCATTTCTTAGTTGACTTTATACACAAAGTCTTCACACATATATTCACTTAACGCAAATTTCTTCAGTGCTGCAATTCAACGACTTTGCTAGACTACACTTCTGCAATTCTTCAGCGCTGCAATTCAACGATCTTGCCAGGCTCAACTTAGAATAAATTGACTTGCGTCCCTTCCATGTATTTACAGATGTCAATTCACTGTAGGATAGCTTACATACAGAAATAGAACCCTTTAAATCTTGTCTCCTCCATCTGGATTGTTGTGAATCGATTTCACAGGTATTGACTCACCAAACAAATCAATGTATATTCAACAATTTGATGCCAACCTAGTGCGTTCTTCATCGAAAGACCGAACTTCATTAATGCCTATTGAAACCTTTTCACATGATAATACTGCATTCAACATTCAACCTCAACGATTTCTGGATTGGGTCTTTAATATGAAAATCGACATTGATTTATAAAATCGAAACTCCTCCGATTCCACACAACGATTCTTGACATAGTTTTATATTAATAGCAAATGGAATTATAAAAGATTAAAACCCCTTCACTCAGGATTCATTTCAACTGTACACAGAGAATGTAGGTTCAAATATGTTTTGAAAGCATAATTTCATCCAATTCATATGCGCATTCTCAATTCAACCCTCAATTACAGAATTTAACATGCAATTTTTCAATCAACCAATATATATAATTCTGAAATGATACTTTCATATAAAAAAAATGAAATCACTTACAACCTCTTGTTTTGGCCAGATATTCAAAATCCATGGCCCTTTCAACTGTCCTACTTCTCCCTTTATTCTGAACTCTTCACTATATTTTTTTCCTCACAAAACCACTCACATTATTACATAAATAATGAATTTATTTCATTCCAAAAATCTCTCCACCTAATCCTCAACTAAATCTAATTTAAATTCATTTTAGGTGTGGACTCAAAAAAGTCTCGTATATAGAATTCCTACTCCCTAAATTTGCTACATAATTCTATTTTCTCTCATATCCTTTTAATTATTAAAAGAATATATACAAAATCCTCCTTTTATAATTTCTCTCCTAATTATTTAAAAATAACAAATTAATTAATAAAACAATCAAAATGTCACACCCCCTTTTATTACATAACTAAATAATGAAAATTTGCATTGATGCTCCTGCATCAGAGGATCATTGTCTTTATTAGAGGAGGCAAAGACAAGATTTACTAGTTTTTTGGCTAGCACATAATTGTTTTTTTCTAGCCCATCCATTTTGTCAATACACACTAATATTTCTTGATCTTTGTTTGAATGATCCATAAGGAGTGTTCCCATGAGATTTTTGATGTGCTAGTACATCTTAACCATTTCCATATAAGATGTTTAACGAGCTTGAGTAAAGTTACCAATCTTTCGGATTCAATTCCTAGTGTCCTTATCAACCTGATGATCAAAGATGAATCTTTAGCTATGAGGAACTCCTTCTCAACCTAATTTTTTTTTAAAACTTCTTCAAATATCTCCGTAAATATATCCATAGAATGATGAGTAGTAGCTTAAGACCAAGGCTAAGAAGATGAGGCTAATGGGATTTAGGACAAATAGGAAGGGTGGCCTTCCTTTTCTACCTCCTCTGTGACAATCAGAAACATGTCATCATGCCACAATGAGGGGAGAATGTAGGTGAAATAAATGAAAACTAGATTTTAAGGGAATGATATAGAAACACGAACCTAGGGGAGAGCACTAAATGGTGGCTCGGATAAACCCACCTATTAGCACAGTTCTTTGCTAAGTCATGAGTCCATTTTAAATCTTTTGTTTTTAGGATTAGATGTTGAAAATTTCAAAAAAAATTGGTCGCTAACAAAATTTCCAGAAGCGCCTGTTTTAGTCTTTTTGGAAAATCTGTTATATTCCTTTTTTTATGTCTTTTTCCTTTTATTCCGATATTGGCAGAAATTCTGGAAGCATACTCTGTTTTTTAAAATAAACGAAAAAGTGCATCTGCTTTTGTCAAGTCACATGTTGTAGTGTGAATACGTTTCAATTTTTTTTGTTAAATATTTCATATCTCATGATAGTTCTCGTATGCGGTCAGTTTAGTTGAAGGCAAGTCATGGTATACATTAATGCCTATGTGTCAACCCGTATTAATACACTTAACCATTAATCTTGTCCTGCCTGTCAACCCCAAGTTAGTTAATCGTATGTCAAAGTACGTGTTTTTCTGAAAGGAGGATATTGTGGTCATAAAACTTAACGCAATGTCCATTTGGTTGGTCGCACAACATTGCTGCCAGAAATTTCGGCCAATAATTAGCAAGACAATGAAGGTGACTACTAGTCACTAATCTGCTTGTCTCAAGACATCTGGATATTTCCATACGAATATACACAACCAAATGAAGATAATAATGGATATAACATGGTGCACACCACGGTTAGGAATATTTTCCATAATGAAAGTCGATTTGAATGGGGTGATGAACCATATTTTTTTTTTTAAACCACTGAAAAAGCAGGAGCGTGATAATTTAAGAGTTTTGTTGGAGATCGAATTTCTTAGAGTTTTAGCTTGAGGAGGAGTTTGTATTTCAGAAAGGATTTCAAAGGAGAATACAAACAACACTTGTAAGATGAAAATCCTCCAACTCTGCCACACCTATTAGTTTCAAGAGACAAAGCCATTAATTTTTGAAGATGACTAAAATAGGTGGAAAAATAAATTGAATTGAGTCATAGGGTACAGGCCTATTGGATGAAAATTCGAGTGTAAGAAGCTTGTTTATCCAGGCAAGGTGGTATTCTTTGTGCACCAGGTTAGGGAGCTCTCACTCAGGAGTAGCGTAAGAGTTTGCAAACTATTTTGATGGACGAGAAGCCACATTTTATGGTATTACATTGTAGGTTTCAAAAGACTCCATTGTTGAAGCATTTAACCTTCCAGAGGAAGGAGAGAGGTTGTTTAAAGGTCATATTATTACATGAGGAGACCTAAATAGTTTACTCAAGGATGCACACAGAGATCCAAATTGGGCCAAGGTAATTCCAAGAAGCCATCTTACTAATTTCTCGGTAGAAGCTATTAAACTTATCAAGATATATCTCACTTGTGAAAGGAGGTATACAATTGTGTTCCTTTATCACATGAGGTTCATTTTTCATGTTGCAGGTATGAAGACATTAAATCTACCATACTTCTTGTTGAAGATTCTGACAAAGATGTCAACAAGGGTCCAAACTCACACTGTTGTCTCAAAGTATAACTTGTATCATCAAGCTCTAATCAAGGTTCTAGTTGAAGAAGAGTTAGGGAAGAGCAATCAAACTTGGGATCACTTTTTGTTTTACAGGGCAAGCTAACCTGCACCTACACCTCCAGTTTCACAACCACACCCTTAGTCTAGAAAAAGAAGAGCAAAGAGAAAGAAAAAAAGAAAATATGCATAAAAAGGCCAAGGAAAATAAAGAAATGGTTTTTGTAATCAAGGCTGAGAGAAAGTTTGAAAAATGAGAGATTTACTTAGAAAGTAAACCCAAATCTATGAAAATGGTGCCCCTTGTTTCTCCATTTCCTAATGCCTACACCAGAGCCCGAAGAGGAAGGTCTACAACTTCAGATAAATCAAAAGAGAAGATGCTACTAGAAATTATGGAAGCACATATTCAACAGAAAATGCAGAAAGAGTATCAACCTACAAAATCTAATGAATAACTCCTCAAGGATGTTGGATATGACATCAGCAATAAGAAGAAGAAATAAGAGGCCAAACCTATTGTTGGTACCAGAAAGAGGCATACCAGAGACAACAACAAGTTTAGGCTTAAGTCAAAGGCTCTACGCAATCCAAGCTTAATGACAAAGGTCATTGATATTGAAGGTAAATCAAAAGGGTCAAAGATAGAAAAATATATGAAGAAAAACAAAAACAAAACCCCTTGAGAGGAGCACTTAGAGCCCTCAAAGAGAAAAAATATACAAAAGTGTTCTAAGGAGGAGAAATACATTGTCAAGGAAGTAGCCACAAGAACAACCATATACAGATCAGCTGCAAATAGAAAAAAAGACTTAGATAAACTTACTGAAGCTGCAACCCACATAGAAGGAAGGTAAAAGTGGGTTTTTGATACAAATACCTTTTTTTCTTATCCGTCACAATTTTGAACAAAAAATTAGATGGCAAGGAATATAAGTTTACATAGGATTTTCACAATTTTCTATGTATTTTTGGAAAATAAATAGAGCGCTACCAGAAATACTGGTAGCATTCCAGTTTTTTCGTAGTTAAAATTTTTTACCCGAATTTTCGGTAGCACTTGTTTTAACCAAATTTTGACACCTGACTGCAAATTTTCCGAGCTAGTCAGAGAAGGATAAGAACCCATAACCAAATCGATATAACAAGTGATGGTGAAAGGTGGTTATGAGGTTCTTGGAGGTCTTATTAAATCGAGATACATGGTTATTTAAATACCAAAGTCACAAGGAGATAAATCAACAAAAAAAGGGGCAGCATGACAACACACTCAATATTTCAACCCAAATTACTTCTCTTCTTTTTTCTACATTTGTCCTTTCTGTTAGATTTTGATGGGATATGGTTGTAATGACTTTTGATACCTATGTAATGTTAGGAGTAATTTGTCCTTATTTTTAGAAGAGATGGAGTTGGTGCCTCTATTGCTATATATACCATTTGTAAATACCATTTCCAGGTTGGATGTTGGTCTCCCTGAAGACTAAAAATAATAAAACACCTTTTTTACTTCATGCTGGAGGATTTTGTGAATCAAGGAATATATAATGTATAGTGTGTCTTATTTCTTTCTTAATTTCTTCTAAAATATGAATTACAACAACTAATAAGGTGTGAGTGAGAAATTGTTAAAGGAGTTAACAATAAATTATCTCCTTTCAGTTTTCTACAAATTATATGTGTGTTATAGAACATGTTAGTGAATATTTCATCAAGGATTTGTGGAATAATTTTTAGATGTAATCTATTTTCTGAATGTTGTTTACTTTTTATAAATAGAGTTTGTGTAAATAGCCATCATCATAGTTGTGTGACTGATTTAGGATAGGAATGTTTCCTAAAATATGTACTAGCTATCCATATTCTCCATTTTTACACTCTGCTCCCTATACTACCAATTTACCCATATAATTTATACTTGCCAAAAATTTCCAAAGGCATGAAAATTTTCAAGAATCTAAAAAATCATTTCAAAATATTTGATAAGCCAACCCACCACTCAAAAAACCTTATAAATTTGAAATGAACTATGACGTGTAAGGTTTACTCCTTTTGCAGTCACGGAGTGAGTCCTTGCACTAACACCAACAAAATTACTAACTCTACATGGGAAAACGTTATCAAAATTGAATCTCTAGAATAATATATTATACTCAAAACTATCACAAAAATATAGGGAAAAGAAAGAGACAAACATAAGGCCAAGCCGATGACATGTGATTAGGGGAAAAATATGTAGAATAACCAGAGAACCATTAGTAGGCAGGAAGAAAGGAAGAAAAACAAAAAACCAATATAAAAAAGTTGCATGCAGAGGATAATAATAGAGAAAATTGAAATTGAAAGGGAAATGAATAGAGAAATGACCACCAAACTAAACCTCATGCCCAATATTAGTGTAATCCTTTTGCCAAAGAAAGTGAGAATGATAATTTAAACCTTCTAGGAAAGGGCCATACTTAATCCTGAGAGCATGGGAATTATTTCTTAGACTTCTACATCAAGCTAGTGCCCCAACACTAAAAAAATACCATAAATTAGAGTATAGGAAACACGAAAAATACTCCAGAAAAAATAAAGAGAATTTTATTTAACAGACTATAAGTTAAAGGAATTTTGACTAACAATATAACATACTAGAGAAACAAATGAACCAGAGACCATAATATATCCTTGACCCCAATACTATTTCTCCTCGACCACCTTCTATTATGATATCCCACAAAAGCCACAAAATTTTTCATAAATGAGTTTGAAACTAGCTTGAAGGTGGACTGCAGGACTCAATGTCCTTCCTATATCTCCCATGCATCAACCTCCATAATTCCTGTACCATCCCACAATCTAACCTCAACCACTCCCAAATTCATTAATCGCTTCATGCATGCAACCTGCTAACTAGGGGTTGTAATGCAGCCCTTCACTTGACCTTATGCGCTCATCTCAAGATGGCAGTGTAATTCCCATGATTATACACCCTTTTTAGGAGGTATTTTAAAATATTATTAAATAGAAAAAAATTTTAATATCATTACTAAATATTTTATCATTTTATTTGTTATAGTACATGTTAAACTTTAAAAAAAAATTATAGAATATTTTACATATTTTTTTAAAGAAATAGATCTTGAAATTGTATTAATACTGGGATTTGGCCGAAAAAATTACAATCCTTTTAGGATCAAGAGTTTCCATAATACCTTTAATTTTTGGGATATAACATGTAGTAACATCCCAAAACATTATATGAGGACTCCACAATACATAAAAAAATTTCCCATTCCAACTAAATAATTTCCAAAATACCCCTAAAATCAAAATGTATTTGCATCCCATTTTCAAATTAGATTTATTTTGGCTTGGATTAGTTTATGGTTTTTCTTAGGGAATTAATTTTCACCAATTTTCCAACATGGATCCAACCCAGGTTATCTTAAATTTTTGGCTTTATCACCGTCCTTTGAATGATCTCTGCTAACCTCTTCTTTTTTTGGAACGATGGAGACTCTACTGTGTTCACCTAGTTGATAAGTGAAGTTCATTTTCAATGACATCCTCAGAAGGGAAGAGTCTAGATTTGTTTTTTCCTTTGTCCAAATTTGTGCGCCCAATAAAAATAACCTTTTTTCCACATGAGTTTTCCCTAGAAGCACTTGGGGAGTCCATTGATTTTCTATCCTTGGATGAGATGGCACCAACCTCTGCATATATTCTTGTCTTTTCTTGATTTGTTGTTGAAATATTTGTTTCCTTTTATAGATGGTCCTCCTTGTGAGAAGATGGATATGGATCCTCCTTAGAGATAGAATAGTGGTAAAAATTAGCTCCCTCCCACCATCGAGGTTTTCTCCTTCATTTATTTTCTTTATTAATCCTTTATTTGGGGCATAATTTAAAAACATGTCCAGTCTCATAGCAAGCTCTGCAATGGAAAGAGATATTTTCACAATCCATATTTTGTAACCATGAGAAATATGGGGCTATAAGTTTGATTTCTACTAGAAATCCATATCCACACATATGTGAGCATATGTGGGATTTAGGTAGAGGCCACACATATGTGAGCATATGTGGGATTTAGGTAGAGGCATGTATCTTCATTTAGAAATATAATTTTCCTAGGGTGTTATCAATATCATTCAAGGAATATTGCATAGATTATAATGTATAATTTCAATCACTCATGAGATTTTAATCTAAATCGCAAGGCACAATCATACTCTACTTCTTTTCATAATTCAATTCACAATTTAGAGAATCAATCACAAACATGCAATGAGAAATAACACACATGCACACATTATTTTTCTAGGGGAAATTATTTACTAAAAACCCCTTCTTTTTTCTTGCATTAATATTATAAATAGGATGTATTCCGATTTCTAACTCAATCTGAGCTCAAAATGCAAGTGAATAACCTATCTCTCTACACACTGAGAAAATATAACCCAAAATTAGTCAATTTATTCCTCTTCTTGAACCCCTATTTCCTTGTGCAAATCCTAACTAATTAGGCCCCTATTATTTAATAATTTACATCCAATTGATTACACAATTTCAAGGTTGATTATCTCACTTCATGCAACACCTGTACACTCAAGACTAGTATGCAGCTAATGTTACACTTCCTTGGAATCTCCATCACAGCTGTTGAACTTGAATTCTTTTCATGATGTATATATTTTGGGCTGATTGATAAATTAAATATATTATCACTAAGTTATGCTATTGTCCCATTGCATACCTAACCTTCTACTATTCCCTTCAACAATTATAACTATTTTAACTGAAAACAACTTGAAATAACTGACCCTGATTTCTATAAATTAGCAGTCACACATGCTTAACTGAAATCCAACCCTCTAATTTGAATATGCTGAGATAATTGAGTGACAAGAGTCATGTCACACAATTCAACTGCATCTAAGCTGTCTGCTGATGTGAAAATTTGAATTTTCTCATTTCACCAAGGAGAAATCAATTTGAGGCGTCCTTACTACATTTTTCAACACTCCCTCTAAGAAAGAAAGGGATTTTCAACCACAAACTTCCCTGCACCTATGGAACTCAAACTTCCCTATTGACAAATCCTTTTTCAAAATTTCATCATCTTAGTCTTTTGTCAGAATGTATTTTAGCAAAATTTTATGCCTCTACACAGAACCTCGTAAATGGTTATACCAAATATCTATATGCTTGGATCGATCATGAATTACTATATTATTATAGAAATTCATACAACTCTAGTTATCACAATAGATCATCGTTGGATCCATCCATAGACCAAAAATTTACAAAAGTATCTTTATCATCCATATCGCCTCACATGTTTCTTGACTTACAACCATGTATTCTGATTCTTCTGAGCTGAGTGTCACAAATGTTTGCTTATTTCTTGAAAGAGTATTAAATGACCCAAGGATCAGACTAAACATCTAAGCAATCATTCTACCGAGAGATCACAAGATGAAAAAAGAAGAGAAACTCACTTCATTTGTTAAGAAAATGAGCTATACATGAGCCTAATTTATAGGAACAATAGGGGTTTCTAACGATAGCTAGAAGATACGAATAATGACCCTATAGATAAAGATAATAATGAAAAGATAGCTAATAATATCACTAAGTAAGCTTACGAGTTTCCATATTTATTGGAAATCTAACACCCCCCCATAAGTGAAACGTAGGGAGTAAAATAAACAAAAATGAACACAAATAATGGGTCCCAAAAACTAGGCATTTTTAGGTACTCATGTATAAGATTTCATAAGAAAGAAATAACAAAAGAAAAAGAAGAGATGAAGGAAGGAGGATAGGGAAAGAAAATGAAGAGATGAAGGAAGGATGACTCAAGATGACTCCCCAAGGACAAATTCCTTTACTCCAAGCATATGTCATAACTGAAGAAACCTTGGTGATGCCAAGGACTTTGTAAATCCATCTACTATTTTTTCTTCAATAGGTACATATCCCAGGCTGAGAACACCATCTTGAATAAGTTGAATGCATTTTGTCCATTTATGCTCCACATGATTTCTAAAAATTTGTATTTCACTTTGATTATCACACCATAAGAAATCATGTTGATCCTGCTAAATGCCAAACTCAAGTATTACTTGTTGCAACCAAATAAATTCTTGACTTGCAAGAATGGTAGCTCTATACTCAGCTTTTGTCTTAGATAATTCAATTTTTTATTATTTCTTGTAGTATCACTCAATTTCAGTGAATCCAAGACATAAAAAAAACATGGAGGTGGATTTCAAATCATTCACTGATCCAACCAAGTTAGAATCAGTGAAACCTAGAAGCTCAGGAGAACCAATAGTATATTGAATGCCAAAATCGAAAGTTCATTGAATATATCTAATAATATTCTTTGATTTTTTCTAGTTACTATGATGAATATACAAATAAAATCTAGATACTAGCCTGACTGCAGAGGTAATGCCAGGTTGGGTGTGTGTCAAATAAATTATCTTGGCAACAAGTTGGTGATACAATGTAGGATCCACCCCGGGAGTGGTGAAACTAGTAGTAATAATAACACGAGACTGAAAAGGAGTAGGTGAAGGCTTACAATTAGCCATGCTAAAGCGTTGGAGTAAATAAATATCATATTTCTACTAGAAGATGATGATTCCTTTTGAATATTGGTGAACCTAGAAGCGAAGGAAGTAGTGCTAAAGACCAATATATGTCATAGAAAATTTTCCCATCAATGCTTCCTTAAAATTCTGAATCATAGATGAAGAACTGCCAGTGAAGATCAAATGATCCACATACAGAACTAGAATCAATAAATCAGAGCCTTATCCCTTACTGTAGAATGTTGTATCAGAGTGACAATGATTGAATCTTGGGGAAAGGAGAAAATTATCCATATTCTCATACCAAGATCTAGGATCTTATTTGAGACCATACAAATATCGCCAAAGCCTGGAGACAAGTGAAGGATCATGTATAAAACCAGGGGTTGCTCCATGTAAATCTCCTCATGTAGATTACGATGCAAAAAACAAATCTTAACATCCATTAGTGAAATGGGCCATCCTTTGGAGGCTGCAAGAGAAAGCACAAGAAGAATAGAATCCATCTCGGTGACAAGAGCTAAAGTCTTAGAATAGTCAATTCCTTCAACCTCTGAAAATCCTTTAGCCACAAGGTGTGCCTTAGTTTTATATATAGATCTATCTGCTACATATTTGGTTCTATAGATCTACTTGCAAAAGACCAACTTGCGTCCCTTTGTAAAAGGAACAAAATCCCAAGTATGGTTCTTCATCAAATAAGAGTACTCTTTTGTTATGGCAACTTCCCACTCAAGTTTTCCAAAATCATCATAAAATTATTGTGGATCCTTTGAAATGGCATGAATCAAAAGAGATATTCCTTAAGACTATGGTTGATTTAAGGCTAGATAACTAAAATCAACTAAATCATAGCCAAATCTATCATGATGCTTTCTCTTACAAAGACTACTCCTTAAGGAATTGTCAAGAACATGCTACTCTTTTATGGATTCTTCTAGTTCCTATGGAATATTTTCTTTTGGCTGAGTAACTTCAATAGATATTTATTCTTCTGCGAAATCTATAAAATTATCACAGTGATAAGAACCTTAATAAACAATGGAAGATGAGGTAGTAGTGGAAGAAGATGATTCTAGACTGATATTTTCATCAAAATGAACATCTATTTGGAACACAAATTCCTTAGAGTTAGAATAAATGATTCGATAAGATTTCCTATCCTCATAGTAACCAACAAATATCAATTTTTTACTTTTCTTTTCCATGCCTTCGCATTTTTTATCCAGAATTAATGCCCAAGTAGGACTACCAAATATCCTGAAAGAGGACACATTTGGATTCTCATGTGTCCAATCTTCCATTGGAGTCATATTTTGAAGTGCCTTATGATGCATATTATTTTGAATGTAATTATCCCAATTAACTGTTTCAACCCAAAAATTAGATGCCAAGTTATTGGAATGAATCATGTAATTATCCATCTCCTTAAGTGTTTTATTCTTTCGTTCAACTACACCATTTTCTTGACGGGTGTAGGGAACATAATTTTGATGAAGTATGTGCCATTATTTGCAAAAAAATTGAAATTAATTGCTGAAATATTCCCCCCCATTATATATTCATATATTTTTAATGGAGCATGAAGATATTTTTTCAATAAGAGATTTAAATGTCTTGAAGGTTGCAAACACTTCACTCATGTACTTGAGAAAATACACCCAAGAGTATTATGAAAAATCATCAGTTAAAGTTAATGCCTATTTGGCCCCTGAAAAAGGAGTTGAAAATGTCATTAGATCACTATGCACCAACTAAAGTTGAAACCAAATTTTGTGTGTACATCTGCTACAAATATCTATAATTGAGATGACCAAATATTTCATGCCAAAGCTTAATCAATGAATAAAAATGAGCTATAAAATAAGAAGCAGAGTAAGGATCGAAGAATACAAAATTATATAATATATTATCATGATCAACTAGTCCAATAGCAACAACAACTGTAGGATCATGTAGCTATTTAATTGCTACTTCATTTGGAGAAAACTCTACAGTTTTCCCATCACTAGAGTGACAGATCCGATAAATGGAAAATAAATTTGTGGAAATTTCAGGGACTAGGAGAACATTGTTAATGTGCCCATGTGTTATCTATAAAAAAATTTATCCCTTTAATTCAAGTTGTGTAGAGTCACCAACTGCAATTTGAGAGATGTTTCTATGATATGCAGAGGAAGTAGGTCTTGAGAAGGAATTATATCAGATGTGAAGATCTTTAGTGAAGTATCTAATTTTCTGTACATTTACGTATGGATTGTACTGATAGAGAATTTCCCTTTCTTATTGAAATATTATGCTTCTTCATGGAATCTTCTAAGGAGTTCAACTTTATCCAACATCTTGCTTCAATATGCCCCTATTTTGTACAAAAGTATAAATTTCATCTATTTTGGTCTTCTTCTTTTCCTATTTTTTGTTTGTATTTAAGGATGATTCCTCATTCTTAGAAAATGGAGGAGAATATTTAGTATTCTTATTAGGCTTGGAGGGATACTCACAGGCTTGTGAAAAAATTTTCTTTGGTTGAAACCAAGATTTTTGCTTACCTTCAGAGTTATGAGCCACCAAATATTTATATGAAGAGCCAAAGAGAAAATATATTTTCTTGAGGTTAGATTTTTCTCATATGAGATGATCACAAAATATCTCAAAGCTGGGCATTTGAAAATTTTCACCAAGGGCATCCCTTGATGCATAAAAGGAAGATGCAAAAACCTGTACAGGAACCTTTCATTTGGACAAAATCAAGAAAATACATTCAACATATTTTTTATCCTTTCCACATGCTTTTCATTGGGACAACAAAGACGTGAATTGAACCAAATACTCCTCCATAGATGCATGTTAATTAGGTGCTAGGGCTAATAATTTAGTTTCCAATCCTAATGCATGGAACTCATTGATACCTCTAAGCACAGAAGCAAGTTTTTCTAAAATTTCTTTTGGAGTTTCACATTATTGAAGATGAAATAATAGGTTGTCTGAAACATGAAACCCAATCAACCACATTGCTTCATCTAGTTTATTCTTGTAGGAAAAACTTTCAACTTCGTTGCTAAAATTCGGCTGGTGTTCGCTTAATGTTTGCCACAACCCCTTAGATTGCAGTAGTTGTTGAATATTTATTTTCCCAGTATGATAATTGTACAGAGTAAGTAACTCTATTATAATTAACTCTTCCATAATATCAAAACTCAAAATTTACAACTACAAAAAATGTAAAAAAAAATTGTCCAAACTTCCTTTTACGCCAGTAAAAAAAAATGCCACGAAATGGAAATACTATTTTTATATATCTTCCATTTTACTCCAATCAATATTTTTTGCCTAGTTCTTCTTTTACTGAGCAGAAAAAAAATTGCAATACTTTTGATTTTTTCTTCTAACCCAAAAATATTTAACCAAAAATAAATCCAAATAATTTCAAAATAATTTTAATAAGGGCCCAAGAAAATTAAACCCTTTTAAAAAATAATTGTACCCATATGCTTTCCTCTTGTAAAATTTGTGGGAAAAATTTCTCTTTTTATTTTTTTAAATCACGGGAAAATTAAAAAAGGGGGAAAGTTAATTATGGAAAATGCTATCAAATATGAATGGAGCCTTTGATAACATACAATAAA
Organism: Pinus albicaulis; assembly: GCA_034641835.2. NCBI lineage: Eukaryota > Viridiplantae > Streptophyta > Pinopsida > Pinales > Pinaceae > Pinus > Pinus albicaulis. The sequence continues at coordinate 1,436,380,065 of CM076584.1, forward strand.
TTCATAGAGTCATTGAATAAGGCCTCAACGACCTCCACACTCTTCTTTTATGACTTCAAACATAAAAAACAAACGTAAAACCCTAACAGGTCTAGATCCAAAACTAAATCTTGAAAACTTTAAAATAGATATAAAAAAATATGAGAAGGGAGCTCATAGTATGGCTCTTATACTATAATAGAGTATTAAAATACCCAAGGATCAAACTGCAAAGCTAAAAAATCCTTCTACCGGGAGATCGCAAGATGAAGAATGAGGAGAAACACACTTCATTGCTTAATAAAATGATTTATACATCACCCAAATTTATAGGAACAATAGAGGCTTCTAACGATATTTAGGAGATAATATTGATGAATGAATAGATAAGTATAAGACTGAAAATGCATCTCATAAGATCCCTACGTAAGCTTACAAGTTTCAATATTTATTGGAACTCTAACACTATTATACTAGGAAACTGTTGCAAACCCAACATTTAAAATTCCACCTAATGTAATCTTTCAATCGCGTAGACTCCCTCACCAATATGCATATGTGAAGCCATACAAATTAACTCCCTATTTCCATCCATACCATAATCCAAACTGGATATTGCCTCTAAGGTACCGTAAAACATTATTAGCTTCCTTATAAAATAAATTTGTTGGCCTAACCATAGATTGGCTTAGATTGCTGGCTACGTAGAATATATCTCCTCGTTTTTTCATAAGATACATAAGTAAACCCACTAGCTACTAATAAATGGTAGCATCGACTTCTTCACATGAAGTGGCATCCTCCTTCATCCAATTGGTCACTAGAGGTGTCTCCATGGGTTTACAACTCTCCTTGTAGAATATATATAGTATCTCATTTGAATACTTTCCTTGAGACATAAACAACTCCCCATCCCCTTGCCATACTTCCAACCCAAGGAAGTAATGCATGAGACCCATGTCCTTCATTTCAAATTCCCTTGCAAGGCCCTTCTTGCAAAATCTAATCAATTACTCATCACCATTCAAAATAAAATCATCAACGTATAAGACAATACTAATAAATTTAACTTCTAGCAAAATATGATACAGGTTTTTATCAGCTTCACTTTTTGTGAAGCCCAAACCACTGAGATAGCTTTAGATCCTAGTTTACTAAGCACAAGGTGCTTGTTTGAGATCGTACAATGCTCGATTGAGTCAGAACACATGAGAATCCATATCAAATGTCTCAAAACCTTATTTTTTCTGATTGTACACATCCTCCTCAATAAACCCATTGATAAATGTGTTTTTTACATCCATCTGGTGGATATTCCACCCCATCTGCATAGCCATTACAATAATTGATCTAACTGATGAATACCTTGCTTGGGAGAAAAGGTTTACTCATAGTTAATTTCCTCAACTTGAGAGAATACTTTGGCCACAAATATGCCCTTATACTTATCTATGCTTTCGTTTGTTGCATGCTTAACCTTGAAGATCCATCTCAAACCCACTACTGATTTATCGGTTAGTATTGGGACCACTTCCCAAACACTTTTCTTTAAAATGGATTCATACTCTTCCACCATTACATCAACCCATACAATTTTCTCAACTACTTCATCGAAATACGATGGCTTAGTCTCTAAAAGATGAATCATTATATCCATGTATCCATTGTACTACTCAGGTGACCTCCTTTTCCTATGAAAATTTGAAGGAGCTCGCACATTCTCGCTCACACCCTGCACAAGTCTATCAAATCCATTAGTTCTTTTCATTCCTTCTCTAAATAGTTCTTCTTGAGTGGATCTCTCCACTCTCTTCTCCTCAATTATGGCTGTTCCACAACTTCCTGAGGCTCCTCCTTTGGAGCTAAAATATCCTATTCTGGTGGGATCTAAATATCCCTCTCAAGAGAGCACCACATATCTTTCTCCTCATCAAATCTTACATCCCCTCACACAACTTTCATTTGGAGGGAAGGTAATTACACACGCTAGATGTAAGGAGTTTCAGTGTAACCCACAAAAACTCCCATCTCAGTTGTCATTTCAAGCTTATTCGTTGACTCTTTGGAGACATTGTAGTAACCAAAGGCTCTAAAGATCACAAAGTGAGACACATCTCGCCTTCTCCCCGAGAAATAATCCTTTAGTGTAATCATACCAAGAATCCAATAAGGACTCAAATTATACAAGTATATTGTTGTGTTACATGCCTCTACCCAAAAATGCAGCGGTACGACTTGGTCATGTAGCATAACTCTAACTGCTCCAAAAATTCTTTGGTTCTTCCTCTCAGCTACCTCATTCTATTGTGGTTTGTGGGGCGTTGTCAAATATCTTTGAATGTCTTATTTCACGCATAAATTCTTGAATTCATTCAAAACATACTCACCTACGTTATCGCTCTTGAGAGCCTTAACCTTATTTCCAGTCCATTTCTGAACCAGTGCTTCGAATGCTACAAACTTGGAGATCATCCTTCTTCCACATGAAGAATATCTAACACTTCCTTGAGAAATCACCAATAAAGATAACAAAATATTTATGTCAAGCAGTGGAAGATATTGAGAAAGGTCCACATATGTTAGAGTGGATCCTTTCGAAGACTACATGTGTTTTTTTGTTCTAATCATGGAAAGTGGATTTTTCACACTACCCCAAGGTGCAAAATTTGTAGATATCCTGCTGCTTGAGTGCTCCTTTAGGGAGGCCAATGGTTATTTTTTGCATAATATTTAAGCCATCATGATGAAAATGTCTACCTATTATGTGCCAAAGTTCACTGACATCCCGGTTCTGCACTTTATCTACCTTACTGTTTAATGCATAACAATCTTCCACATATAAATTATATAGGATCTTCACACAAACCCCAATTTTCTTTACCTATCCAGTGGATACATGTTTGAGGAATTATTTCCCTTTGCTGAAGATAAACTCATAACCACGGTCTTACAAAACTGCTACAAAGATGAGATTTTTCTTTAGGCCTAGAGAGAACACGACATCCTTGTGTTATAGAGGGTATCTTTACTCCCTCTGAAAGGCGACTATACCAATTTTGGTCATGTTGTGCCTTCCGTCATCCACCAACTCAATGTGAATTTGGAGATATTTCTCCTCCAAGTCACTGAAAAAATATCTACACCCTCTCATGTGAAATGATGCACTTGAGTCGAGGTAACACATGCTACCTTTAAATGTGCTGGCCATGCATATGATAAAGGTGAAGTCAAGCTCGAAATATGAAGCCAAGGCTTCACCTGCTGCTCCTCCTCAGTTCTTCTTGCTCAACTTTTTATGTGGACACTTTATGGCATAGTGTCTGAATTCATGACAATTGAAGAATTTTATTTTGGATAAGTCTTTATTATTTCCCCCTTGGCTATACTTCGGTTTTGTTTGAGATTTATTCCCTTTCCCTTCTTTCCCTTTCTGGCCAATGCAAATTTTTCTTCATCCTAAACATTAGATGAAGTCTCATCTATCGTATTCTGCCCTATCTCATCTTGTACCAAATCAGGCCATAAGCATTCCCAATTCAATAATTTCTCCCTCCCATTCACTGAGCCTTGGTATTCGTGCCAATTTTTGGGAAGGCCTAGAATATCTGGGCTTACCAAGTCATCTTCTGCAACATTTACACCAACCCCACCATGCTCATCATGAACTTATGTAAACCTACTCAAATACTGTGAAAAATTTTCATTCTTCTACATATTGATATTTTGATGTTTATCCTTGAGTGTTAGTTTCATGAGGTCACTACTATTCTCGAACTGCCTTGTTAGTGCCTTCCACATTACGAAAGGATTTTATTTCCCATGTAGATTTGAGACAATGTGATTCTGTAATCCCTCCAAGATTAATCTCCTCGCCTTAACTACATTTTTCTTCCACTGAGCTAGGTTCTAGAAATCATATGCATATGGTTTTGCAACATCTGTCTTGATGTATTGTAGTAATCCAATGTCATCCAACTTTTCCTCCATGTTATCCTTCCATTCAATGAAATTAGAGATGCCTTCAAAGGCATACTCTAGTGTCTGCTGGTTGAAGGTCATCTTCCCAACCTTGAAGAGATCCTGCTACTTAGAACTGCAAATTTGAACCTCTCGACAAACAAAATTGAAATTATTTTTCTAATGTGAATCCTACTTTGATACCATGTACAAATTATAGTGTATAATTACAACTTCTGATGAAATTTTAATCTAAATCTTAAGAAACAATCCTACTCCACTACTATGTGAAATTCAATTCACAATTTAAAACACCAAACAAAAAATGAAATGAGAAATAACACACATTCACAGAATATTTTTCCCCGGGAAAGAAACTTCTAAAAAACTATTATACTTTCCTTCATTAGTCTTATGGATAAAGATGTATTACAATTTCTAGCTCAGTCTGATCTCAACCTGCAAGTGAATAACCAATATATCTACTCACTGAGAAGATCTGAAACAAACTTAGTCAATTTATTCCTTTTGTTGGGCCCCTATTTCCTTGTGCAAATCCTAAGGAACTAATCCCCTATTATTTATGAATTTATCTCCAATTGATTGTGAAATTCCCAAGGTTTATCATTTGACAACATGCAACACCTGTACACCCAAGACTATCCTACAAGTGATGTTACAATGCCTTAGAATCTCCACCACAACTGGGGAAATCCAATTCTCTACATGCACTGGATATGTTGGATTGATTTATCAGTTAACTAGATCATCAGTAACATAGAATTTTGACCCACTACACAATTGATCTTCCATTGGTCCCTCCAATAGTTAGAACTAGCTTAACTGAAAACAACTTAAAATAACTGATGTTGCTTTCTTAAAATTAAAAATCACACATGCTTAATTAAAATGTAGGTCCTCTAACATGAATTTATTGAGCTAACTAAGTGACAGGAGACATGTCATGCAAGTTAACTGTATCCAAGCTGTCTGCTGATGTGGAAATTCAAATTTTCTCAATTTGACGAACGCAAAATTAAATTCAAACATTCTTCTTGCATTTTTCAACAAGGAAAGGTTCCACAAATGCAAGGGAATATTAGGAAGCCTAACCGAAACCAAAGAAGATGGAATAGGAGCTGTGAGGAGATCAAAGGAGGGATACCAAAGCTACATAGCAATCCTTGTATTGCCCCATAACAATAGACAAAAGCTAAAAATCAAGGCTATTTCCTCAACCTTGTTAAAAAATGATATAAAAAAACCTCTTTCGAGAGGGTATATATTGACAACATCAAATATTAATGATTTCCATTACTTATAAATCAATGAATGATTTTCCACTAGCTTTGGCCACAGATCATTGAACCTACAAATTAATCTAGTTGAAAAAAATAGTTTAGCCTCACATAAAGACTCTTCCACCAACGAAACCTCCATCATGGGGGCCTCAAGAACCTTGATCCCAAAGGAGTGAGATACATAAAAAAAACTTGTATTAATTGGTGAATAAGCCGACCCTGAAGGGAAACTACCTGAGGCAAACTTCACAACATCACTAGAGGTCAACGAACATGCTTCCTATCGGGAGAAATATTGACCACACACAGTAGCCGAGCCTGGAAATAGAGATGCACCACTAGAAGCATTGTTCACAATAGAGGTCGTTGCTGAGAGATCTAGAGGCGAGATGCTAAAGGGAGAAACACACTTATCATTATGACAACCAAAAGCCTAGATCATAGCCATGGCCTACTGAGACGTCATTTCGACCGCCGAGGGAGCCATTTCAAAAGGAAGGAGAGCCACAACATCTGAAAAAAAATGTGAAACAAGATTTCCACTAAAGAGAAGAGATAATCCTGGGAATTAAAAGAGGTTAAATCTGGTGGAGGAGCTCCTATCAATGTAAAGTGAATATAGAAGGAGTGGGATTTTGACTAGGACCAAACCCTAGTAGTCAAAACAGATAATCAATCAAAAGCCATAAAATATTTTATATTTTATAATAGAAAAACAAATAGATCATTTTTCTTAGAATCTTGCACATAAAGTCTATTTATAAATAGTTTCATTAAGTATGTAGCATTATGAATTCAATGTTATTTGGGTTTGCTTTTGTATTTTGAATAAATGGTTGTTATCCTCTCCACCCAAGTGACATGTCAAATTCATATTGAGTATATTGTTGTAATGACTTCTAGGTTTGTTTTGTATGACCTTCTTTAATCGTGTTGTTGTATGAATTTTAGCCCCGATGAATATCAAATATTTTAGATGATACTTAGTTACATAGCAAGAAAAAAAACATTGTACATTCACTTTATCATAAAACAAACTTTGTAAATCATAAACAATATCTAATATCTTACATCTCACTTAGTTACATAGAAAATAAACATTGTAAATTTTATATTGTGTTGAACACTATCCACTTGTTATAATGAGACAAATATATTATTATAACATCCATTTAAATATTCAACATAAAAAGTACTTTAACCAATAAATTTTTTTTTTAAACAAATTGGCATTCACCTTTTTTTAACTTTGAATATTAGCCTATCAATTATATGAATATATAAACATTTAATAACATTAATAATACCAGCCTATGAATTATATGAAAATATAAACATTTAATAACATCAATAATCAACTGTTATTAATAGCACTAATTTGTGCACAAAATTACAATTTTCAAGAAAATGATCCTTCATATGATCCTCCATTTCCTAAATACTGTAAACAACAAATATTTCAAACTTTAAATCAAACAAAATAAAATGGAAGTAGCTAAAAAGAAATTGTTCCATTACTTAAAATTCATCATGAACGCAACCAATTCAAAATTCATCATGCATCGTAACTAATTGCAACTCAAATATGCAACGTAATAGACATTCACCTTCCTAACGTCGGGTACTATCGGATCAACCATATGATTTTTTCACCATCAATTGTAAAAGTGGTTTCTGCAATGCAAAAAATGTAATTTATAAATTGTAAAAGTGGTTTTCGCAATGAAAAAATGAAATTTATAAATAATGTTAGTCTAATTTTATCTTAAATTTAGATTTGATCTACTAAGTTTTGATAACGGAATTTATTATTATATTTTATAATAGATTCTTCAAAGTTTTAAATAAACTTTATTAAAAATAAATAAACTAATAAACAACAATAATTTTATAGTTTAATTTAATTTTATAATTATATATATATAATTATTAAAAAATCGAAGTCTTTTATTTAAAATAACAAAATAGCCCATTACAACATTTATTGTATATAATGATGATACTGATGATTAATATCCACTGAGACTAATCTTTGATCTAAAGGGCCTAAAGGAAAGAGTTATTTAATTTGATTTAAGATTTTATTTCTATGCTCAAAAAGCTTCGAGAGAAGCCTCCCGAGATCACTATAATTTTGACATCTTAAAAGGCTAGGAAGGTCAGTATTGCAACAAAGATTATGAAATTGAGCTCTAATGTGGTTCTCTAAGAGGAAGTGATTTTCATCCTCAATGTTCATATTCTCACAGAGATGGCAGATCATTTCCATCCATGGTGTTTTAGGAACTGTCGAACCACCTGTTTCACTATGGAGCTCATGAGAGTTCGTTCTAATCTTGGCTATATTAATTTTCTTCTTTGAACTAGTTAAAATAGAGAGATACTTTTGATCTTCTAAGGTGGGGTTGATGACCTCCTTATAAAAACATTTTAATACTAATTATTTATTCTATATAAAACATCTCTAATTATTTATTACACTAAAAAATTCAATTTCAGTCCATCACCATATAAAACTTAAATAATTCAAACACTAAATAATTTCAATTTCAACCCATCACAATATAAATTTTAAATAATTCAAACACTAAATAATTACAATTTCAACCCATCACAATATAAATTTTGAATAATTCAAACACTAAATAATTACAATTTCAACCTATCACAATTGAATGTAGGTCATTCTTCACTTAAATATTATAATTTTCATAACAATAAATATATGGTTAAATATAATGGCATATAACGACCTTTAAAAATCTTGTAAACTATTGAATTTAGGTTAGATCTAAGACTTTCGTGATCCATAAATTTAGATAAATATCTTTTAGATTAATTACATGATTTTGAATTGGTTGACGTTTCGGCCTTAAAACCTTTCAAAATGAATATAAAGGGTTAAAGTAAAAATCTGTGTGGCTGGAGCCCATTTCCAAGGTTCATCTCTCATTTATCCAAGGGGCAACGGACAAAATTTCTCATGTCCTTAAGAAGAATAATGTTTCTTCATCTTTCAATCCCTTGCATACCATTAGGAGCTCGCTCGGATATGTCAAGGACCCTATTGACCCTAAGGACTTGAAAGGTGTCTATATGATTCCGTGTTCCTGTGGGATCCCCTATATTGGACAAAAAGGGAGATCCATCCCACAGCGAATCCAAGAGCATGCTGCAAACATTAGACACAAACAGTCCCACACATTAGCTCTTGCTAAATATGCGAAAAAATCCTATCACCATGTCTGCATTGAGGACTTGAAGGTCATTGCTAAGGTCGACCACTTCCACCATAGGAAGCTAAGGGAGGATATTGAGGTTGAAAGACATGCCAAAAATTTCAACAAGAATGATGACTGGAAATTAAGTAAGAGTTGGACTCAAGTCTCTAGTTATGATTTTTATTTTATTTTATTTTTATTTATTTATTTATTTTATTTAATTATTTTATTTATTTATTTATCTATTATTATTGTTATTTATTTATTTATTATTATTATTTTTTTCTCGGATTTGATTTCTCTTTAATTTTCTTTTTCTTATGTTATTTTATATTATGTTATATTATTAAATATCCCTTTATAATATTATTCTCTTTCCTTATATTTTTAAAATTTAAAATTTTTACTAATTAAAATATTTATTATTACTCTTAAATTTTTTATTAATTATTAATATAATTTCTAATAACTATTTAATTAATTTATTAATGAATCAATTAAATAATAGCTAGTTTTTAACAATTATTTTTGAATTTGATTATTTTCATTATTTATTATGAATTTAGATTAAAAAAATTTCACTTGTTCTAAGAAAACATCGACCCATTCAAAATAATATTGAATTTATTTTAAAACGATCACACAAATAAAAAAAATTGAATGGGACTGAAATAGACATGTTATCCTCGAATTGATTATTCAAATCAAGTAAGAGGACCTTCGGTCGATTTCGACGAGGATCCATCAATTGATGATCGTGCAACATAATAATATTTTAATATGTTGAGGAATAGTTGTCCTTCTATTGATGACGTTGTAATTACGTGTACTTACAAGATTTATTTAGTATATTGTCAAGAAGGTGTGCTTACAAGATTCATTGCTTATTTAGTAGAGGGTGTAATAAAATATAAAATGAAAATAATTATGATTATTTACATAGAAGTCTTCTTAAATATTTTTAGATTTTGAGTTATTAATATTAATTTTATATAAAATAAAAATATATATTTTTTATTTTTATTATATATAATTAGTAGAATTAGTAACGTGTCAATTTTAGTATTTGCATGATACGGGTCGATCCATGATAGATGTCATTATAATTTTTAGGTGCAACCACACTGCCTCAAATATGGTGCACTAGTAAGATGAGATTTAAACCTATGACCTGCACATAAACATAAATGTTTTAGTAGTGAGTTCGATAGCTCGCCGACAAACCACACCCTTGAAATATACCTATCTATATCTATATCTATATCTATATATATAATTAATTTAAAATTTCCCTCATAAAATTATATATATATATATATATATATATATATATATATATATATATATATATATATATATATATATATATATATATATATATATAAAGTAACTCTATCCGAGGAGGGCCAAATATGTTTACATTTTGAAGTGTCTTCGAATGAGGAAATTTTATGTATATTCACCTATAATAAATACAGATCTATGAGAGATATTTGATTTCTCTTTTTAAATTTTATTTGTGTATCTTAATTTTATGAGGTGTTTCATGATTTATGAGGCAAAGGTATTTAAAAAGAGGATTTTGAGGAGGAAGAAAAAATTGATACAAATTAATTAAAGAAAGAAAAGATGAATGAAAGAAGGGATGGAAAATAGTTTAGATTCAAAATATCCATTCTTCATTATATCTTGTTATTATGTTAAATTTTACTACAAGTTTTTTTTTACAGGGTGAATGATGCATGCCATTTATGTTAAAATTTATTAGAGTTTTCCCCACAAGGTGATGGGTGCATGTCAATTCTCACTATTGGGTGGAGAGTGGAGTTGAGACACCTCTAAAAAAAGTTACATGGAAATAATGTGCATTATGAGTAACTTCATGGTGTATTATATAACAATGGCGAGTATGTTTGTCAAGGCTACAATGGTAGTTATTTGTGTTATTGGTTTGTTTTTGTGTGGATTGAGTACATGTTTGAAGACTCATTTTGATGAGAATGGGATACTTATTAATTTACAATTAATTATAACAAACCCAAATTCATCTTAACTTGGATCTACTAAGCGCCTAGGGGGACCAACCAAATCTCTTTTCACTCTAAAAGATGTTTGCATGTCAATAAGTTTGATCTCTCTTGGCACATGGTAGATCTGGAGTTAAGATGGATCTAGGTTGGCTTAATTTCCCCTTTAAATATGTTATATTCCACATGGATACTGTTGTGGTGGATTCAACACTTGGTGTATAAAATCACATGCATTTAGAGAATGTGGTCTTTTCTCTAAACCATAAGTAACAGGTAGTATCTGGGGGGAGCTCAGAAGTATAAGACTTAAAATGAATTAATACACTTAAGTATGCTCTGTTGAAAATGTAAAACTAAAAACATAAAAAGAAGCTAAATAGAGAGTTCCAAACAATAACAAGGTAAACAACGGCTCAATGGCCTTCTTCTCATTGAATGCTTGGAATGAATACAAATCTTACCCACTTGCCGAAGGGCCTAGGCAGAGGCTCTGGGACCCGACGCAAGGATGTTTGTCCTTCAAGTTCTTCCTTCTGACGCAGTTCAACTCTCTCTCTATGCTACAATGGATTGAAATTTTTGGGTGGCCAACAATTGAGTCCCCTTCTTCAGCTCCTGCTCCTTGGATCACACAAACAACTGGTGTTGCTTGGGAAATTTTGGCCAGCATAACCTTGTGCTCACAAATTGTTCATCTCTTTGAGGGTTTATATAGTTGAGCTTTCAAACCACCCTCCCTCCCTTGGTACATGGTGGATAGTGACCCAAGGGAGGGGAAATATGCCATTGTGGGCTGAAATATGCTTTTATGTGCTTACACAAGGCGTAAGGAGGCGTTGGTGCTGTCCTTAGGTGGCTTTCACATAAGGATACATTGTCATTTGCCTGCTTGTGGTCTCAGAAAGGGAATTTTTTCCATTTCTAGGAATGCGCACTTATCGAGCTCCAGTGCGCGAAGAAGGAGCACTTATCGAAGGAAAAAGTGCGCATTCGGGCATTTATGACTAGTTCAATATTGAATTGCTCCAAACCTTAGAGATTTTTGATATTTTTTATTCCATAATGTATCTCTTTCATGTAAACCCTTGGGCTCGACATTACTTGATGTCGTTTTTTGTTGTACGATTTTCCATTGTTAACAGATGCCCCCTAATGTGTGAGGTTTAGGAAGAAGTGTATAGCCGAAATACATTATAGTTTCTTTTCTGTATCATATGCAAAGAGAGAGAGAGAGAGAGAGAGCGAGGCTTGTGTGTAGAAGGACAACATCTTGCACCGGTTCCGAGATAACCACTGGCTAGGGAACCCCCTGCAAGTAGACAAAATATACTACACATTTGTAAAATTTCAATGAGGCGGGCATGTCCCATGCTCGTGATGCAATTCCCAGTTAAACAAAAGTGACAGATACATGTGTTGTCTATGTCACTATTGTGGTAGCGATGTTGGTGGTTGTTGACGACAACTGCTGACGCCCTTAGGGGCATTTTTTCTTTGACGATAGGTGGAATGTGGTACCCATATGCGTAATCTTGGTATGTCAGATCACTGTGCAATGTACGCATATGTACTGGCTGGGACCTTCCCGTGTAAGCATTGTTGTCAGAGACGCTTATAAAGGCACAGATATTTGATGGATGTTGAATAAATTGTAATGGTGGTAAGGTACGATACCATCGTGACATGAAATCTTTTGCTGTAGTCGAATTTCAAGAGGATCGATGACATCTATGGACAATGATGTCTCCCATAGTGCCACCCGAGGATACCCCTTTACATGGGGAGGGGTCATCCAAGGTACCACATCCTTTTTGGAAAAGAGGTGTTGATGTCGACAAAAAGGAAGCCTTAACCGAACCATAATGGGTTTAACATAGGCATGTTGGTGAGCGGTGGCTGAAAACGGATGATGGGGATTCAGTGGCCAGAGGTCGAAGTATATTTGAGTAGCTTGGCGGTAGTCATAGGTATTTAATGATGGGAAACAATCCCTGGATTCGGTAGAACTTCCACGGCAGGTATGAACTGGCTATGATTGTCGTAATGGTGCGTGCATGGACGATATGAAATACTTTGACCAAGGGATATGGGGGAATGCTGCCATGGGAGGAAAAAGTGCAATATGAGGGTGAAGAGGCGAAGGGCATTTTTTGTGCTTTTTGTACAAAAAGAATAAAATAATGGGGTTTGGTTTGTACAAAACACAGAGACAGGTACCCCAAAACGTGAAAGATGGTCGCTCACTTGATGGTGTGAGGACGGTGTTTTTCTGGGGGTAGGGGTCCCATTGGCTTGTCTCATGTGTGGGTTTGATGAAGTGGAAGATGTCGCAGATGGATTTAATGTTGATGGAGGTATGGTGGGCCAAATGTGGTCCGTGGAGGAGCGCTTTCATTCTACGTGTATAACTCGGTCGTCCAGGAAGGTGGTTGAGTTGGAATGGTGAACTTGACCTTATGCATGATATATGGATGGGCATGAGGTGCTTCCTAGACTAAAATGGTATGGCCATGGTGTCACTTTGTGGAGTGATGTATGGTCTACTTGAGATGTCGATCACCATGGAGGGGAGGCTCTACCGACCATCGAGGACGTTTATCATATGCAGGGTGAGGTGATGATAAGCATGGTCGGGTGTGAGGACCCTAGGGTTTATTTCTGATGGAGAAATGATGTCAGGATATGAAAAGTTTTCTGGGCCTCTATCATGCTGAGGGTAGAAGGATACCTGCTCTGGAAATTTCGGTGGATGGTGTTGTGAATGGTTTGCGGGTTCTTCCTGCAAAAACAACTACGTCAAGTGAAATAATCTTCTTTTCATCCAATATTATCGAAAAACATGAATTTTGGAAATGAAGATGGGAGCGTGCATACCTACCAGCACCGAAAAAATATTTCTTTAGGTGTGCGAATGTGTGGCATTGCCTCTGTTTGTTGAGAGCCGTTACTTGGCTCCTAGTTTTGATTTCAGTTATGGTTGCCCCTAGATTGAGATCATGGGGGAGGGCGTTGCTAGTTAGTGCCCCCCGTCTAGGATCTCCCTGAATATAGATTACTACTGCCTAGCTGACCTTAGGTCAAAGACCTGACCAAGCCGTCTACAATATTCAATGTGCCCGAATCTCAAGAAGATGAGGCAACGAGGTTTTATTTTCCCTGTTTGGTGTATGGTGGCTTGGGTGGAGGAGGGACAAATGACTGCCTTTCTGGTGACTGTCGTTCCTCTTGTCAGTATAAGATGATGCACAGATCATCATTAATAGACTGGATGGAGGGCTCCTCTTGATGGGATCGCTCAATCGCATGTAAGTCGTCCCGATACCATAGTATTTATGGAAAATGGTGGGTATAGTTCCCATAGGTGTCACAGAGGGCACATGCATGATTGGTACGTAGTGGTTTTCCTGTAATTTTGGTGGCGAGCTCCTTTTTATGGGAATGTCATTTTGGGGTGCCTGCCTCGCAACCGAGGAGTGGTTTTAATTCGTCCAACTCCGGGCACATGTGAGTAGGGTGTCCTGTGACATCACATATAGCGCAGGCTGATGACTCCCTCTTTATGGTAGGGTTCACCACTTTCTTTCCTTTCTTGGCGATTTTCTTTATTGTGGTCGTCGGTTTCGCAGTAAGGATTTCCCTTGCAGGGGCTGTTTCAACTGCTATTTGGGTAGGTTGGGCCTCCTCAGGACCGGGAGGCTTTAACCCAAACACAGTAATGTTGGTAGCTAGTGTTCCTTAAGGGGGAATGAGGTACCACACTAGGAATGCCAATGATATGTTAAGTAGTACCAGTGTTTCCAAGACCTGCTGGGAGGTAAAGCCAGGATGTGGGTATAGGAAAGGAGTTTGGGAGGTGGCATAGACTAAGGAGGCTGCAGTAGCTGATGCCTCGGTGTCATTACTGCTTGAGTTTGTTTCCTAAATAACCTTAGTGCTTGATGTGGACATCATGGATACTGGGGTCGCTGTGGCATCGGGTGATGCCTCAGGGATAATGGGAGGATCTCCTAGGAAGGATCCTAGGATGGACGATGATTCGAATTTTCCAGGGCCATATTCTTGATACCGTGAAAGACCATTAGTGGCTGTGTCTTCATAAGGCCATATCTGTGTTGGTCAAAGGATGCTTTTTAGTGTGTGTCAGCTGGTCTACTGTAATGATTCGATCATTGTGGGGGAACATTATGATACAGGAAATGGAGGATGCTATGGCAGAAATGGCATACATGTAACTCCGCCCAAGGAGTACATTTTAATCCAAGTGAGCGTCCAAGACTTCGATGTCTATGTGGACCGTTTTTCGAGCTAAGCAGACCGGTACATTTTGGAAGGGACTGATGGGAGTGGAGGGCTGACCGTCGTATGCCTTGACGTTGATGATGGAGGTTTGAGTTCTGGGGCTCCTAACTTCTGCCATACATTATTTGACATGATGCATGTGGATGCACCATCATCTATGACACATCGGTGAACAGTGATATTCTGTACCGATACTGGTATCTGAAAGGTGACCATGGAGTGAAGCCTAGGGGTGGCTTTGTCTAAATCAAAATCTATCATGCGCGTGTCAGCGGGGTCAACGACGCCTAAGGCAGAAAGTAGGGCTTTCCGTTCTTTCGGGCATGACTGCAGTACTTCCAAAGTGGACATAACAGCAGGTGACTGGGCTAAATCGTCTATGATGCTGTAATTGTGGGTTTCCTTGGAGTAGTTACCTGCTCGCCTATTAGGCCCTTTAACCATTTTTGGCAATGGTTGCAAAGGAATCTTTGGAATGGTTAAATGTGTAGTCGGTGCAGACGTACTAGCCCCTGACATACCGGTGTTTGGTGGGGTATCATAGCTACGATTCCAGGTTTGAAAAAACATTTCATTGTCAGCCATGTGAATTTCATGGTTGTTTTTCTCATAATCGTTGAGGTTTTGCTACTGAGTGCTGACCGTTCGTTGATGGGGGAAGGGTTCTTGCATAACTGCAGTTGGCTAGGAAGATCCTCCTTGTGCTTGGTTACTCTTAAGCATTTTAAGCTCAGGTAGTTCAGGATAGTGGTGAGTATAGTGCCCGTACTCACCACATATCGAAGAAGAATGGTTTTTTCGTAGAGGTGGCCTTTTGATTTTCTTTTGAGCATTGCTTGGCTCCTGTTTCTCGTTGAATTTATCTCCAGGGCACCGTAGACTACTTCCCCCTTGTCCACGGTTCCATTTAGGTTTGTTTTTTTACCTTTCTTTCGGCCACATTAGGAGGATAATTCTCCTGATCATACTGGTGTGGTTGATCTTGGGACGGCTGCACAAAGTTCACCTGTGCATTTTTTTGTGTTGGTGGGTTATGTGCTTGGGACTAAGCATACTGCTGACCCATATTTGCACCTGGCCAATGGGGGGAGTTCTTCCATCAATTTTTCTTCCTACGTACTGGGTCCCCCCGGCTGGAGGGTAAGGTCCTCGGTGATACACAGGCGCCCTATTAGTCAAATTTTGCTGCTGCATATGATGAATTTGAAATCTGGGTTGAGACATGTCCTGGGTAGATCCATGTGTATAACCGGGATTTTGACCACTGCTGCCTAGGTACCGTTGGGCCATCGACCCAATAAGTCCGTCTGCAAAGTTCGATGCACCTGGAAATTCTTGATAAGATTGCAGGCGTGGGGTGTTAGGAAGGATATTGGATATGTATCCTGATTGCGTATAAATTAGTTCAAGCTGCTGGGCTTTATTGATTGCGTCCTCTTTGGATGTGGGGTTACATTGCGCCACATCCTTTGAAATCTCCACCATCATAGTTTTCAAGAATATATCTAAAACGACTCAGTCGTCGAGTTGAGCTTTGCATAAGCTACGACGCCATCTCCACTCATGGAGGTGTTCAGAAATGTGGGTAGAGGGAGATTGTCTGAAATGAGTCAGTAATTCCATTCCCGAATCATGGTGAACGGGTAACTGAATGTAAGTGAGGAACGCAGTAGCGAGGGTGCTAAAGGTTTTGTGTGAAGCAGGGGGTTGCTCAATGTACGATTTCACGGCCACTCTTGTGAGAGTGCATTGAAACAGCCTCAATCGAATAGTATAGTCAATGATGCTATTCGATGAGCACCACAGGTGAAAGGTCATTATATGATTCCCTGGTCTTCCATTTGCTTGCCCTCAAACTTTGGTATGTCTGAAGGGAGCTTCATGGGCATGGGAGGTCAATTAGGGTCGCATCCGATGGGGTGATTGGTGAGCTTGGTTAAATCTGGTAGATTTAACGCTGCTAAGAAAGGTGACTGAGAGGTTAACGCCATGGTAATGTGTGAAGACATGAATTTCTGGTTAGAATGAGGGTTAGTCTGTGACGTACCCAGTTGTGAATTCAGTTGGATTCCCGTATGGGATGCACTCTTCTGCCCCCTAGGGGACGAGGGGGGAGTGATGTACGGTGTGTTGTTGGGAGACCGACTAGGGTTCCCAACTAAGGTTTCTCCAAGAAAGGAGGAATCAACCACTGTGGCAATGTTCCGTCTTTGACGCCTAAATGGAAAAAGACCTAGAACCCCTCCCTTTAATGGGGGGAGGTCCAGAAGACGCCTAGACCGACGAGCTTCCATTGGAACCGTTTGAGGGTCGTCCAAGTTAGGTTTTAAAAAAAAAAATTTAGGGGATTGAGTCTATGATCACGTCAAATTTATGGCCACATACATAAAAAAAATCGAAAAAGAAATTATTTTTCCTTTATTTAATCTATGTGATCAATAAGGCAAAAAATGGTTTTGTTTGTTTACGCGTGATACTCAAAAATCCTAGAATACCTAATAACATCCTCACACTCTCAAAAGTAACTGGGCCTTGAGATAATTTCTTATGAGTGCTGGCACAACATCCCGAAAGAACTGGCAACACCCCTAGTCTTCCGAAGAGAATCAACCAAGGTAATGGTAGAGGGTCTGGCACTTGCCTGCACTGTCACCTATAGGGTAAAGGATTCCCTAGTTTTTTCCACTAAGAACCACTATCCCACATGAACGTTCGAGTCTTTGGCTTCTTGGTAGTCAGCTAACAATACTGAGTATCAGATGGGTCAGGTAGCCCCAACAGATACCGCACGCACTGCGCTGAAGCCTAACCCCCTCTGAATCGGGTCTCTGCCGCACTCAGGTTTTCTTTTTCGTGGGATGATAGGTGGATTTTAAGCTCCCTAAAAATGCAACTTCTATGTTTCAAATGTGAAGCATGATCAAGGTGGCTTATTGGATTCCTACCCCCTTGATCCTAACTTAAACTATAATTTCTCTTGTGGCCCATGTGGGGAGAGTTTAGTGAGTTGGTTTAAGTTATTTTTAGGTGGATTTCTTTTCTTAGTGGGTGAATGTGTGTGAGAATACGGTGAATAATCTCATAATTTGAACATATTGATATTAGTGATCCATTACAAATGTCCCCCCTAGTTAAACTATGTGACGTTGTTCCTTGCTCAAATAAAAAGCATTTGCGGATAATGGGCCACTTCCAAGACCTCATAATTAGTCTATGTGAGTGACTAAAGGGAGATGGAAAATCACAAATATATATTGTTCATATGATTTTCTAGGGTCACCCAATGGCGCAAAGACAACAGAGATTACTTACTCTAACTTGCAATTAATTCCTAGTCCCGCAATTTCCTAAATGCAAAAAATAGAATTTAAACTAAAAAGTTTCTACACTAGCTTATGCATGTGTGGCCATGAGCCATTTACTTGGACTAGTTAAACTAAGTGTGCATAGCAGAATTTGAAAATACATAAATTTTTCAGAAAGAAATGGTTAATTCGCCCCCTACTTAAACAATGTGAGTATTTTTTTCAAAAAAAACAACTTAAATGAAAACTAACTAAATGCCTACAAAAAGCAGGAAAAATCAATCTTCAGAAGTTTTGGGATATCAACACAGGTGTTGGAAAATACATTAGGAGCTGCCCAACACACTTACAAGTAGAAAAAATGTAGCAGATAAGGAGAAAAAATCTCTCTGGAAATTGCGTGCAAAACCCTCTGACAGGTGCGTCTTCCTACGCATAGGTCACCTCTAAACACGCGCACTACACGTTTGTGTGTAAAAACAATGCACAAAATTCCTACAAGTAAAAAAAAATTAGCAGCTGCCTTCTTCAGTCTGTCACTTCAGTGGATCTCAGGACTGCAAGATGGGTCAAAGGACTGTCAGCTCCACTCCAGCATAGACTAAGGGTCTCTTGCAAATAATGCCACAACCACATAAACTTGAAACACATCAGTGGAGTCTCCAATCTTGTTGTGGTGGATTCGACACTTGGGTGTATGAAATCACATGCATTGAGAGAATGTGGTATTTTCTCTGAACCATAAGTAACAGGGAGTATCTGGGGGGAGCTCATAAGTATAAGACTTGAAATGAAGTAATACACTTAAGTATGCTCTGTTGAAAAAGTAAAACTAAAAACATAAAAAGAAGCTAAATAGAGAGTTCCAAACAATAACAAGGTAAACAATGGCTTGATGGCCTTCTTCTCATTGAATGCTTGGAATGAATACAAATCTTACCCACTTGCTGAAGAGCCTAAGCAGAGGCTCTAGGACCCGATGCAAGGATGTTTGTCCTTCAAGTTCTTCCTTCTGATGCATTTCAACTCTCTCTCTATGTTGTAATGGATTGAAATTGTTGGGTGGCCAACAATTGAGCCCCCTTCTTTAGCTCCTGCTCCTTGGATCACACAAACAGCTGGTGTTTCTTGGACAACTTTGGCCAACATAACCTTCTGCTCACAAATTTTTCATCTCTCTGATGGTTTATATAGTTGAGCTTTCAAACCACCTTCCCTCCCTTGGTACATGGTGGATAGTGACCCAAGGGAGGGGAAATATTCCATTGTGGGCTGAAATATGCTTTTGTGTGCTCACACAAGGCCTAAGGAGGCATTGGTGCTGTCCTTAGGCGGCTTTCACATAAGGAGAAACTGTCATTTTTATGCTCGTGGTCCCGGAAAGGAAATTTTTTCCATTTCCAGGAATGTGCTCTTATCGGGCTCTAGCGCATGCAAAAGGCGCACTTATCGAATGAAAAAGTGCACATTCAGGCATTTATGACTAGTTAAATCTTGAATTGCTCCAAACCTTAGAGATTTTTGCTATTTTTTATTCCATAATGTATCTTTGTCTTGTAAATCCTTGGGCTCGATATTACTTGATGTCGTTTTTTGCTATACGATTTTCGAGTGTTAACAAATACCATGGGTCAATACCATGGGTTCTCAAAAACATGTGTATTTTATTTTTTTAATTTTAATTTTAATATTTATAGGTAAATTATATATATATATATATATATATATATATGTATATATATCTATATATATATGTATATGTATATGTGTAGATATATATATATATATATATATATATATATATATATATATATATATATATATATAATGTGTACATTACCTTACGTTAGATTACAATACTTTACAACATCTCTACCATAGTAGGTTGGCGAGCTCCTCTGTGCAATTATTTGATGCTATTGGGTTATTACATAGCTTGTTGTGTTAGTGGTAATTGAACATGTTGGTTCACAAATGTATTTGGATATTTAAACACATTAGTTCAAATTTATTTGGGTAGGGTTGCAATCATTGAATCTTTGCAATGGTTATTGCTTTGTTGATTTCCTTATATGATTTTACATGGAGATATTTCAAATATCTCATGGCAAGTGCATGTACCATTTTGTAGGATTTTCATTGCACAAATATGACCATAATGGATTTAGCACTAGTGTGATGAAGCCCCTCTCTCATTAAATATTAGCTAAATTTTAGTCATCCACGTGATGAAGGTGTTGACTTAGGGCTATAGGGTTGAATTTCCTAGGTTCGACTTCCACCTAAACCAAGGTGTGCTTATAGGTAGTCACACATCTCATCCAATGTTTATAGTGATAATAGTGGGGTTTGATCTTAGTGTGGAAATATATATGAATCTATTCATTACCAATTCCTAGAGAAAGAGAAAGAAAAAATATCCTTATTTCATAATGAATATTGATTCCATATGATGTGTATCTTATAGGCTTATGGTTTCCAAATTGTAAGGCTTTTCTTCTTGTAGACTCAAAGGAGTGCGTTTATCCCTGCACACCTTGTTTAGAGTAGGGAAAATTTTAAGGATTATTTTTTTTGATAAAATTTAGAAAGCTTGATGAATCTCACAAGTCCATAGTATGCAACATATAAAATGTTTGGTGATATTTTTGTAAAAATATTCAAACTTATAATAATTTTATATTGTCTATATATAATTTTTTGGTTATGTTTAAAATAAAATAATTTTATACTATAAAATTTGTGAAAATTATTTATAGAAAAAAAAGGAAATTAGCAAATATTTTTTTTTTGAAAAAGGATGGAAAATTAGCCCACCTGCAAATATTAGCCCTTAAATTTTCCATGTTTTAGAGGTTTAGGGGCATGCATTATTTGTTTTGAATTCTTGTGATTATTTTTTCTCTTCCATGCATATGATATAAAGGAAATTCTTGCGTTTTGGCAGTCTTTTGGATGATGTCGAGGTATTGTTCTGAATATTTTAAAATTGACTTAATATTTTTCTTATATGAAGTATTTTGTTATTTTTCTACCTGAAGGTGAAAAAACCTGTCATAATTTAGATACTAATTAATAATAAGGACTATTGTTATTGACTAATATCTATGAATGCAGGTTTACACATCATCGTTATTCAAGGAAAACTGTGCCGCCTGGAATGATTTTCTAATGGATTGTAATGGGAAAAAGTTTACTCTTGCTATATTCCCCTAGGCTTGAGTTGTTACCATGCTGCATTATATTTTAAACAAACTATTAGCTAATCCAGAGAAATTTTCGGTCTTACCCTAGGGTCCACAAGAAATTTCAACCTAGATAATGTGTACATGAAAATTCATTTCCTTTGTGGTCATAGAAAAGACTGTTACCAATAGAATTATGTTTTTTTTAGTAACACCTGATTTTAATTTCACTATGAAGCCAAATACTACCTCCAATAGTAACTGAGAAAAAAATTATTCTATTAAAAATATCTTAATAAAATTATTATTATTATTTGATTGTGAATTAAAACAATTTGTATTTATAAGAAATATATATATTTACATTAAATACATCATAATCATCATCATAACCCCAAAAAGTACTAGAGAAGCCAAAATCATTGATCACCCCTATTTCAACTATAGAGTAGAAGATAATCATCAATATATTATTTACCAAATATAAAATGCATAAAAAGATAATATGAATCACTACAATTACTATTTTCGGCTTGCTATAGTATCATACCAAGAAACCAAAATAACTGATAACACAAGGGATAAATAACAAAATTTAAAAACGAAATTTAAGGAAAACGAGTCAGTGAAAAATGTATCACTCACTCTAGGCCTCGCTACAATCTTCCATAATAACCTCCGCAAAATATTCCCAACAACACTTCACTCCATCAAGCCACCAAGATGTATACATATACGTACAAAAACCATTAAGTGACCAAGGAGCAATATCAAAATGAGGTAGTAAACAACATAAAGTTCAATAACTAAATCTCTTTATAATGCCTTCAACACCAAAAATCATCAACATACATTGTAACAAATGCATTCTTAGCCAACAGTAGGGAAATCCATCCATAATTGATAGCATGAGAGAACAAGATCCAAGATAAACTATGTGGAAAAGTTTGTATGGGACACCAACCCAAGAAATAGTCGTATGCATCGAAACATAGGATTGTGCACAAAAATAGAAGCAAGCACAACACTCCACAAAGAAGAACTTAATTCGTATCAACATCAAAACAACGAGGACCATAGACTTATGAAACATAAACATACTACCCATAATAAGAGTCCTTATAGAGTGGACAAAAAGTGCAAGAACCCCATTTAATTACTGAAGAATCGATAAGAAAATTATTAAGAGACTAAACAATTTTCAAGATTGGCTCAGGTAGACAATGAGCATATTTTTAGCACATTTCACTTCAGATTCAAAATGATAAGTGGATTTCCAAATAAAATCTATAGTTGAACCCTATGCATGACCAATAAATTATAGAAATAAATTTTGAAGACCACCATCAATAATCTTGATTTGGGGAGATTATAGTAGGAGGTTGCACATGATCAACCAGAGGAATAGTGAGGTCACCAAAGGTAGATTCACCCATCAGGAAGCCTTCCATATGATCCAAGTGAGAGTCCTCTCTATCCAAACAATACCTAATATTTTGAATTATTCGTTTGATATCCTACATTGAATATAGTATATTGTATATATCTACTTTTTTATCTTTTAATATCAAGCATAGAAGAGTGGCCATTTGTTGGTGTAAGGCCAACGAGATCATAAAATGAAGCCTTTTTTTCCTAAATATACCATAGTTACATCTCCATATAATTTCCTTCCCCATTAACTCAAAGTCTAAGTGAAAAAGTTAGTCCTCAACCTCTTTACCTTCTAGTAGTAAAATATCCTTCCTAACTTCTAAAGGAACATAATCAAAGAAGGTGGCAACAAAGTCACAGAAAAAAGGTAGAATTCTATTATTTTTGGAATTACCTCCTCCACCTCTCCTACTACACATCCTTAGCCTAGGAGGCACGAGATCAATAAGAAATTGACACTAAGAACAAGTACTAAAATAACCTCTACCTTCAAAGAAATAAAAGGGATGCAATACAACACCTTGAACCCCAAACCTAAGAACTATCAAATCATCCCCAAAGTGTTATACAATGGGAGTGAAATTGAGTTAATTTTTAATTTCCATACAAATTAGGGAAATAAAATATCCCCACAACCAATAGTGGAGTTATTGGAAGCATAGACTTAATCCAAAGAAGCTATGAAGATACCTATAACCCTTAGCTCTACCAATTGATACTATACTATAAACAACTTGACCAATTTGAAGCAAAACAATTAACCAAGGACCAAGAACATAATACCCAAACACTGAATCCTTTAAAAGAAAAACAACATGAGGGAAATTATAAAATACCCAAAAACCTACAATTTCCTTTAAGGACTCAAACTATCACAGAAATGGAAAATCGACCTTCGAGAAAATATGAAATTAAAATAGAAATAAAGGCTTACCAAATCCTTAAAACTGGTCAAAAGTAGGAGAAATTGCAAGAAAATTTAAACAATCACACCTGGAAAATGAGCCGTGACATAGTACCTACTAGCTGACAGAGTAATTTTCTATGCCAATCCTGAAAGAAGAAGCTAAAAATAAAGGTCACCAACTTAAAACATATAAGGGAGGAAGATGAATAAACCTCACCTCCTTTCACATAAAACTCATACCTATCGTTGGTGTCCTGATGTGAACAAATATTCAAACCCTTTTTCCACATTAATTATCAATTCGGGTGCGTTATATATTTCAAGACTAACGTGCACAGTATATGCAAGAGAAATAACATAACCTGTTATTGAATCATAGGCTTAATCAATGAAAGAAAGGAAACTACTGTAAAGGAAATTAACGATGGATTGCAGAATTATAAATGTATTCAAAGAAATTATAGAATCATATGGGAATAACAATTACAATGATAAACCAAAATATGAAATCAACAAAAAACAAAATAACATAGCACTCAATCAGAAGAGTGGGCCCAAATATCTGATCAGGGCTACGACAAACTCACAACTCACAAATGGAACATCAAAATATTGTATTCAATTTATGGAAACACTTATGTTACAATATCTGTTCTTTCTGCTTAACCCCGAATCACAACTATGAAGCCCTTTTTATACAAATTTTCATGGAACCATAATTTCCCTCTAACAAATAAATAACTACAATTATACATCTCTTACAATAGCAAATTAGTTGCTGAAAGGAAACCATGAAAAGCTTGAAATAGAGCTGGGTAAGTTGGAATATGTTGCGCTGTTGAAGCATACTAAGATGGTGCTGATAATTCAAAGTTTCTTCATGGGTTTAAAATGTAATTCCCTTTACTTTGACGAATATGTGGAAATAAAAGATTTAATACTTGCAAAGTTAAAACCTCCACAACTATTACTTCGTTAATCAAATATTCCATATAAGACAATGGGAAGGGGTTTAACTCATGTGTTTTAGAAAAATTAATGATACAAAGAGATAGAAAGGTGGGAGAAAATGGGAGAGAAAAGTGTACAGATTTGGTACCCAACATCTCCCCCCAGCTGGTATATCTGCATGTCCTCAGGTAGCTCTTCATCTCCTCAGATCTGGGTTGGACTGACTGTGGCTGGCATGAAGCTGTGCAAGGTCATATTCTTCAACCATCTCTATCCCAAGGGGTTTATAACCTTCTGTCAGAAAAACATCCTTCCACCAATCTGGGCTGACATTGTATGCAGGATTATATTTATCTGTTGGAAACCAAGTGAGGGGAAACCTCAACCTCAACCCCATCCACCAGACCCCACAAGTCTGAATGAATGCTACAAAATGTGGCACTTTTTCTAATGCTCGTGCAAATTTGGGTGCTCCAAAAGGTTCTCGACCTCTGACGATTGATGATGGAAACATCCATCTCCTTGGACAATTTTCTAATGCTTCATTTTGAAAAGTTACTATCTATCTGACACAGAGCCGAAAACACCATTTTTGGGTTGTCAACATATGTCCCCTACTTTCCTCAATCCGTAAAAAGGTAAAATGATTGTTATAAATATTTGTTGCCTGGCCATGCTCCCTCCTCATCATTAGCACCCTTGTAACTTGGTTTTCTTCAAACATATCATAGGCCTTTCTCCATTTAATTTGATTGATAGTGTAGGAGGTGAAGGCTCTTAAATGAATATCCCCCATGAATGGAATGGGGTTGAAGGCTTGATTGTGCCTTAGGAAGTAACCATGCATGTAGAGTTCACACATTAAGTGCTGACCTATGATATCATGAATTTTCAAAATACGGAGGAATTGGATTGGATCCTCAATTTCGTGACAATTTTCCTTTTATATACTCTCAAGGAAAAAGAGAAGAATCTGTTCATGAAGGAATAAGGCATAAATATGTGCGGGATTTCTATGGGCCATTACATGCTACACCAAGGAAAACATATTCTCCTTAACTAATTGTAGCATTTTCACTTGTTCTTCTAACTCCTCTATCTTGCCCTGCTATTTTTCTTTCCTCTTCCATGCTCTATCCAACTGGTCTATCTACCCTGTCACAATCTCGAAAGCATGCTCTTGAACCCGCATTGTCTCATTATTATGTCCATTCTCAATAGACTTCCATCACTAAATTTTAGTGGCTAGGAAGAATTATCGGCCTTCAAACAGATTTTCAATCAGACCAGTCTGTGTAGCCGCAGAGGAGACCTCAATTTTAGGTTTTACTACCTTCCACTTATACACTTTTACATTCTTCTTCAACAGGATACTTGCCTCTTAAGCTCCCGAAATTCCTTCTTTAATCGCATGGTTTCTCTGACCTAAAGCTGATACCTTTTATTGATAGGTAATATTCTTCTCTCACACTGTTCAATCCACTCATTTTTGACAATGAATTCATCTTCCGAGCCTGTAGCGGGTTCAGGAAGCGTTGGAATGCTGTTGATGTCATCAATTTTTTTATTTTATTTTTTTTCTATTAGGTCTTTCTGTCTTGGCTCCCCTTCTTCTGGGGAATTATCCTTCTCATTGAACTCAAGGAATTTTTTCATTCGATTAGAACTTTCGTCGTCCATCCCATGTTCCATTGTTTCCAAGAAATTCCTTTTTCTTCTTGAGCCTCTGGGTGCCATTGCTGAGAATAAAAAATTGATGGATCGATCTTGGTCATATCTTTCCCCGAGTTGATGAACCTCAGTACTGATGGGACACCGATCTCCTCCATTAATAATTGGGATGAGCGAAACCCCCTCGCCCCTCTAGGCATCATAGAATGAAAAGGAGAATGGGGAATAGCTTTGTCATCCTTATTTCCAACTTGGGCTGAACTTTCATGCACTGCTACTTCAGTCTGGGTCAACACTGGTTCTTGTGGAACAGTGTAGACTTTGAGGATCATTTCCTTTCTTTCCTCCTCTCTTTCATGCATTACTTCCTCACCTATGGTCGATACTGGTTTTGTGGAGTAGTGTCGACTTCGCAGGTTATTTCCTCCCTGTCTCCTTGCTCTGACTGAATTAGGGGTGGTTCTTGTGTGAAACCCCTTCTTGTTTCGATACTCATATATTCTTGGGTAGGTGATGTTTTTTCCTGCATAACAACATCACTTGCCATCCCTCTATTTGATGTTCCACCTTCCTGTTCTTCATTAATGAAAGTTGATGACTGCAAGATAGTCTCAAATTCTTGCACTATACCCATAATTATCTCATCTGTAGGTTCTTCAAGTGAGAATGGTTCTTGCATGGCGGCCTCGACTGTATCACCAATTGTCTCCTCCATTCCCATTTCTTCTGGTTCTTCCTGATCAACCTCCATCTCCATTTCTTCTAGTTCTTCCTGGTCTATTTCCATTTCCTCTGATTGTTCTTCTTCTTCTAAATCAGCCGGAGGTGCTGGTTCTTCCTCTCCAACAGAAATGTAGCTGCTATCTATTCTTCCAATTACTCGCAGAGTTCTGCAAAAGAAAATTGAAATTGAACTATTGCATGCATGACCAATAAACAAAAAAATCCATGATTGGAGAGAACTTCCGGCATCTGGCGTGAACACTGAGAAAAATGTGCCATATGCTACAATTTTTTTAATATAAATAAAGGCATGTTTAAGGAATGACCCTCAACCTACAAAAATCAAAGGTGAGCCAATATTTTGAAATGATATTTGAACGGAGTTGTGGCCCTTCCTTCATAGGTTATGTATTTCATTACAAAACCTGCTACTTCATTTCATGGATATGGTACATATTTGCGCTCATATCCTCTCCCATATTTAACGACGCTTTCTCTTTCCTATAGAAACAGTTGGAAACTCCGGGAGGGGAATTCTCCGAGAAAAATATTGCTACCCTTGCTATCTTAGCCCACTAACTTATGCAATTACTTCTTTTGTGATGGGAATTTATAATCCTCCGACCCGCAAGAAATTCTCATTCAAATTAAGTGCAAACTAGATTGTGATTCACCTGTCAAATCCCTGCAATCTATCGAAGTAGATATACCATCCTGCATTGAAAAAAACTTGCCACACATCTAGATTTCTACGGGCTAAGACTCTGTTTTTAGGTTCATGCTGCACAGCCAGTCCGCCCATCCTGTAGAGAATTTAACAACACTCTAGAATAGCATACCACTGGAAAGAGTGGTGGGTACCAAATTTGGAAAAAAAAACATGATGAAAAGTGAGGGGTGATAACGATAAATACGGATGGTGATTCTCGGGAAATTAAGAAAATGATGGAAAAGTACGGTAAATGCAGTGAATGAAATAGTAATTATTTCGTATGAGGTGGAAAGGACTAATCGATTCGTATCACATGCATGTTGCGAATCCAATACATCCTTAATGATTATATCGAATATGGTAACGATCATAGGGTGTACCATCACAGAAAGTTGTAATAATTACTTTTGGAATCATCATTACACCGTCGTTTAGTTATGACGCCCCCCCCCCCCCCGCCCAACTTAAAATTAGACATCCATGGCATTAATGTCTTTTCCATTGAATATTTAATTAAATACATAAGAGTCAAATGGAGACATAACTGGCGACATACCTGGAGGAAGTGACAGTTGGTAGAATAACGCGTGCAGTAATGATGTGGATGGAGTAAAAACATCAAGGAGTAGCAGCATCTGGAGTAACATAATTACAAGTAGTAGCACCTGGAGTAACAACATCGAGTAGTAGCATCATGAGTAGCACCATCTAGAGTAGCAACATTCAGAGTGACAACATCGAGTAGAAGCATCACAAGTAGTAGCATCCCGAGTAACAACATCATGAGTAGCAGCATCGATTCTTAGAAACTTTTCCAGCTCTGAAACATTACTCCTTGGTATTAACTCCTGCAAAAAGACAAAAAATAAATAGTAATAGAATTTATTATATATATATATATTAGAATGAGGATGCAGAGGAATATTTCTCTGTGCTGATAACCTTCAAACCAGATTACTCAGAGATATGTTTGATGAAAGAATCCTTAGAGGCTAGATGATGGTATAATCTCAGGTGATGTCCATTTTCTATGAAAGAAGCACGTGTATCATCAATTGTATCTAGCCCGATTCTTCCATTATCAAATACAGTGTCTATCTCGCAAAGTCCCATCCAGTGAGTGCAAAGCTTTCCCATAAAATATTTAAAACGAGAGTCATAAAGTAATTCCCAGTCTCTCTTATGAAACACCTTGTTTTTGATAAAATTATCGTGCCATTTCACCCTCTTCTATTGAATAGCAGTAGTCCCTTGGAAATCCATTGAACATATTTCATCTAGTTCATTAAGTTGAGCTAGTCATTGTTTCTGGGCATCTAATAGATCCAAACCAGATTTAAGAGATGTTCTGAGCGTACTAATTTCAAATTATATTAGAAAAATGGGGATTTCCCATCAACTAACTCAAATGGTGAAAACCTGGTTGTTTTCTGCCATGTTGTTCTGTATGCCTAGAGAGATTCATGAAGCTTTTGAGCCCAATCTCGACAATGGTATGCCACAGATTTGTCAAGATATTTTCCAATGTCTTGTTTGTGCTTTCTACTTGTCCATTTTTCCGAGGGTGGTATGGAGATGTGATGCAACAAAAGCTGAAAGTCAACCCCAAGGAGAGCTGGTCAATCCGTGACGTGGCTCTGTCCTTGTTTCCCTTTGCTACCTCGTTCTTCACTCCACGTGGTCTATTTATTTTTATTTTATTTATCAATTTCAACAAAATTGACAAATAAACTTATTCACAGCTCTCGAATGTTATATTATATTTCTCGACATATATATTGTCACGCATACTATAACCAATGTTTTATATCCTCGAAACCTTCGGTGATTAACTATGTAATTGGACCTTATATTAAAATTCAACGCTTTCTGGATAAATGACTCATAAACAGACCTTGGCTTTGGGTCCCGCCTCCACAATCAATAGCCAATCAAATGTACGCCTGTACCTTAGGTTAAATTCCATGCATCTTCGTTGTGCGACCATCGTCCGATGACTCTGCGCCAGATCGACGGCCCTCGACAATATCGCTCGACGTCCTCATACTAACTTTAACGTGCGATGAGAATACAGAAAGGCAATTTTGCGTGGGTCCACTTTGCCATGCGTCGACAGCTCCGTGGAATCACTCTGCGACAGGGAAAAACCGCTTGTACACCAAAAGCGGTGTGATGAGGGTAATCCGCCTCCTCAAATCCGCTCGTAGTTTTGCTACAGTGATTGACCAGGGTTAATGCGAGGTTACATTATTCCTTTTGTTCATTTAACCCATGTCTAGACCACGGTTCTGGGTTCGAAAGAAATGCCTCTATTTCTTTATACAGCGGGAAATCTACCAAATTAAACAGTGTTCACGGCCACACTTCCTCTGCACAGACCTCGCCCGCAGTTGTATTTGTTCAACAGGGTTGTTCAATAAATAGAAGAGAAATGACAGACAGATGGATGCGGAGTTGATACAGTGACTCGACCCAGTAATTATATATATATATATATATATAGAATTCAATTGCTTCGCAATTAAACAATCCTTTCATAGACAGAGATTCGAGTCTCTCTAATGGCAAACAATCGTAGAAATCATTTAACTGGAAACAATTGTAACACACAAAGGTTATTGTAGAAATCTCTCTTCCTCTTGCTCTCTCCTCCTCTTCTCCATCCGGAGAATACAATTTATACATCAACATATGTCCTTTCGTTTCCTCTGTGAGGACCGTTATGGTAATTCAAGAGCCTAATTACAATTATTCGAAAACTAGGAACATGAAAGATGGACTAACTATTCGATTTCTACAACTCTAACTCATCTAATAATACAATCAGTTAAGGTATTGACACCTAGCTGTAACAATTCAAATGTTTTCAAACCCTCCTAGCCACAACATGTGGAAAAAAATCCTACATTGTTGGCTAGTGTCTAATGCCCCCTGCATCAGACTCCTGAGGGAAATTTTCTTCATGGGCTCCTATCCATGAGCTCTTCCACTGATCTGCCTATCTTTTGCAACATTTCTTCAGTCATCCAAGTGGCATCTTCCTCTGGCTTTTCCTTCCACTTGATCAAGTAATGAAAGTACTCTTGTCCTCTGTTCCTTCTGAACATTGTTTTGTCCAATATTTTCTCTGGTTGCAATGGTTGCGCTAGAGGTAGTTGTTCCCTCCACTCAATATGTTCCTTGTCTGTTGCTCTTTCTTCTGCACCATCATCTTCATACTTGTACAAATCTGCAACAATAAAAATGGGAGATATTCCAACATCAAGAGGTAATTCAATCTCATAAGCATTTGCAGAAAACTTCCTAAGTATCTTGCATGGCCCAATATTTTTGAACTTCAATTTATTGTACTTCTTCTTTGGGAATCTCTCCTTCCTCAAGTGTGCCAAAACCTGATCTCATACTTAAAAATGAACTTATTTTCTGCTCAAGTCTGCTCTTTTTTTGTATTTGGTGTTGTTGCCTTGTAGTTTCTGTTTCACTTGTACATGTATGGCCTGGATCTCTGAAGCAAATTCCTCACCATTTGCACTCCTTAGCTCTGCCTTCCCCAGATTTCTTAACTCTGATATTCCTCTGGGGTGCATTCCATAAATAATATGAAATGGAATCTGCCCTATGATCCTGTTTTGTGAGTCATTATATGCATATTCTGCCTGGGGAAAAATATGATTCCACTGCTTGGGATGTTCTCCTGCAAGACTCCTCAACAAATTTCCCAAACTCCTATTCACTACCTCGATTTGTCCATCAGTCTGGGGATGATAAGTTGAGCTGAAACTTAGGTTGGTACCAATTTTCGTCCACAGTGTCCTCCAAAAGTGCCCTACAAATCTGGTGTCTTTGTCAGAAACAATGTTCTTGGGCAACCCATGGAATCTAACAACTTCTTTGAAAAACAAGTTAGCAACATGGGTGGCATCACTAGTTTTATAGCATGGAATAAAATGTGCCATTTTGGAGAATCTGTCCACTACAAAAAAGACTGCATCATTCCCTCTCTGAGTCTTGGGCAATCCTAGAACAAAATCCATACTCACCATGTCCCAAGACCTGTCTGGAATAGGTAAGGGAGTGTACTGTTAAGTCCCTATATTAATAGTATAGCCCCTTATTATGTTAGTGTAGCCCCCCTTATTGTTATTATTGTACCCCTATAACCCCCATATTGTTATTATTTTGCCCTTAAATTATTATTGTTAGGTAGGCTAGGATTACATTGTGGCCCACTAGGATTACATTATGGCCCCATGGACTCCTATATATAGAAAGTAGGTTTTGTAAATTGTATCATCGAAGAATTGTTCATTTATGTAATGTATTGGAGGTTTCCCCCTCGAAGTGGCTCATTTATAAGGCGTTGATATCTCTTTCTTCTATTTTTGGAGCTGGTTACACAACA
This sequence comes from Pinus albicaulis, assembly GCA_034641835.2. Lineage (NCBI taxonomy): Eukaryota > Viridiplantae > Streptophyta > Pinopsida > Pinales > Pinaceae > Pinus > Pinus albicaulis. The sequence goes on from CM076584.1 coordinate 1,436,412,142, forward strand.
TTTGGTATCAGAGCTTTGGATTCTAGGGTTTCGCTGCTCCAAACAGGTCATCATGGCATTTGCGCTATAACATTTTTTCTACGAAGTTTCAAAAGCTGAAACTTTTAGGGTGCGAAGCCGAAATCCTGAGGAAGCTTGTCTAAAAATTTCAGATCTTGGTTCGCAATATTTGAGGAGATATCATCTGTGGAAGTTAGGTATTTGGTCAGGCTCCTAAACAGGTCATCGTGGAATTTGCGCTATAAATTTGTTTTTACGAAGGTTCAAAGTCTGAAATTCATATTGTGCGAAGCTGAAATCCTGAGGAAATTCATCAAAAAATTTCATAGCTTGGTTCGCAATATTTTTGGAGATATGATCTGTGGAAGGTAGTGCTTTTTCAGGCTCCTGAATTTCATCTCAAATAGGTGATCGTGGAAAAAGTTCAATAAATCTCTCTCTGGGCAGTGGATTTGAGTGCCGTAAAAATTGGCCGCAAGTACACGGACTGTAGTTTCTTGGCTATCAATTTTAGAGACAAAGGACGAAACAGTGACACCTGGCAAGTCCTACAAGTTTTCTCTACTGAACCAGTGCAGAATTAGGTCATTGTGGTAGATTGGACACAACTTTGTCTTGGGGAATCCAAATTAGATCAGACCTGTGGCATTTGAAAGAATATTCAGAGGGATACTATAGGGAATAATTTCAGATATTGAAGATTTTTAATTACAGAGATAATCGAATTTCAATATCGAGCTCCTCAAAAGAAAGAAAAAGGTGTGTATTTTTCCAAATTGCATAAGTCTTGTTTGAAGAATCAATTTGAATTGATTCCAAGGGCATATTTTAGAATTTTTATCAGTATTGGGTTCTATAATGCCTCAAAAAAATAATTCCATACCCATTAATCCCTCAGAAAGCTATACTATGACACATGAAGAGGAAGAGTTGCAGTATGAGATATCAAAATTACGGTACCAAGTGCAACAAGTTTCAATCTTATGAAGAGCAATTGAAGATGAAATAGATGGTTTAAAAGCAGAAATGGAGGCTAATTTGGATGGTTTGAAGGATCAAATAATAGCAAATATGGATGATAAATTAATGGAATATCACATCGAGCATCAACAACAAGTTCTCCAACTCTCAAAGGATAACCCAACTTTGGTGCAGAATCTAATGAAACAACAGGAAGATCAACATCACATCGAAAGAATTTATGAAGAAATCATAGAAACAAGAACTAGACAAGTACGATCAATTTCAGAGTATCTCAGCAAGTGGAAGAACTTTCCTGTAAAATATTTCACATGGGAGGATGAGAATTTTATACAGAAGCATCAAGAAATAATCAAGCGTTGAGGACAACAATTGTTTGAAGGAGAGGGGCATGTTAAGTCCCTATATTAATAGTATAGCCCCTTATTATGTTAGTGTAGCCCCCCTTATTGTTATTATTGTACCCCTGTAACCCCCATATTGTTATTGTTGTGCCCTTAAATTATTATTGTTAGGTCGGCTAGGATTACATTGTGGCCCACTAGGATTACATTATGGCCCCATGGACTCCTATATATAGAAAGGAGGTTTTGTAAATTGTATCATCCAAGAATTGTTCATTTATGTAATGTATTGGAGGTTTCCCCCTCGAAGTGGCTCATTTCTAAGGCGTTGATATCTCTTTCTTCTATTTTTGGAGCTGGTTACACAACATGTACAATCCTGCATTCTGGCTCCTTCCTTTGGCATATTGACAAATCTTGCAATTCTTCACAAACTTGTTCACTTCTATTCTCATCTTGGGCCAGAAATAAAAGTGACTTAGCTGCTCATAAGTCTTATCAGTACTAAAGTGTCCAGCAAGTCCTCCACTATGCTTCTCTTTGATCAAATTTTCTCTCATGGAACATTTTGGTACACACAGTTGGCTTCTTCTGAATAACAAGTCCTCCTGCATGAAATAATCCAGCCACTGGCTTCTATCTGCAAAAACAGGGTTACTACATGCCTCAAATGCTTCTTTAAAGTCTGGATCTGTTTTATACAATTCTTTGAGAAAATCAAATCCTGCAACTTCAAAATTAGTTTCTTGAACAAGCAAGTGTCTCCTACTCAAAGCATCAACTACTTTACTGGCTTGGCCACTTATATGTTTCAAAACAAAATTAAAACCTTGGAGATACTCAACCCATTTAGAATGCTTATGTTTCAGTTTGGGCTGCTGTACAATATATTGTAAAGCATGATTGTCAGAATATAATACAAATTCCCTGGACATCAAGTAATCTCTCCACTTCTTCAGTGCCTGAACAATTGCATAGAATTCCTTCTCATAAGACGAATACTTTCTTCTGGTGTCATTCATCTTTTCACTGAAATATGCCACAGGCCTATCATCCTGACTCAACACAGCTCCAATGGCCTCTCCACTAGCATCACATTTTACTTGAAATGGTTTAGTAAAATCAGGCAGAATCAAAACAGGCTTCTCCGTTATCTTTTTCTTCAAAAGTTTCAAGTTTCTTTCTGCTTCAACAGTCCACTTAAATGGCTGTTTGATTTTCTTTATTGTTTCAATTATGGGTGCATTGATCTTACTGAAGTTTTTTATAAACTTTCTATAAAAACTAGCAAGTCCATGGAAAATTCTTACCTCAAAAACATTCCTGGGTGAAGGCCACTCCACAATTGCCTTTACCTTTTCTGGGTCCATCTTCAATCCTTCTGTAGAAACAAAAAACCCCAAATATACCAACTCTTCCTTCATGACTGAGCATTTCTTCAGATTTATCAGCAGTTTCTCTTGGTGCAGCTTCTTCAAGACATGATTAAGGTGCCTTAAATGTTCTTCTTTAGTTCTGTTGAAAACTAATATATCATCCATATACACTATCACAAATTTACCAATGAATTCTTTCAATACTTCATTCATGAGTCTCATAAAAGTGCTAGGTGCATTTGACAACCCAAAAGGCATTACCATCCATTCATACAGTCCTTCATTTGTTTTAAAGGAAGTTTTCCACTCATCACCCTCTCTTATTCTAATCTGATGGTATCCAATTTTAAAATCTATCTTTGAGAAATATTTAGCACCACTCAAACAGTCCATTAAATCCTCAACTCTAGGCAAAGGGAATCTGTACCTGATTGTGATCTTATTAATTACTCTGGAATCAGTACACATCCTCCAGCCTCCATCTTTCTTTGGGCTCAATACTGCTGGTACTACACATGGGCTCAAACTTTCTCTAATCAGCCCCTTGTCCACCAATCCCTGTACTTGTCTCCTGATTTCCTCATTTTCCTTGGGAGTCATTTTGTAGTCTGCCTTGTTTGGAAGATTTGAACCAGGGATAAAATATATCTGATGGCTGATCTTTCTCACATGTGGCATCTCATCAGGTAAATCATCCACAATAATGTCATAATAATTGTCTAACATCTCTTGTATTTCTACTGGAAAATCAGAAATATTTGTAGAGGTAAGAACTACTTTAGGTTTGCAAACTAAAGCAAAAATTACCTCTTCTTCTTCTATCTACTGCAGATATTCCTTCCCGCTCAGCAACAAGGTCTTCAGATTAATCACTCTGTTGGATGGCTCTCCTTCTTCCATGGGTATCAATGTATGATGTACCCCATCCTTGAAGAACTTGTAAGTGTTCTTCTTGCCATCATGCATTGTTGCTTTGTCAAACTTCCAAGGTCTACCCAACAATATATGACACACATCCATGGGAATTACATCACATAGGACCTTATCTTTATATTTTCCCATTTGCAGCTCTATCTCACACTGCTCTTTTACAACCAGCTGGTGCACTTTATGCAACCAGGACACCCTCTAGGGAGTTGGATGCTCCCTTTTCTTCAACTTCAGCTTTTCTATTACCTCAGTAGAAACCATATTCTCTGTGCTGCCACTATAAATGACTAGCTAGCAGCATTTCCCTTGAACTTTTCATATGCTCCTAAACAAATTCTTTCTTTGTCCAGGCTCAGTGACCTATTTGGCTTGCTTCAACAGGACCTTATTCACCAATAAGGATTCTCCCCTCTCTGGAATAATGTATTCTTCAATTTCTGCCTCTTCTCTAGCCTGGGCAACAACAACATTCCTTGGACCAACACCCACATTCTCTGGACATTCATAGTGCTTGTGTCCCACTTGCTGACATCTATAACACCTCAACTCTCTACCTCTACCTCTGTCTCTGCCTCCTCTTCCTTTTCCTCTGTAAGAACCCCTTCTGCCTCTTGCATCATCCTCTGTAGATGCATTCTGGGGTGAGCTACTGTTACCTCCATCCCTGGGTGTAGCAGGCTTTCCTCTACCACCCTGACTTCCCTTCCCACGGAAAGTAACTCTCTTCTTGGTAGATTGTTTCCTCAAGAGTTTCTCCTCTGCTTTCAAGGCGATCTGATAGGCCTCTTCCACTGTCTTAGGAGACAGGAGACCAATCTCATCTTGGATCTCCAGCTTGATACCATTCACATATCTAGCAGTCTTCTCCGGTGTGTCTTGGAATTTCTCAGCCCTTATGCTCACTCTGTAGAATTCCTTTGTGTATTATTTTACTGTCAGCAACCTCTGTCTCAAGTTCTGCATTTGTTTATAAAATGTCGGCTGGTAATCACTAGGCAAGAATTTACATTTTAATTTGGCCATCATTCTGGTCCATCTTTTAATAGGTTGCTTGCCAACTCTCCTCCTCTCTTCCTGCACTCCATCCCACCAAAGTGCAGCATGTCCTTTCAACTTTGTTACTGCAAACTTGACCTTTTTATATTCACTTATTTCTTCATAATTGAAGCATTTGTTCAATTCATTTATCCAATCCACTAGCCCCTCTGGATTCAGTCCCCCTACATAACTTGACACTTCAATTCTGGGCTTAACTGCAGACCCCAGAACAGTTCTAAGGAGCCTCATGTCAGAAGGAATTTCAACATTTTATTCTGCTTCTTCTGTCGCAGGTTCGCTGATGTCTTCAGGATCTCTGGGCTGTCTTCGCTCCATGGCATCTATTCTGGCCTCGACAATCTACAACATCCCCAACACCTCAGCGTTGGAAACAGGTCTTCTTCTGCCAGCACCTCTACCAACTTGGATTGCCATGTCAGCGAAAACAACTTCAGACAACAGCTCTGATACCACAAATGACGTAAAAAACGCTGAAAGTCAACCCCAAGGAGAGCTAGTCAATCCGTGATGTGGCTCTGTCCTCGTTTCCCTTTACTACCTCGTTCTTCACTCCACGTGGTCTATTTATTTTTATTTTATTTATCAATTTCAACAAAATTGACAAATAAACTTATTCACAAGTCTCGAATGTTATATTATATTTCCCAACATATATATTGTCACACATACTATAACCAATGTTTTAAATCCTCGAAACCTTTGGTGATTAACTATGTAATTGGACCTTATATTAAAATTCAACGCTTTCCGGATAAATGACTCATAAAAAGACCCTGGATCTGGGTCTTGCCTCCACAATCAATAGCCAATCAAATGTACGCCCATACCTTAGGTTAAATTCCATGCATCTTCGTTGTCCGACCACCGTCCGATGACTCTATGCCAGATCGACGGCCCTCGAAGATATCGCTCAGCGTCCTCTTACTAAATTTAACGTGTGATGAGAATATGGAAAGGCGGTTTTGCACGGGTCCACTTTGCCACGCGTCAACAACTTTGTGGAATCGCTCCGCGACAGGGAAAAACCGCTTGTACACCAAAAGCGGTGCGATGAGGGTAATCTGCCTCCTCAAATCTGCTCGTAGTTTTGCTACAGTGATTGACTAGGGTTAATTCGGGGTTACGTTATTCCTTTTGTTCATTTAACCCGCATATAGACCACGGTTTCGGGTTCGAAAGCAATGCCTCTATTTATTTATACAGCGGGAAATCTACCAAATTAAACAGTGTTCATGACCACACTTCCTCTGCACAGACCTCGCCTGCGGTTGTATTGGTTCAACAGGGTTGTTCAATAAATAGAAGAGAAACGACAGACAGATGGATGCGGAGTCGATACAGTGACTCGACCCAGTAATTATATATATATATATATATATATATATATATATATATATATATAGAGAGAGAGAGAGAGAGAGAGAGAGAGAGAGAGAGAGAGAGAGAGAGAGAGAGAGAGAGAGAATTTAATTTCTTCGCAATTAAACAATCCTTTCATAGACAGAAATTTGAGTCTCTCCAATGGCAAACAATCGTAGAAATCATTTAACTGGAAACAATTGTAACACAGAGAGGTTATTGCAGAAATATCTCTTCCTCTTTCTCTCTCCTCCTCTTCTCCATCCGGAGAATACAATTTATACATTAACATATGTCCTTTCGGTTCCTCTGTGAGGACCGTTATGGTAATTCAAGAGCCTAATTACAATTATTCGAAAACTAGGAACATGACAGATGGACTAACTATTCCACTTCTACAACTCTAAATAATCTAATAATACAATCAAATAAGGTATTGACACCTAGCTGTAACAATTCAAATGTTTTCAAACCCTCCTAGCCACAACATGTGGACAAAACTCCTACATTGCTGGCTAGTGTCTAATGCCCCTGCATCAAGATGTCACCCTGTGCTTGACCCCATATTTCTGCATAAGTTTTGCTATCATGTGTGATGTAAATTGTGCTCCTCCATCTAAAGCAATCTCCCTTAGAGTACCGTAACGAGAAAAAATTTCTTGAAATAGAAAGTCTGAAACCAACTATTCTATTTCTTTCGCAACATATTTGGCTTCTACCCACTTAGTCACGTAATCAATGCATACCAAAATGTGAACATTTTTCTGGGAGGGTGGGTTGAAGGGTCCAACAAAATCAATATCCCATTTCTCAAAAGGTTCGAGGACTACCTGTGGCTGCAAAGGCATTTCATCAGCTCGACCGGGTTGCCCCATGCACTGGAAACTGTCACACCTTCAGATATAATTTTGCACATCCCAAAAGATATAAGGCCAGCAATATCCCATTTGTAGCACCTTATGGCATGTTCTTTTATCTGAAAAATTCAACCCACAAGGGCCAGCATGGGAAACCTTCAACACTTCATAAATATCATCCTCAGATATGTTAGCCTCCTATACCAATAGGTTTCATCTTTCATGATTGTCTTGATTGAATTATGGAATATGTTCAAACCTTATTTCTTGAGCAAAGGTGTTCCATATTCTTGAAAACCAAAAAAATCAAAAAATTTAAAAAATGTAAAGAGGGTATACCCTAAAAGAAAGATCAAAGGGTAAAAAGAATAAAATGGTCAAAAAAGAGAAAGAAATGAACCCCAAGCAAAAAATAGACCAAGGAAAGTGTGCAAATCCAAATGCCACTACTTTTTCATCTGTTGTAATAAAGCAATTGTGTGCAGCTTTGCCACAATTCATGAATAAGTCAAGCTGTTTAAACTTGGCTTAGTCATATTTCAATTTCATGTTATAGATTAGAGAATAAATATCTAGCCAAACAGTTTAATCTTGGCAGATAAGTAGCTAGGTAGAGTGAATAAAAGGTGCTCAACAGTTTAATCTGAGCCCTTCGATGTAATAAGGGTAGAAATAGATAGATCTATCATGTAAAAAGAAAAGATTGATCAGGGTTTGCAAGTCTAAATGCACCCTAATAAAGAAGAGAAAATGGTAGTGTTAAGTAGATAGGGTAGGTAGATGGTGCTGCAAAGTGTTATCTGATGAATGATGCTGCTACATGTGTTTGATCATTCACTTTCATCACAAGTACTAAAGCAGGAAATACACTGGAAAATCACAGCAAGCAAAGTCAAAATCATTAACCTCCCTCATCATTTTCCCCCTCAAGAGTTTTACTAATTTCCCCCAAAAAGTACTAAGGTAATTGGAGATCAAAGGGGCTCAAGGCATTTCCTTGACTTCTGGAGGGACCGGACCCTCGGCCTAATGATCAAAAAAGACCTGAGCACTTCAAATAATTCATCATTGTTATCTTCTATCTTTAACTTTTCCTAAGTAAAATCCTATTTTACTTAGGAAACTGATGCAACATTCCATAAAAATTCCTCAAAATAAACTTGTTATTCTAAGTTAAGTGTTGAAGATAAAATGTTGCAATTTACTTCACAAGTTATCACTTTCTTAGATGTACAAAGATGTTTTGATTTTCCTTGTCCTTTGCCATATTAACATTTAATTCTACTATATTAACTCCCTAGTGAAATACCCTTTCCTAAGTATATAACTCCCTTTTTTATATATACCCCAAAACCCCTTTATTATAATGTTTTAACCAAAGTATTTATCTCCCTAAAATTCATTAAAACCCGCCTATAAAAGCCCTTTGGTTAAAAATATAGCATAATACATAAATCCCGCCCCTATGGTGAAATAATCGTATTAATTAATTCATCATATAATAAAATATATATAAAAACGTTAGACATACAATATGTGTGTTTAATACCAAAAACATCAATAAAACTTTGCGAAAGTTTTGCGCCACCGTGGTCTGTCCACGTGGCATTCTGCTTAAGCAAACCCCGCCGCAACCCTGTTCATTATACACATGGGATTAATTAGTCATCTGGACTAATTAACAACTTTCTCCGCCTATTAAAAAGCCCCCGGAGCGATTAAAAAACATGTAAAAGTGTTTAAAAGTACGACGGGGCCCACGCGAAACCTCCGCCCATCTTCCCATCGCGCTAGCCATTGGATCAGCCTCCCGCAGATCAACGGCCAGCGTTGATCCCGCTGCCCATCCCTTGTCAGCAATTTAACCAGCGGGGGATGGGTGGTTTCTGAATAGTCAACCATCCACGTGGCGATTATCCTATGGAATCGCTTCCCCCGCGATCAATACCGCCCTCGACCAAAAGCGGTGCGGGGACTTCCCGCTTACCACTTACCGCCCGACTCTGCACACGTCATCCCGTACTACCATGACGTCACACCTCGAAAAAAACAAAAAACCCTTTTTAACTTGTAAATAAGCCATTTTTCGTGTTTTTTTAGTCATTTTCATTATTCTGAGAAGAACGTTGCTCCCGCTGCGATTTTCAAAATTTCCGCTGTAATTGACCATTTCGCCCCAAAATTCTGCTGCGCCCGTGTTGAAGAATGTCCCTGCCATTGCTCATTACCTGTCAAAGAACCAGTTTCCATCTAAAAACAGGTATTTATCATTTTACGCCCCGACTGCACGAAAAACTCAGTTTCCTTTGTTTTTTCGCTTAGAAAGTGGTTAAAAATCATTGCTGAGTCCTCCCTGAAGATTTTAAACCTGTGAAATTTCCCCCAAAACCTGCAAATTGTTCCAATTTCCTCCTTTTTCAGATATCCCGTCCGGTCTGCAAGAAAAAACGAAAACCTCCATTTTGAATCCACAAGAACCAAAATGGAGGTCCCGACAGCTCTAAATATCACTCCATTGAATGCTCCTCATCGGGAATTAGACTATCTACCTCTGATAGATGAAGATTAGACCTGTATTTTGATGAAAGTCCCTGTTTGAGCTTCTGTCGCTGCAGAGACGAACACTCAAAGGGGCAAGATCTTATAGGGTTGTGGGAATCCAATCTCCCAAGGTATCTTATTCCTTCAGTCCACATTTTCCCCGAAATCATTCATTACTGTCATGCCAACTATGATTCCGCACGGAGGGCTGTAATAGCTTTTAACCAAAGTGTTCTATTTCCCATCACTCCCCAGGCCATAAATGCTATGTTAAACTTTGAGTCAGATCAAGAATTAGCACCATTATCCATGGAAGGATTGATTGAGAAAACCAGACAGTTAACCCCAGAGAAATTAAAATCCATGTGTCAATATTTCATGTTACCTGAGCATCAGCCAAAAGGGGCTCCCCCCTATGGTTTTTACTATTTCAATACATTGGGAAGGCTCGTTGTAAACATAATATCCTTTGTCTTAGGATTCAATACCAGTGAATATGTAGATGAGATAACTTTGGCTTTGTTGTCCATCTTTACTCCTGGGCAGCCTCCTGAGATTAAATATGATTATGCTTCCTTCATTGCCAACAAGATCCATGATCAATTTTTAAGGCTAGATACTGAAAAAGTTTTTAAGTACTCCTCAGTTATCTATCATCTCATGATATATTATCAGTCAGACAGGTTCCCTTTCCCTGTTCAGAAACTTGATGTTAAGGGTAATCCCAGGTCTGTCATTTTTTGGTCCCCCATCATTCATTTTTCCTCTGATTCTCCCTACTCCTATTCAGAATTCATTGATCAGTTTGTACATCCTGCTACAACTCTATTAATAGGAATTTCTCCCCCCAGACTCAGTATTGAAATTAGAAAGACCTTGCAATTGTCAAAGAGTTATAAAGTTGGGGATTGGTACTTGTACCAAAACCATACAGTCATCAGGATTTATGGATGTGAACTACATCCATTCAAGTTACCCAGATATGTACCAATGAGAATTTTTGCTTTGGAATACTTTAGACAGATGAATAATTCAGATGTGATCCATTTTTGCAATGTAAAGAAGAAAGCACAGTTAAGGATCAAAAGCCAGTTAGGTCCTTTCATTTTCAATTCTAGAGAAGCTGAGAGAGAAGCAGAAAATCTATTAGATAAGAAGTTCCAGACATCCTTCCGTTGGGTCCCTTATGACCCCTTTGGTTTCATTTGTGAAAAAAGATTAAAGAATAAGTCATCTCCCTATATACACCACAAGATTCCTGGTCTAGAACAATATGCAAATCAAGATGAATGGGTTTAAGGAACTCTTGTTGAGGAAGAAAGTGGAGCTGACAAATTGAATAAAATGATGAAAGATGTTGAGAAGAACTTTGACCTAGAAACGTATGATCAAATGCAGGTACCCTACATTGGCACATCTTCAGCAGCCACTCTACAACAAGCATTACAGGAAGACAGTCCATCAATAGCAGCAGAACCCAAGGGTAAAGGAAAAGAACCTGTAGTTCAGGTTATTGAAACCTTGGTCATGGCAGAAAAACCACAGAGTTCCAAAGTACCAGAATCATCTCAGGCTTCTCCCACACCAGCAATACACATCCAAGTTCCAGAGATGCAAACTCCACTAAATGTGGAAATAGGGAAAAAGAGGCTAGCTCCAGATACCACTCCTTCAAAAGGAGCCTCACGGGTTTATCAAACTAAGAAACACAAATCTGATCCACCTCCAGATGTAGAAATTATAGATGAAGTATTTGATGATGGTAGGGAAGATAGTCAGCAAACAGGCACAGCAAGTGAAACAAACATGAGCCAGAAAGGGATACAAAAGCAATTGAGCACTGAAGTATCTTCTTTCAGACCGCCAAAGACAGATACTGGAGACATTAAAAGAACCTTCATTAATATCGAAACAAAGAATGATCCATTGAAAATGAAGGTATATGATCAGTATATGAAGATGGCTCCTCATAATCAAGAAAGACTGATGTCAGCATTTGATCTTTCACAAGGTAAAATGCTGATGAGCCACTTCAAAGCAAAGGTACCAAAGCCAACTTCAGCAGCAGATTACATCAGATCAAATTTTGAAGTTTTATTAAAAGATATCCATCCCCTGGATCAGATAGAGCTTCATAGACAAACAGGGGAAATGGTTTATTCTACTCTCACCAGCAAAGCCATGGCAGCTTTAACGCTGCAAGATTCCTTAAATAATACTACTGCACAATTGAAGATTGAGAGGGCCTCCTCACAGGCCAAGGATAATAGAATAAAATCTCTAGAAGACATAATCATTGGTTTGGGGCACAATCCCAAAGACATTAAAGGTATTGAGGCATTGGTAAAGAAGAAAGAGGATGATATAGCTGCACTCAGAAAACAGCTAAAACTACCAGCCTCTAGGCACCCTCAGACACAGGAAGTTATAAAAGGAAATTCACAGGAAGAAATGATGGAGTTGCTTTTGAATATGACTGAGCGACTAAATGAAACAGAGAAGGAATTGGAAAAAGCATTGCAGGAACAGGAAATAATCAAGCAGACTTCAACAACAGGTACTACAACCACAGGGCAGCAGGAACAACCACCTCAGGTGAACACTTCTAATTTGAACTCTGAGGACTTAATAAAACAGATGGAGAGCTTGCAGCTAAAGGTCACAGAACTCAAAGAAAAAAAATTGCAATTGACAAAATTGGAGGAAAGATATGACACATCTAAAAAGACAGCTGCTGACAACCTTAGGGAAATAAAAAGATTGGAAAAATTGGTTGAGGCTTTGCAAAAAGATCTTTCACTGGAAAAGCCTCTGAACGAAATAAATGATATTCTTTGGTGCAACATCGTTGAATTAATAAGAGGTATTTGGCCCTCCATTAAAGCTATTTTTGAGCAAAATGAGCTAGTCAAGATAGCACAAGAAGAAATAAATAAAACTAGACATGAATTAAGAGGCAAGCCGGAGCAGGCCCAGCAGCTCATTCAATTTTTGAATTCCAGAACAAAACAACAGCTTGCATTGTTAGGAATTAATGACAGAACAGGTGCAGTTTTGGAAGAAAAAAGAGTTTTCACCAAAAGGACTTTCATGCAAAATCTAGAAAGAAAGTGTGCAGACATTTTGGTTGATATCAACGTTTTCAGAGAAAAGTTTCAAGCTCTGCTGGACAGTGAATTGCCAAGTCCCATGCTCACAGAAGATCAAATAGTAGACTTGGAAACCTATGAGAAAAGAATAAAAGCTCATGCTAAAAATACAGCTATAGGTTCTACTAGCTCATCAGAACCTGCATTACCAACTGGGAAAAGTATTTATGAAAAAGTGAGGAATCTATTTCATCTGGAGCATGAAATAAAGTATCTATTTCCGAACGATCCCACTTTTTATAAACTTACTGAAGCAGATGAAACTTTAAGGAAACTCAGAAGAACTATGATACCAGATGATCAATGGTGGAAGGAAATGCTGGAAGTTCTGTAAAAGTTGTTTTTAGGATGAGATTTTATCTTTACTATCAAGTAAATGGTAAAAACAGAAAGACAGATGAAAGAGTATCAGATGAAAGGTTAAAGAGTATCCGTGAGAAGAAAGAGTGTTCAACAAGTCAAAGAAATACGCAAGGGACAGCACAGAGCCCTATTTTAAGCACTTATCTTTAGCACGTCCATGAAAAAAGGAACAGCACATCAGCCGTTACCCATTATTCTATTCACGAGACCATTTGCCTCTTGTTTGTTTGTAAATATGCTTTAAGTCAGCCTAGATTATTGGCTAAGTTAGTGTAAGATTGTTTTAGATTATTTTGTGTATAAATAAACCCTCAAAGAGAGTGTTGAGGGTGGATTCTATTACTCTGCTGTAACATTGAGGTTTTCGGAATAAAAAGCTTTTGGACAAATTTACTTGTGGCTTACTGGATGACGTTTTGAAGCATTGGACTTGTTGCAGGATTCATGTGTTGGACTTCAGTTCAATAAGTTTTCCAACCCTTGTGTTTAAATTTTATATTAGTTTATGCTATCATCATATCCGTTTCTGAATAGTTTACATAAAAGATTGAAACATAATTTGCTTAATTGTACTCTGTTTTCAAATGTGATTATTCTTGATGTTTTCTTCTGGATTAGTTATAAGCATGAATTCTTAATTGCTCATGTTTTGCTGATTTAAACATTGTTGATTACTATAACAAAGAATCCTTCATTGCTCTTTGCTTGTAGTCATTTCTCTTCTTTCTCTTGAATATGGTGAAAGATTCTTAGCTGCCTTTCATCCCTTCAAGATCATCCCATCCACTTTAAATTTTAAGGATTGTTCTCTGTCTAGCTATCTTGCCCTGTAATACCATCTTGTGTTTAGAATAGAAATCCAGTAAAGCCATCCTTTGACTCCATATCCCAATGGACTGAAAGCCCTCAACCTTGCCCTTAGTTTGTGGATTCCACCATTTTCCCAAAACAAACTCTTGAATCTATAACTAGCCTAAAACCTTCTAAGAACAAAGATAAATTATAAAGAGAGAGCCCTCTCTGGATGCAGATTGGCTAGATTCTGCATCTAAAAGGTTGGGTTGTGGTTACCTCGGGTATACTTTCCTCTTACACAACTTCTAGGAAAACCTGAGTGATAACATAGTGGCGACCATACTGGGGATCTGAATCATTTTATTGATACTATTATTTGATTTATAAGCTATGGACAGAGTCTGAAGATCAGCCAGGTAGCCTTTGAAATTGCTTTTGCTCTGCAATTGCAAAAGTAAATAAAAGCTGCTTCAGTCTATCTCTGATTTAGCTTATACATTGAACCTTAGTTTCAAATGTTTAATCGGACTCTCTTGTTTAATAAATCTTTGAGAAAATTTTAATTAAAAATCTTAAATTTCTTGAAGAGTTTGTAGAAGTTGTTTTGAAAATTCACAAAAATTTAGTTTCCTGAAGAACTAACTTTCTCTTCAGAATTGTTTTACAGGTTTAGATATGATCTATGATGGTGGACAGGGATCAGACACACAAAGGTTAAAATCATCCACCTGGCGACTCCAAATCCATTTCACAATCAAGACTCCACTGGAGGAATGAACCTGGAAGAACAATATGGAAAGATCAGGCTTTAAACTTGGATCTTAATCCAAGACATTATGTTCTTTCTCGTTAAGATTCAATATGTATTGTATTTTATATAAAGATCTAACTTGGTTGTACAGATAAAGTGGCTTTTCATTATGGCTGATTTTAAAGATGATCCAAGAATAAAACGAAGATATGCTCCCATGAGCAGAGATCACATACCTGGATTTCCACACAAACTACCGAAGGTAAATTGGGGTGAAAATCTGCCCATGTTTCAAGATGAGAATAATGATAATCCTTTGTTGCATCTCATTAAATTTCATATACACTCATCAAGATTGAAGGGCGATTGGCATGAGGATTGTCTCATGAAGATATTCATGGGAACCTTAGAAGGAAAAGCAAGGGAATGGTATGAAGCTCTCAAACCTGCAAGTTTGTTTTCTCTAAAAGATTTTCATAAGGTATTTTATGAGCATTACAAAGAAGATTTTCCATATTTATCATTAGCTAAAAATTGTTGTGATCAAGCTGAAGATCTTATACATTACCTTAAAAATATTGATGAAGATTTTGCAAATTGGTCTCCTGAAGATTTATTAGAAGAAGTCCAAAACTTTCATTCTCAAGTTAAATATCATAATAATCAAGAGGATTTAAACAAAGATGAAATAAGTCAGGAGATAAATCAAGATCCACAAAACCCCTCTGTATTAACAAATGATGTTTCATTTAATGTTTTGAATGAAGTTAAAGAAAATAATCAACCTCATGATCAATTTTTAGATAAGAGAAAAAACAATTGTCATTCCAATCTAAGAATTCAGAGATTCCCACCCGCCCTCACCGAAGAAGAAATCAATTTGCTTCTAAACATGAAATCATCCTTAAAATATTTACATAATGGGGAAATAGTTTCTACTTCTTCTAATGTTGATGAATGTACAAATGTTTTTATCCATGAAGGGATAGAAGAACAAGTTGATGCTCATGTTATTCTACCTTCGCAAAAAGGCCCATTACTTGATAGTACTCCTATTGAGAAAAATAATGACTTTCAAATAGAATGCTACCAATCTAATCAAGATGTATTGGGATTGTTGGAAGAGAAATATGATGATCCAATGTTTATAATTGATGGCATTCCTTATTCTAAAGATTTGCCTAAATATGATCAGTATGATGATAATTTTGATAATTTCACAAGACAATCACTAGCTATTTTGAGGGATGAGATATTAGAACTTCAGTTTGATGAGGATTTTCTAAGAGCTTTCTTTCTTATTTTGAAATCAAGAAAATACTCTCCTAAACTGAAAATATGTGTTCTCAAGATCATCTCTGAAAATTATGAAAATGAAATCAAACTTTTGCATTCTCAAATTCAGTCATACAATTTCCGAAATCCTAAAGAATTCTTTGAAAATCTTCCTTCTCCAAAGCAAGAGGAAATTATACTATCTTTTGACTTGCATATTGAAGATGATTATTCTTTCAAACACAAGACTGAAGAAATAAGTTCATGGTCTAATATTCATAATTCAATTGAACAATTAGTCATTGAAGGCCTAGAAGTAAATAACATACATCATGCTTTTATTGATCCTATATCGGATTATATGGAGAATCTTTTGAGCCTAAATTTGCAAACATGTTTTCTCTATAAAGATCAAATACATCAAAAGTGGCCTTTACACATCATATCATTTATTATAAAGGCACATGATCATAACCTACTTCCAATTTTGATCACAAGCAATCAAGTTATCCATTTATTTTTACAGCTACTTGATTGGCTTCATTGGCATTTTTGTATTACCTGATTCAATAAGACTTTTAGTAGATTAGAATAGGTAAATGAGTGCTAATAAGCTCAGAATTTTGAGCATTTTTTTTTAGTTGTCAATTTTCAGCTAGTTTTTCATTAAGTTGGTTTGAAAATTTTTGTGTGTTGTTTTGAGTTTCAAGATTAGATTTCAGGTTGCAGAAAAAGGACTATATTCAATTCAAGATTTTCAACCATAGCTGATGCATCAGTTTTGATTGGATGGTGACTTCTTGGAGTTGAAGCCCGAAGCGAAGGCCCTAAGCTTCAAGAGTTTCACTATCATATGTAAAATAAAACTACCAGAAGAAGGAAAATTTCATACTCTCAGTTGAAGACATTTTGAGGCATCTGACCTGCTGTTCTTGACTTTTCACAAGGAAAAGCCATCCCCAAGTGGAGCCAGTGTTAGCCTCCTATACCAATAGGTTTCATCTTTCATGATTGTCTTGATTGAATTATGGAATATGTTCAAACCTTCTTTCTTGAGCAAAGGTGTTCCATATTCTTGAAAACCAAAAAATCAAAAAAATTTAAAAAAATGTAAAGAGGGTATACCCTAAAAGAAAGATCAAAGGGTAAAAAAGAATAAAAATGGTCAAAAAAGAAAAAGAAATGAACCCCAAGCAAAAAATAGACCAAGGAAAGTGTGCAAATCCAAATGCCAGTAATTTTTACTCTGTTGTAATAAATCAATTGTGTGTAGCTTGTGAAACTTTTGCCACAATTCATGAATAAGTCAAACTGTTTAAACTTGGCTTACTCATATTTCAATTTCATGTTTTAGATTAGAGAATAAATATCTAGCCAAACAGTTTAATCTTGGCAGATAAGTAGCTAGGTAGAGTGAATAAAAGGTGCACAACAGTTTAATCTGAGCCCTTGGATGTAATAAGGGTAGAAATAGATAGATTCATCATGTAAAAAGAAAAAGATTGAAAAGGGTTTGCAAGTCTAAATGCACCCTAATAAAGAAGAGAAAATGGTAGTGTTAAGTAGATAGGGTAGGTAGATGGTGCTGCAAAATGTTATCTGATGAATGATGTTGCTACATGTTTTTGATCATTCACTTTCATCACAAGTACTAAAGCAGGAAATACACTGGAAAATCACAGCAAGCAAAGTCAAATTCATTAACCTCCCTCATCATTTTTCCCTCAAGAGTTTTACTAATTTCCCCCAAAAGTACTAAGGTAAGTTGAGATCAAAGGGGCTCAAGGCATTTCCTTGACTTCGGGAGGGACCGGACCCTCGGCCTACTGATCAAAAAGACCTAAGCACTTGAAATAATTCATCATTGTTATCTTCCATCTTTAACTTTTTCCTAAGTAAAATCCTATTTTACTTAGGAAACTGATACAACATTCCATAAAAATTCCTCAAAATAACTTGTTATTCTAAGTTTAAGTGTTGAAGATAAAATGTTGCAATTTACTTCACAAGTTATCACTTTCTTAGATGTACAAAGATGTTTTGATTTTCCTTGTCCTTTGCCATATTAACATTTAATTCTACTATATTAACTCCCTCGTGAAATACCCTTTCCTAAGTATATAACTCCCTTTTTTTATATATACCCCAAAAACCCCTTTATTATAATGTTTTACCAAAGTATTATATCCCCGCACATTGAAAATAAAACCCCGCCTTATAAACCCTTTGGTGAAATATATCTTTATAACATTAATCCTGCCCTTATGGTGAAATAATTGTATTAATTAATTCATCATATAATAAAATATATATAAAAACGTTAGACATACAATATGTGTGTTTAATACCAAAAACATCAATAAAACTTTGCGAAAAGTCTTGTGCCACCGTGGTCCGTCCACTTGGCATTCCACCTAGCCAACTCCGCCGCAACCCATTTCATTATATACCTGGGATTAATTAGTCATTCGGACTAATTAACAACCTTCTCCGCCTATTAACATTTCCCCGGGGTGATTAGATTACGCATTAAAACCTTTTAAAACTCGACGGGCCCACCTATCAACCCTCCGCATGTTCCCCATCCCTTCAGCCGTTGGATCGCTCATTCGTTGATCAACGGTTATTGTTAATCCCGCTGCCCATCCCTTGCCAGCATGTTAACCAGCGGGGGATGGGCGGTTTTTGAAAAGTCAGACTTCCACGTGGCAACTGCTCTGTGGAATCGCTCCCCCCGCGATCAATACCGCCCTCGACCAAAAGAGGTGCGGGGACTTCCCGCTTACCACTTACCGCCCGACTCTGCACACGTCATCCCGTACTACCATGACGTCACACCTCGAAAAAAACAAAAAACCCTTTTAACTTGTAAATAAGCCATTTTTCGTGTTTTTTTAGTCATTTTCATTACTCTGAGAAGAACGTTGCTCCCGCTGCGATTTTCAAAATTTCCACTGTAATTGACCATTTTGCCCCAAAATTCTGCTGCGCCCGTGTTGAAGAACGTCCCTGCCATTGCTCATTACCTGTCAAAGAACCAGTTTCCGTCTAAAAACAGGTATTTATCATTTTACGCCCCGACTGCACGAAAAACTCAGTTTCCTTTGTTTTTTCGCTTAGAAAGTGGTTAAAAATCATTGTTGAGTCCTCCCTGAAGATTTTAAACCTGTGAAATTGCCCCCAAAACCTGCAAATTGTTCCAATTTCCTCCTTTTCAGATATCCCGTCCGGTCTGTAAGAAAAAACGAAAACCTCCATTTTGAATCCACAAGAACCAAAATGGAGGTCCCGACAGCTCTAAATATCACTCCATTGAATGCTCCTCATCGGGAATTGGACTATCTACCTCTGATAGATGAAGATTTCCAAATAAAAGACCTGTATTTTGATGAAAGTCCCCATTTGAGCTTCTGTCGCTGTAGAGACGAACACTCAAAGGGGCAAGATCTTATAGGGTTGTGGGAATCCAATCTCCCAAGGTATCTTATTCCTTCAGTCCTCATTTTCCCCGAAATCATTCATTACTGTCATGCCAACTATGATCCCGCACGGAGGGCTGTAATAGCTCCTAACCAAAGTGTTCTATTTCCTATCACTCCCCAGGCCATAAATGCTATGTTAAACTTTGAGTCAGATCAAGAATTAGCACCATTATCCATAGAAAGATTGATTGAGAAAACTAGACAGTTAACCCCAGAGAAATTAAAATCCATGTGTCAGTATTTCATGTTACCTGAGCATCAGCCAAAAGGGGCTCCCCCCTATGGTTTTTACTATTTCAACACATTGGGAAGGCTCGTTGTAAACATAATATCCTTTGTCTTAGGATTCAATACCAGTGAATATGTAGATGAGATAAATTGGGCTTTGCTGTCCATCTTTACTCCTGGGCAGCCTCCTGAGATTAAATATGATTATGCTTCCTTCATTTCCAACAAGATCCATGATCAATTTTTAAGGCTAGATACTGAAAAAGTTTTTAAGTACTCCTCAGTTATCTATCATCTCATGATATATTATCAGTCAGACAGGTTCCCTTTCCCTGTTCAGAAACTTGATGCTAAGGGTAATCCCAGGTCTGTCATTTTTTGGTCCCCCATCATTCATTTTTCCTCTGATTCTCCCTACTCCTATTCAGAATTCATTGATCGGTTTGTACATCCTGTTATAACTCTGTTAACAGGAATTTCTCCCCCCAGACTCAGTACTGAAATTAGAAAGACCTTGCAATTGTCAAAGAGTTATAAAGTTGGGGATTGGTACTTGTACCAAAACCATACAGTCATCAGGATTTATGGATGTGAACTACATCCATTCAAGTTACCCAGATATGTACCAATGAGAAATTTTGCTTTGGAATACTTTAGACAGATGAATAATTCAGATGTGATCCATTTTTGCAATGTAAAGAAGAAAGCACAGTTAAGGATCAAAAGCCAGTTAGGTCCTTTCATTTGCAATTCTAGAGAAGCTGAGAGAGAAGCAGAAAATCTATTAGATAAGAAGTTCCAGACATCCTTCCGTTGGGTCCCTTATGACCCCTTTGGTTTCATTTGTGAAAAAAGATTAAAGAATAAGTCATCTCCCTATATACACCACAAGATTCCTGGTCTAGAACAATATTCAAATCAAGATGAATGGGTTGAAGGAACTCTTGTTGAGGAAGAAAGTGGAGCTGACAAATTGAATAAAATGATGAAAGATGTTGAGAAGAACTTTGACCTAGAAACGTATGATCAAATGCAGGTACCCTACATTGGCACATCTTCAGCAGCCACTCTACAGCAAGCATTACAGGAAGACAGTCCATCAGTAGTAGCAGAACCCAAGGGTAAAGGAAAAGAACCTGTAATCCAGGTTATTGAAACCTTGATCATGGCAGAAAAACCACAGAGTTCCAAAGCACCAGAACCATCTCAGGCTTCTCCCACACCAGCAATACACATCCAAGTTCCAGAAATGCAAACTCCACTGAATGTGGAAATAGGGAAAAAGAGGCTAGCTCCAAATGCCACACCTTCAAAAGGAGCCCCACAGGTTTATCAAGCTAAGAAACACAAGTCTGAAGCACCTCCAGATGTAGAAATTATAGATGAAGTATTTGATGATGGTAGGGAAGATAGTCAGCAAACAGGCACAGCAAGTGAAACAAACATAAGCCAGAAAGGGATACAAAAGCAATTGAGCACTGAAGTATCTTCTTTCAGACCGCCAAAGACAGATACTGGAGACATTAAAAGAACCTTCATTAATATCAAAACAAAGAATGATCCATTAAAAATGAAGGTATATGATCAGTATATGAAGATGGCTCCTCATAATCAAGAAAGACTGATGTCAGCATTTGATCTTTCACAAGGTAAAATGTTGATGAGCCACTTCAAAGCAAAGGTGCCAAAGCCAACTTCAGCAACAGATTACATCAGATCAAATTTTGAAGTTTTAGTAAAAGATATCCATCCCCTGGATCAGATAGAGCTTCATAGACAAACAGGGGAAATGGTTTATTCTACTCTCACCAGCAAATCCATGGCAGCTTTAACGCTGCAAGATTCCTTAAATAATACTACTGCACAATTGAAGATTGAGAGGGCCTCCTCACAGGCCAAGGATAATAGAATAAAATCTCTAGAAGAGATAATCATTGGTTTGGGGCACAATCCCAAAGACATTAAAGGTATTGAGGCATTGGTAAAGAAGAAAGAGGATGATATAGCTGCACTCAGAAAACAGCTAAAACTACCAGCCTCTAGGCACCCTCAGACACAGGAAGTTATAAAAGGAAATTCACAGAAAGAAATGATGGAGTTGCTTTTGAATATGACTGAGCGACTAAATGAGACAGAAAAGGAATTGGAAAAAGCATTGCAGGAACAGGAAATAATCAAGCAGACTTCAACAACAGGTACTACAACCACAGGGCAGCAGGAACAACCACATCAGGTGAACACTTCTAATTTGAACTCTGAGGACTTAATAAAAAAGATGGAGAGTTTGCAGCTAAAGGTCACAGAACTCCAAGAAACAAAATTGCAATTGACAAAATTGGAGGAAAAATATGACACATCTAAAAAGACAACTGCTGACAACCTCAGGGAAATAAAAAGATTGGAAAAATTGGTTGAGGCTTTGCAAAAAGATCTTTCACTGGATAAGCCTATGAACGAAATAAATGATATTCTTTGGGGCAACATCATTGAATTAATAAAGGATATTTGGCCCTCGATTCAAGCTATTTTTGAGCAAAATGAGTTAGTCAAGATAGCACAAGAAGAAATAAATAGAACCAGACATGAATTAAGAGGCAGGCCTGAGCAGGCCCAGCAGCTCATTCAATTTTTGAATTCCAGAACAAAACAACAGCTTGCATTGTTAGGAATTGATGACAGGACATGTGCAGTTTTGGAAGCAAAGAGAGTTTTCACCAAAAGGACTTTCATGCAAAATTTAGAAAGAAAGTGTACAGACATTTTGGTCGACATCAACAATTTCAGAGAAAAATTCCAAGCTCTACTAGATAGTGGGTTACCAAGTCCCATGCTCACAGAAGATCAAATAGTAGACTTGGAAACCTATGAGAAGAGAATAAAGGCTCATGCTAAGAATGCAGCTGTAGGTTCTACTAGCTCATCAGAACCTGCATTACCAACTGGGAAAAGTATTTATGATAGAGTGAGGAATTTATTTCATCTGGAGCATGAAATAAAGTATCTATTTCCAAATGATCCCACTTTTTATAAACTTACTGAAGCAGATGAAACTTTAAGAAAGCTCAGAAGAACTATGATACCAGATGATCAATGGTGGCATGAAATGTTGGAGATTCTGTAAAGATTGCTTTCAGGATGAGAATTTATTTCTACTATCAAGTAAATGGTAAAAGCAGGAAGACAGATGAAAGAGTATCAGGTGAAAAGGTTAAAGAGTATCCGTGAAAATAAAGAGTGTCCAACAAGTCAAAGAAATACGCAAGGGACAGCACAGAGCCCTATTTTAAGCACTACCTCCAGCACGTCCACGAAGAAAGGAACAGCACATCGGCAGTTATACATTATTCTATCCACGAGACCATTTGTCTCTTGTTTGTTTGTAAATATGCTTTAAGTTAGCCTAGATTATTGGCTAAGTTAGTGTAAGATTGTTTTAGATTATTTTGTGTATAAATAAACCCTCAAAGAGAGTGTTGAGGGTGGATTCTATTACTCTGCTGTAACATTGAGAGTTTCAGAATAAAAGCTTTTGGAGAAATTTACTTGTGGCTTGTTGGATGACGATTTGAAAGCACTGGACTTGTTGCAGGATTCATGTGTTGGACTACAGTTCAATAAGTGTTTCTACCTTTTGTCTGAAATTTTATATTAGTTTTTAATACCATCATATCCATTTCTGAATAATTTACATAAAAGATTGAAACAAAATTTGCTTAATTGTACTCTGTTTTCAAATGTGATTGTTCTTAATGTTTTCTTCTAAATTAGCTATAAGCATGAATTCTTAAATGCTCCTGCTTTGCTAATTTAAACATTATTGATTACTATAATAAAGAATCCTTCATTGCTCTTTGTTTGTAGTCATTTCACTTCTTTCTTCTGAACATGGTGAAAGATTCTTAGCTGCCTTTCATCCCTTCAGGATCATCCCATCCACTTTAAATTTTAAGGATTGTTCTCTGTCTAGCTATCTTGCCCTGTAATACCATCTTGTGCTTAGAATAGAAATCCAGTAAAGCCATCCTTTGACTCCATAGCCCAATGGACTGAAAGCTCTCAACCTTGCCCTTAGTCTGTGGATTCCACCAATTTCCAAACAAACCCTTGAATCTATAACTAGCCTAAAACCTTTCAAGAACAAAGATAAATCATAAAGAGAGAGCCCTCTCTGGATGCAGATTGGCTAGATTCTGCATCTAAAAGGTTGGTTTGTGGTTACCTCGGGTATACTTTCCTCTTACGCAACTTTTGGGAAAACCTGAGTGATAACAAGATACACAACGTTAAATCTATTTTTCAGCTCCTGTATGAAAGAGCTACCCTACCATTGAGGAATATGAGGCACTGTGGTGAATAATTTTTCGTTGTTCCATGTATGAAAAATGATTAGGCACCTTCCCTATAGCAATATAGCTAGCAATATTTTCATACCACAAAGGGTTAGTAGAAATTGCAAAAATATGCTCATCGGGAAAACTATCTTCTATAGGTGTGCATTCATCATTGTTATCCATTCTAGATAGAGAATAACCAACTACATTATCTTTTCCTGGTTTTTCTACCATTGTGATATCAAATACTTGAAGCAATAGAAACCATCTTGTAATGCGACCAGGAGTGATAGGTTTATTCATTAAATACCATGTTGTTGCATGATCAGTATTTCGAAAATTAGGATATCCAGTAATGTAGTGCTGGAAATTTTTGATAGCTGTTACAGGTCAAAATACCTCCTCATCAGCTCAGAGGAAAAGATAAATATGGAAGGAATACAAAGACCTAAACTAAACCTATTTTTGCCAATGTAACGCCTCACTATAACAACACAAGAGCGTTATAACACACCTGATCAGTGAATAGGCTGTGTTAGTGGCTAGGGAAATGCTCTATTTACACTAGAGGGCAGCGTTACCCATGTTTTGAGTTTGGAACGGGAAAAACCTGCAGAGAATTATTTGAATTTCCAGCTTTTTCTCAGATGAGAGTCAGTAAAAAAAGGAAACTGGAAAGCACTAATCTCTTATTGGGCCTTGCCATAAACAACTGAAATCTCAAAGAAGGAAAAAGCATGGAAGTAAAGGAAACATCTTGGTTTTTTCTATTAAAAAATGGTGTAAAGAGAAGGGAAATTATTGCTCACTCCATCTCCTATAAAATGGAGTTGAAGGCTCTTGGTTCAAGGTCGAAGGATTGTCAAATTTTTTGAAAACTTGTGAAGTAGAGATCATTGTTGTAGTGTGAAAGTCAAGAGTCAAAGAGGTTCATTGAGAACTTTTTGATCAAGACATCACCACTTTGAGAGATAGAGATATTGGAAGGCTGAGGAGGGCTTGGTACAACCGATGGTTATAATCCTCCTTTTTATAAATCAATAGAACTGTATCTGTTTTGTCCATTATATGCGTTGATATTGTCATTTTTATTTAATCACTTATATAGCATGAGATGAATGGCTTAGATGTGCATAGTTTAAATGTTTATTATATATTGACTTAATTGATAGGAAATGTATGTTATGGTAGAGATTACACGGGTGCTTTGACTGATTGCAGGGTCAAGATTTGAAGCTAGTGAAGGAGAAATCCTGCCTCATTTCCTAGTTCTCTCCAAAAGACTTCAAGATAATTAAAAAGGTAATCTTCCATCTTGTTCCATCAAGTTGTTTTAAGTTAATATGAATATGTATGTGCCATCTTTGTGAACTATACAACTAATCTTACTATCTGCCTCGAGCACTGGATATCCTTGAGAGGGATATTCGATAACCAACAACCCAATAATTTTACCCTATAGTAGAACTGGTGACTCTGCTGGGGAATTACCCATAGTTTCTGGACTATTCCTTTCCTCTTTTCTTCTTTCCTCTATTCACAGACCCTTCTAACCAGTATTTATGCCCAGTAGACATTTCAAAAGCTCACAGAGTTCAATCTTGTTTCTGATTGAACATATGAAGAACTTTACCCTGGCTAATGCTACCTTTGTTTGTGTTCCAGTGCATTATAATGTGGGCTCTGCTTAAATACAATGCGTTATTCTCTGGATTAACGTTTTATTTACTCAGAGACAGTGCGTTACTCAGCCAAAATTTGTTGTTCACCCCTGTGATTGTGTTTTGGTTGCAGAGTTTTTTGGCCATCAGTATCTCTCCTTGACTGAATCCCTGTGCTTGTTTACTAAGCTGGAATTTATGTTTGTTTGCTCTTGTTTGAAAATTTAGTGTCAAAATAATTTACTTTTTAGGGAAGAAATATATATTTTTTAGTTTTTCTGCATCTAGCTAAGTTAATTCTAAAAATTTTAGTTCATAGAATGTTAAGAAGAGGTAGATAGAAGTCTGAATCTTTAAAGTTGAACTGTGCTATTTGAATGTTAGTGCATGGATGTTGAAAAGAAACCTCTCCTTGTAGAAATACTCTTCATCAAATTGCTTATTTAGAGCATATTTTTACATGGTTTCTTAAGTCAGAGTCTCATTACATTTCATACATCCACTCCCCCTCCACAAGAATAATAATCAAGTACACTAAGAGTCAAGCGATAATAAAATCAATCAAATTACTCTTTTTGAGCTCACACCAACAGTAGTTCATGCTAGGATCTTGGGTTAGGAAGAGTGAGAAAATCACCCAAGATCTCAAAACTTGAAACTAGAGTCATTAACGAGAAAAATCCTACTGCACTCATATTATCGGGACTGTTCCTTTACCAGAGCTCAACACCAGACAACACTTGGGTGCAAAAGAAGGTAGCCTACCTTCGACTGCATCTAGTGGGTGTGTTATATATTGGGGTTCCCTTCGGTGATTTCGAAACTAGATCGGGGATCTAGGTATTCTACCCATATAGAATGTTGTCCTTGACTGTGGACCCCCCTGATGATGTCTGTGATTTGAGGTATCTTTAGTGGCCATACCTTTTAGGGACTTACACAAGGTGACTAGGATGGGCTGTCCTAGTACCTGAAATAGACAGACCCACTCTGTCTTCAGTCTTTAGGAGGGTACTTGTCTTCACGAGAGTGTTTACACCTATCGTCTGAGGTTTGGGCGAAGCTCTAGAGTGACCATAACTGTACTTTTGACCAACCCTCTCTGAATACTATTGTGATACTAGATTTCAACACCAACAAATGGTAGTATTCAGACAGGGCACCCTATTCTGGTTGCTTGCTGATTGATTTTAGAGAGTGTTTTTTTTTCTTTTTTCTTTTTTAGGTCTGTGGTTACTGTCATTGAGACTTTATAATACATCACAATTTAGTAAAATTTGTTAAAAATAAACAGGTCACCATGGCGTCATCTGACCTACGTCTTCTGTCTCGACGACAGCAAGGTCTACCTCCTCTGCCTCTTGATGAACAACTGAACCTTGGTGAACCCGTTCCTTCTACAAAAGAGCAGTCTCCATTGCCAAACACTGATTTACACATAGCTTCATATCATATGGAATATCCAGAGGACCCTTTCACGGAAGGTGTCATACCTCATTACAATCCTCCACTCACTGATCCATTGGGGCTAGTGATAGTTCAGATTCCACCACGCCAAGACATGTCTTCATTCGCACAAACATCCATTTCACTGTCGGCATCCATAGGGTCAATGCCAATGGCAACCATCCCAGGTTCGCCACCATCCTCCCCGCCGGTTGTCAGTTATATGTCGTCACTTGGTAACCCCAGTAGTCAACATATACCTAATCCCAACCCTACGGTCATCACAATTTTCAGTAGCTCGCCGAGTCCTTTGGGATCTACTCCTACCGTGACCATGTTGGGACCCACAGTTGCTCCTCCCACGAGTGTGACTACTTTGGTTCCTTTTAGCAACCCTTTCAGTTGGAACCCTTTGCTGAGTTCAAACCCCTTGGCCACTATACCAGGGGGAAGTGTCACCAGCACGCAGGTAGCAGGGAACATTTCACTTCCCCTGCAATCCTTAGGAAAAACTGGACAACCTATTGTTAATACTATTCCCTTAAGTGGTTTAAATATATGTGTAGGGTCTATGCTGTTGCCGAACTATTCAAGTAGTAGCATGCCTTCAGGAAACTCTATTGCCTCCATATGGACTAACCCACCCCAACCTCCATCTGGAATGGGAGGACACTTTTATACTGGGGGCAACCAACCGTTCGCCCCACAATACAATATGCCCTATGGAAAACAACCATATGTCCCTACCCCTCCACCTATAAGAAAATTTTATCAAAGTCCTACTTATCCTCCTGGTAACACATTGATGGGTGGACCCTATGGTCCAAATAGCTAGCCCATACTTCCTTGGTTAGATTCGGGGGAAATCCACAATTTCCATTTTTGGCAGCTCTGGACATCCCTGACATCCATAAAATGACTAATGACCCCATCAATCACAACCTTCTCTAGCCTCCAGTACCGCACAAGATTCCTTCTGACATCCCAAATTTCGATGAGAAACAAGGGGACGACCCAGCCGCACACATCACTACCTTTCATCTATGGTCTATATCGAATTCCACGGTGGATGATAGTGTTCGGCTTCGACTGTTTCCCCGCACCCTTATAGGCAATGCCGCCAAGTGGTATACTGAATTTACACGTGCCGCCATAAACACTTTTGGTGCTTTAGCGACAGATTTTCTAAAGAACTTCCAGTTACCAATTAGATTTGAAACCGGAACGAAACTGTTAACCTCGTTGCGCCAAGACACCGCCACCCACATCTCTGATCACATTCATGAATGGAGACGCAGGAGGAGGCTAGTCAAAGTGCAAATCCAGGATCATCTCTTAGATAATTGGTTTTTTAAGTCTCTCTTACCCCACATCTCTAAAGACATTGGCCTTTCCGGTGTGGTTACAGAATATCAATGCATTCGTCATGCCCAACATTTGGATTTAATCTATTCACAATCTGGCAGGCTATATGATTTACTCCCCAATGCCCCTGGTAACCCAAATCCTCCAACTACTCAGAAAACCAGAGCTCATGCCGATAGTCTCGTTGGCACAATCTCTGGTGTAGCCACAAAATAGTCGCGGGGGCAAGTTTCCTAGCCATCCTCGGCTGCCACCGCCCCTAACCAAATGACTACTCTTCCTACCACTGAGGTAAATTCTGTGCAAAATTCACAAAAACCTAGTGGAAAGAATAAGAAGAACAAGAAAAATACATCTTCTTTCAAAGAACAGTCGAACAATCAGAATTATCCTAATCAGAAAAATGCTGCCAAAAATGACAAAGGGAAGGATAAACCCGTGAAATTTCCTTGCAAGATCTTTGCGGAGGACCACTTGACATAAAAATGTCCTTGGCTGCAGGAATGCACTGATTTTATTGCAAACAAGGATTCTAGGTTAACACCTGTCGTTCTTCATAATCCTTTCCCTAATCAACAACAACAACATCAACACATGGTTGAAAACCCGCCACAACCCTAGCAATGGGGCCATGGTGGTTCACATCCTTCCGGTGAAGGATCATCCGCCATTTATGGCATTGAGAGTGTTGAACTTCAAACACGAGCCAAGCTTTATGGAAATCCTACCATAGATGCTCAAGAACCTGGTACTAGTTCAAATCCACCGCTACCTAACGATTTGCATATCGAACGACCTACTGTTGACCTCGTGATTCCTCCCCCCAAAGGGACACTTCAACGCACGACTCATAACACCTATGCACGTGCAACCCAAAACTACAAAATTGTAGAAGATTTGTCACAGGCATCGTCAGCTATGTCTGCTCTTGAAGTATTGAAAACTTGTCCAGCAAAAAGGAAAGCCTTGCTTTCGGCCATTGGTGGAATAGACCCCCAGGATTCCATGCTAGCTATCTTTGATATGGAAAAATCTAAAACTTTCCTCTCACACCAACTCAGATTCTAGGTGCAAGTTGTGTCGAAAGGGAGACCAATCCATCGCACTGTCATAGACGAAGGTGCTTCGACCTGTGTTATGTCACAAGCTTGCTAGCTCAATTTAGGTTCTCCTATCTTAACACCGCCGTCGAATTCCCTCAAAGATTTCGATGGCCACACGTTCCTCCCAAAAGGATACCTTGCTAGCTTTCCCATCACTCTGAGTGGGAAAATGGTAACCGTGGATGTTGAAGTCGTAGATCATCATCTCGACTATAATATATTGCTTGGTCGCAGTTGGTCTTATGCCATGACCGCCATTGTTTCTTCGGTCTTCTGACTCATCCTATTTCCATTGGATGGGAAAATAGTCCCAGTGGATCAATTATCCTACTGCACCCCTGATTATACCACGTTACCAAGTAGCACTGTACCCCTAATAGGAGGCTTTCCTAACTCTTACATCAGTATCGGTACCGGTCTTCTGAAGGCATCTTCCCTACTGGGTTGTTTTCCTCTCTCGCTGCCAGAGATCCCAAACATGGTTGCAATGATATCCACAACTTTGGATGGCTCTATTGACCCATGGATCCTTCCATCGCCTTCATACATTGATTCCTACGGAGATCAGATGTCACTCTCACTAGCCGAGTTGGCCTACCAAGCCATCCAAATTACATCTGAACCCTCCACTGCTATGGTTTCGACCAAAGGTACAAACCTCCCTCCCATCACAGTTCTCTCTAAGGATCTCCTCAATGAAGTCTTGCCTACAGACGAAGCTATTCAAGAGATCATGTCTCTAGAAGAATGACCTTGGGGAGAGTTTCACCATCGCGCTTCGATGGTCGACTCAGACGTGATAAAAATTGAAATCCCATCTTTTGACCCACCTGAGATGGTTCCCTCCGCTTACATGACTATTCAAACTATTAGTTCAGAAGGGAACATGGGTAATATTTCTAAGACAATTCTCATTGATATCTTGGTCAAAAAGAGTATCGTGGAAAATATTCAGATTGGAACCGATTGCAATCCTGAGGAAATTGCATGCTTCACATCCCTTTTCAAGGAATTCCACGATGTGTTTTCTTGGTCTTATGACGAAATTCCCGGCATAGATCCATCTATAGTCGAGCATGAAATCAAGATTTATGAAAATTCCAAACCAATTATAAAGTGACTCAGACCCGTCCACCTGCGCAAAGCAGCCACCATCAAAATTGAGGTAGAAAAACTTTTAAATGTTGGTTTCATCTATCCCGTTCCTTTAATGGAATGGGTTTCCAATCCGGTTCCCCTCGATAAAAAAAAGGCACCATTCGAGTTTGTGTTGACTATCATGATCTAAATGCCACTTGTCTCAAAGAAAATTATCCTACGACATTCATAGATCAGATTCTCGATGATTGTGCTGGGTGTGAATCTTTTTCCTTCATGGATGGATTCTCGGGCTATAACCAGATTGTAGTTAAAAGATAATACCAGCATAAAACTGCCTTCATGTAGAAATTTGAATAACTGTTAAATTATGCATCGAGATTATCCTGATCACACACTATTTTAGCTTCATGCATAATACATAACCTCTTCTACTATTGATCATCAATTTGTGGAAATTAAACAATCGCATGTGCACATTAAAACCATAAACAATCACACATATAAACACAGTATTTATGGGAAAGCTTAAAGCTGAAAACCCCCAACTATATATATATTATAATGATAGAGATCATGTAACAATCATTGTACAAATGCCTCACAAGCTCTCAGTACAATCTCCAATTGTTACACAATACACAAGCTCAAATCATACAAAACACATGCTCCAATCTGCTCCACCTGTTAGCCAGCCTCTACTGCGCAATCCAATATGGATAATTATTAGATCCAGGTTCAAATCCCACCAGTATAGTCAAAATTGATAGTCACACTTGCTCTTTCACCTACCTCTCCACTGGTCTCCACTGAAACTGTCCATGCACTGCAGTTAACTGATGTATTCTTTAGTTGATTTATGAGTTAATAATTAGTGAATTAATTAATAATTAATTACCTCACTTACCAATTGTATCAATCAGCTTAGACTAGATACAATTAGCTCAACTAAGTTAAACTGAACACAACTCCATTAACTCCATCAACTCCACTCTCCACTCAAACTCTATCACATGAGTTCTAACCGAAGTCAACCATGCAATAGCTCCACTAAAACCCTAGGAATAGCGTAATTCCTTCGTCACCGCATGTGCCACATCCAGGCATCAAATCGAAGTGCTCCAAGAGGATAAGATAATTTTTAGAGTCCAAATATTATTAAGAGCTAATAATATCCGACATATCTATTTTTAGACTGGAAATCTAAAAATAGATTCCGCCCAGTATGTCTAAAAATAGAAGTCCATCTATTTTTCCCGACTTGACCAACCATCCACAAATAGCATCCTGCAACTCATAGAACATGATCCATATGTATAAAAATAGTGAAGGCGACTCCTTTCAACTAAGCTCATCATATTGTTGCAATCTCAGCACTCCCTCTCAACAAGATATGGATTATCTGCAACCCGTATCATGCCCCTGTGGTATTCGAATTTGCTCCTGGTGAGCGCCTTCATCAAGATATCGGCATCCTGATCCTTCGTAGGAATGTATGAAAGTAGCATGATTCTCCGCTACACACAATCTCTGATATGATGATACCAGATGTCAATGTGTTTAGATCTATCATGAAATACTGGATTAACTGAGAGTTTGATGCAACTCTGATTATCAAAATAAATCACAGTAGGCTCTAAGTGTGAACCAAACAACCCGACCAGGATCTTCCTCATCCATATAGCCTCGCATGCAGCCAAACTCGCTGCCATATACTCGGCCTCTGCTGAACTGAGTGCCACGGATCTCTGCTTCCTACTGTACCAAGAAAATGTTGTCGTCCCGAAACTGAAAATCCCTTCAGATGTGCTCTTTCTGTCCGTTGGGCTCCCTGCCCAATCTGCATCCGTGAAGCCACACAGCTTCACCTCATCCGACTGTCTATACCACAATCCATATACTAATGTGCCTCTGAGATAACGCAATACATGCTTCCCCACCTTCCAAAAGATCTTGGTAGGCTTAACCATAGCTTGTGAAAGCTAGTTAACTGCATAGCATATATCGGGTCATGTATTGACCAGATACATAAGCGACCCCACCAACTGTCGATAAACAATGACATCCACTACCTCCGCTGAAGTAGCATCCTCCTTCCTCCAACCACCAGGAAGAGGAGTATCAACAGGCTTGCAGCCATGCATGTTGAACTTCTCCAGTATCTCCCGGGCATACTTACCCTGAGAAACAAACAGTCCATCACTGCGCTGCAAAATTTCCAATCCCAGGAAATAATGAAGGAGGCCCAAGTCCTTCATCTCAAACTCTTTTGTAAGATCCTCCTTGCATGAGAGTATCAACAGCTCATAACCTGTCAAAATCAAATCATCTACATAAAGTGCAATGATCAACAACTTACCCTCCACCACAATCTGGTATAGGTTAGGATCCACCTCACTCTTGGAGAATCCAAGTCCGGTGAAATACTTGTCTATCCGAGTGTACCAAGCACGAGGTGCTTGTTTCAACCCATACAACGCTCTCTTCAGCCTGGACACATGTGACTCGCTGCTGAAGATCTTGAAACCTTCGGGCTTCTCTATGTACACCTCCTCCTCAATGAATCTGTTGAGGAACATAGTCTTCACATCCATCTGATGAATGTGCCACCCCATCTGCGCTGAGAGAGCAAGAATCGTCTGTATGGAAGAATACCTTGTGATAGTTTCAAAGGTCTCCTCATAATCGATCCCCTCAATCTGTGAAAAGCCTCGGGAAACAAATCTTGCCTTGTACTTCTCCACACTCTCATCAGCTGCCTGCTTCACTTTGTAGATCCATCTCGAACCCACCACTGATTTCCCTTCCGGCCTCGGGACAATCTCCCATGCACTGTTTCTGACAATCGAATCATACTCTTCCACCATGGCATCTACCCATGCGGGATCCTCCACAGCTTCGTCGAAAGAGGATGGCTCTGTCACGATACACTTGCTCATAAGAGCCATGTATCCAGTGTACCGATCAAGTGACTGTCTCTGTCTGCGCTGTGATGTAGGTGCTCCTACAACCTTCTCTGAATCTTGAGCCAGTCGCTCAGCTTCTGTAGTGCGCTTCCGCCCTCTGATGGTTGGCGCTACATGAGTGGTCTCTTCCACTCCATGAACCTCCTCTTGTGGCTAATCCACATCCTGAGACTCATCCTTAGGAACTAATAGCTCCTCATCTAGATGCAAGTGTGGCTCCCTCTCAAGCGAACACTTCATGGCTTTCTCCTCCTGAAATTTGATATCCCATCGCACAACAGTCTTGCGACTATCTGGAAAATAAACACGATATTTGTGGGGCATATCAGTGTACCCCACAAATATCCCAGCCTCTGTGGTCGGCTCTAGCTTCTTCCTGGCATCCTTCGTCACATTAATGTAAACAGGTGAACCAAAAATCCTCAAATGGGAAATAGCAGACTTCTTACTAGAAAATGCCTCCTCGGGTGTACTCATGCCAAGTATCCTGTGAGGACAACGGTTCTGCACATATACTGCAGTATTGCATGCCTCCGCCCACAAGTGAATGGGTAGGCCCTGATCATGCAACATCACCCGTGCAACACCCACGATCGTTCTGTTCTTCCGCTCAGCAACCCCACTCTACTATGGGTTATGAGGTGCTATGAGCTCTCTTCAAATTCCTTCTATGCTGCAAAAGTCCTTGAATTTTCCAGAGATGAATTTACCACCATTTTCACTCCTAAGAGCCTTCACCTGCTTCCCCGATTCTTTCTCAACCAGTGCCTTGAACTCACATAACTTTGAGTATGTCTCGCTCTTCTTCTGCATGAAGAAGATCCAACACTTACAAGAAAAATCATCAAAAAATATCACATAATACCTGTGCTTTTCTGTCGAAGCTACTGAGAAAGGTCCACACACGTCTGTGTGAATTCTCTCAAGGATCGTCGTGGCGCGACTATCCTTCTCGTGAAAGGTGGATTTCACAAATTTTACCAAGGTACACCCCTTGCACTGATCTGACTGTGCAAGAGTGCCTTTAGGAAGCCCATTAGAAATCTGCTGCAGTATCTTCAAAGCTCCATGGTGAAGCTGGCCCAATCTCCGGTGCCACAACTCGCCATCATCCTGGCTCACCACTCCTTCTGCCTTGCCTGTCATTGCTGCACAGCCATCTACCTGCAATTGATAAAGGTTCTTAACTCGAACCCCTATCCTCCGGGTCTCACCAGTTGCCTTACTACGCAGGAAAAACTTTCCCTCGCTAAAGACAACATCATATCCCTTGTCTTCTAACATCGCCACATAGATAAGATTATTTTTCAATCCTGGAACATGCATCACTTCCTTCAATATGAAAGGTTTACCAGACTCCCTATCAAAGGAAATGGTAATGATACCAGTCGCACTGTATCTACCATCATCGCCCATCTCGATGTGCACTCCAAGATCTTTCTCATCCAGATCAGTAAACAAATCTCGATCTCCTGTCATGTGAAAAGACGCACCACTGTCCAGAAACCACACTGATCCTACCACACTTGAGACCAAGCATGCGATCAGTGAAAAATATAGCTCAAACTGTGAGGCTAATGCCTCTCCAGCTGCAGATCCAGTAGCCTGCTTATTTTTCTTCTTCTGCGGACAATTTGTGGCATAATCTCTGTGTTGGTGACAGTGAAAGCACTTCACCTTGGACATGTCCTGCTTCTTGCCTTTCGCACAGGAATGAGAATATTTCTTGCTCTTCCCCTTCTTTTATTTGGCAGCCAAAGCGGAATTATCTTCATCAGAGTTCCTTGATTAAGATCTGTCCGTGGTACTCCGCCTTATCTCTTCTTGCACAAGATCCGACCAAAGTCGCTCCCATTCTGGCAATTTCTCCCGACCATTGACAGAGTCCTGATAGGAATGCTAACTCTTCGGAAGCCCAAGGAGAGCCAAGCTCACCAAGTCCTCATCATCAAAAGTCACCCCCACACTTCCCAGCTTATCCCTGCATTGGATGAAATTTGTGAGGTACTTGGGCATACTGTCTCCTTTCTCCATCTTTATGTTTCTGAGTTTATCCTTGAGCGCCAACTTCCTCTGGTCGCTCTTGCTTTGGAATAAATCTGTTAAGGCTTTCCACATCAAGAATGGAGAAGCCTTACCATGCAGGCTAGACACTATGTGATCCTTCACGCCCTCCAATAGAATCCTTCGACACTTTTCTGTCTTCTTTTGCCAAGCCTCAATTACGGCAGCATCAGTAGAAGTAGGCTTTGGGAATTCAGCATCTATGAACTCCTTCAACCCATTTTCATCTAGAACCACCTCCATCCTATTCGTCCATGCAATATAATTCAAGCTTCGCTCAAGGGCATACTCCAATCACAATCCGTTGAAAGACATCTCAACTTTGACACCAAGAAAACACTGCTGCAAATTCGAATTCCACCAACACAAAACTCAACCGCTTCAATGTTTTTCAATTGCTCCAATGATAAATACTGCTCTGATACCATGTAGAAATTTGAATAACTGTTAAATTATTCACCGATATTATCCTGATCACACACTATTTGAGCTTCATGCATAATACATAACCTCTTCTACTATTGATCATCAATTTGTGGAAATTAAACAATCGCATGCGCACATTAAAACCATAAACAATCACACACATAAACACAGTATTTATGGGAAAGATTAAAGCTGAAAACCCCAAAATATATGTATATTATAATGATATATATCATGTAACAATAATTGTACAATATCCTCACAAGCTCTCAGTACAATCTCCAATTGTTACACACTACACAAGCTCAGATCATACAAAACACATGCTCCAATCTGCTCCACATGTTAGCCAGCCTCTACTGCGCAATCCAATATGGATAATTATTAGATCCAGGTTCAAATCCCACCAGTATGTACTACAAAATCCTCATTGGCTTCTCCATCAATGTGTGTGCAAATCTCATGCACTAGTATAGTCACAACTGATAGTCACACTTGCTCTTTCACCTACCTCTCCACTGGTCTCCACTGAAACTGTCCATGCACTGCAGTTAACGGATGTATTATTTAGTTGATTTATGAGTTAATAATTAGTGAATTAATTAATAATTAATTCACACCACTCTCAATAATTGTATCAATTAGTTAGACTAGATACAACTAGCTCAACTAAGTTAAACTGAACACAACTCCATTAACTGTCTCATCAACTCCACCAAACTCTATCACATGAGTTCTAACTGAAGTCAACCATGCAATAGCTCCACTAAACCCTAGGAATAGCGTAATTACTTCTATCAGCTGCATGTGCCACATCTAGGCATCAAACTGAAGTGCTCCAAGAGGATAAGATAATGTTTTAGAGTCCAAATACTATTAAGAGCTAATAATGTTCGACATATCTATTTTTAGACTGGCAATCTAAAAATAGATTCCGCCCAGTATGTTTAAAAATAGAATTCCATCTATTTTTCCCGACTTGACCAACCATCCACAAATAGCATCCTGCAACTCATAGAACATGATCCATATGTCTAAAAATAGAAATAGTCTAAAAATAGACTTTGCGCCAAAAATACCTTGCGGGCCCACTTAGTGAAGGCGACTCCTTTTTACTAAGCTCATCATCTTGTTGCAATCTCAACACTTCATCTGTCCTTGGGGCACATTTTCATATCATAAACTCCCATTTGGTATGAAGAATGCTAGAGCAACTTTTTAGTGGGCTATGGACTATGCTTTTCATGACATTCGACATATTGTACATGATTACTTGGATGACCTTCCGACCCATTCCAAGAAATGACCCGATCACCTCACTCATCTAAAATAAATTTTTGCTAGGTGTAGATTCTAAAATATATGTCTAAATCCTCATAAGTGAATATTTATGGTCAATTCTGGGTGTCTATTAGGTTTCATTGTCTCCAAGCACGGGATTAGGGTTGATCCCAATAAGGTTAAGGCAATTGTTGAATTGCCAGCACCACAATCCATCCTTCAACTCCAACGTTTGCAAGGGAAGGAAAAATTTTACGTCGATTCATCATTAACTATGCTGAGATGACGAAAGGATTTATGTAATTATTGAAGAAAGGAACACTATACTTGTGGGATGACCAAGCTCAATGGTCATTTGATGCTTTAAAACATGTACTTGTTTTAGCCCCACTCCTTAGTGCTCCTGACCACTCACGCGACTTTCTCCTCTACCTGGAAGCCTCACCATCCTCACTTGGAATGGTTCTGGTTCAAGTTCACAGTGACGACAGTGAACATGTAATATACTACTTGTCAAAAGTTCTGATCGAACCCAAACTACGTTATTCACATGTGGAGAAACTTTCTCTGGTAGTATTTTTTTCAATCACCCGACTCCGACACTATATATTTTTGTGACAGACTACGGTTATTGCTTTGGAGAACCCCATGTGACACATCCTGTCTCAAAAAATTATTGGAGGAAAATATTCCAAATGGATCATAATCCTCCAATAATCTAATTTGGTCTTCACAGCTACCAAAGCAAAGAAATCCCTCGTCTTCACCGAATTATTATCGGACCTTCCGAGAATCGACCCAGGAGAAGTAGCTCATGATCCATTTCCTGATGAATTTGTATATTTGGTTGATTCTTTGGACCCATGGTATGGAGAAATTTTGGTCTACCTACAAACCCAATGCTTCCGGTCAACTCTCACATCTGAAGACCGTCGTCGTACCTACCACCATGCAAAGCACTACCTCGTGCTGAATGATGTGCTATATCACTGTGGCGTCGATAGTATTCTTCAGTGTTGTCTCACTTTATATGAAGCAGAACGCATTTTGAATGACTACCAAACAGGGGAGTGCGGTGGTCATCTTTCGGGCATAGCTACTTCCCAAAAAATCCTGTGCGCTGGTTACTATTGGCCCACTTTGTTTAAAGACTGCATTGTAGTGGTCCATAATTTCCATCCATGTCAAATTTTCACAAAGAAAATGTGTGCTCATCCTGCCCCCCTTCATACGGTTATCTCCATTGGTCCTTTCGCTAAATGGGGAATTGACTTCGTCACCTGAAATCCCACTTTGGAAAATGGACACAACTACATCGTGGTTGCGGTCGACTATTTTACGAAATGGGTGTAAGCCATTCCCACTTTCAAGGCCAATGGTGAAACCGCCACTCTCTTCCTGTTCAATCAGGTAATCTTTCGGTTCGACGTACCCCTATCTATTGTCACAGATCATGGATCCCACTTTCAGAATCATATGATGACCGAATTAACATCCATGCTAGGTTTTCGCCAAGATAAATCTTCGTCTTATTATCCTCAAGCTAATGGTCAAGTCGAAGCCATAAACAACGTCCTAAAAACCATGATTTGTCGACTGGTTAGAAATCATAAAACCACATGGCATCGGAATTTATATTCTGTGTTATGGGCATACCGAACGTCAGTCAAAACTGCCATAGGCTTCACGCCATTTCAACTTGCATTCGGCCTGGAGGCAGTACTTCCAATCGAGTGTGAAATTCCATCACTCAAACTCACCGTTGAACTCCTGCCTGTCACCACCGCCACAGAAAAGCGCTTGCTCTCGCTCGATCATTTCGACGAAACTCGTCGAGATGCTACACTAGCACTCGAAGTTCACTAGCGTCGAGTCAAAGTTCAATACGACAAATCTGTCAAGTCTCGTTCTTTCCAAGAAGGTGATCTTGTTCTACTCTATGATCAGAAACATGACCTCCTGGGGGTAGGAATGATCCAACCATTATGGCTTGGTCCTTACATCGTCACTAAAGTCCTCTCAAAAGGGGCTTACGAAATTCAGGACTGTAATGGAATTCCACTCGCGGAGCCTTGCAACAGGCTCTATCTAAAGAAGTATTTTGACTAGTTTCGCACTAGGCGTATGCTTTGTAATTTTATGTATATAAGTTTTTCCTATTGTTTTGATGTCTCTGGATATTTTTTGGTTTTTGAGGTGTTTTTTTCTCATGTACACTCTTTTTTCACACAGATGCCATCATCCTCCTTATCATACATCGGATATGCGGATGGTGCTAGTCGTCACACTAGACACATTGCTTCAGCTGCTTGGGTTCTCTATACTCCTGAGTCAGAACTTCTTGGTTTTGGGGGAATTTTCCTAGGTAGTGCCACCAATAACATTGCCGAGTAGATGTCAGTGATCCAACTCCTCATGGAGGCGGTGTCTCGTGACATCTCCAATTTAGTGGTCAGGTTAGATTTCCAGCTTGTCATTATGTAGTTAAACAATCATTACCATGTCCGTCATCCAGTCTTGTTACGTTATTTTTTAACGGTGACTTTTAGAACGCCAATTTCAAACAATCACATTTGAACACGTTCCTAGAGAATTTAATGCATTAGTCGATTCTTTGGCAAACTACGTGTTAGATTGGCATTTGTCACATTTATTATAAAATATTTATACATGAGTATATATATTTTCATCCCATTGAAAAATACATAAAAAATCACAAAACACAAAATCACCAAAAAGTATGAATATATATATATATATATATATATATATATATATATATATATATATATATATATATATATATATATATATATATATATATGTCATGTCCAATACAATCGTTACATCAAAAAGTCTTCCAAAACTTGGGTGTTTTACAAAACTTTGGCTATACTAAGCCACGCTCTGACACTAATACATCCGCTCTGCCATCTAGGCCTTATGATCATGGTAGCATACAACTTCTCTAGCTATCCTCCTCAGAGGCACCAGGTATCTCTCTGGCACACCTACGGTATGCTGTTGCAAACGAAATCGAACCTCTCGCATAGGAAGGGGTGGTATACCCATACTCAAATCCTACAGGTTTCTGGAGAGTTCATGTAAAACCTGGGCATCATCGTCCTCGGTGGCTTCAACATCCTTTACTAATGCGCCAGCCCTAGGTAGCTGCAGTCCTCACTATGCATAGTGAGGGGCCCCAACTGGGTGTACAAGTTCCACATCTCTATCAAGAAAAAAACGCTTCATGTCAAAACATAATTTTCACCCTATTTCAACAAAAAAAATTCATAAACATTCAAAAGACAAAAAGAAAGTACTTCCTCGAAATACACTGATCATTTCCTTCTTACCATCGAGTCCCCACTGGGTGCCAAGGGCAGCACTAACTCCAGATCGCCTGTGAAGTTCATCCCTACATAGGGATAACCCTCAATCATAATAATTTTGGAGTTCAGCTAATCAAAAAATCCATCATCAAAACAGTGGCGGACGGGACCCTCTCCAGTCCGCAGAAGCAAAGCTGCCCACCGAACCTGCCTCGGCTCACATGGGCCCAATGGTGCTGTAACGATCTTGTGCCTCATAAATGGTACCCACTCCAGTAAGAAAGAGACAATCAGTGTACCATACGCAAACTCTCTCTAGGTATGGGTCTTACATGTGGTAAGCTCTGCTCGGACCCGACGGACAACTCTGTCACACCAGTCAAACACCTGAGGCTGCATACAGTCCAAGGCTAGTAGCATCTGGGCCTTGGTGGCCACATGCTAACTCTTGGCACCTGCCAAGTGAAAAATCATCCATAATATAGACTTCAGTGGTCTCAAAGTCACCCATGCGATCGGTACCCGGTTGCTCATAGCCTGTGTGTCACATATGCAATGCTCAAGAATAAGATCAGCAGTGGAACGTGGGTCAAATCTGGACCCCATAAAGTTGGGCCTCGGTCCACGACATGATAGGCCGGTCAAAAAGTACACATAATCCTTCTCGATTGAGAGCTCATTGCCCCCAATCCGAAAGACATGGTGCCGCTCATCCCATTATTGGATTAGCCACCTCAGGGGGTCCTCTTGACCCCTCATCAGTTCTAAATGGGCATATTTTAGCAAACCGCATATACAGAGAGCCATCAAACTTGTAGCATCCATAATCATATCTCGTTCTTCCCGTTCATGTTCTCTCTCTCGCCAGACACTCGTGATTAAAAACTGAATACCTGCAAATGCAACATTTTTAAACCGATTAAAAATTGCTTGGACCACTTCAAAACGATGAGAAATGAGTTGCTAAAAAATCCGGTGCACCTAACGCCAACCATAGTGTAAAACAGAGCACGCTAACGCGACATCCCTTCACTGGAAGTGCACTTAACGCAGCTCTAACACTACTGGCCTGCGTTAGCCGCAAAATATTTTTAGGGCCTCACAAATTTCACATTTTGAACCAGAAAAACTTAACAAAAGGACGATTAAATGATAGCAGGAGGTTCTAGCTCTTACCTGGATCTTGCGGGAAGGAAAACTGTTGACCAGATTGATCGTAATCGCCAGCTGAAGATTTCACCCCTTTTCACCCCAGAGCTCCTTCACAGCACTCAAAAAAGTGAAAATGAAGGTATTTTGACCTTCTTATAGCCAATTATGGGGCATAACTCTGTTAAGTTTGTCGGCAAAAGTCGTGAATTCTTGCTGCATATGTATCATAACTTTTGATATTTGTTACTGATGTTCTGATGAGTGATCAAGATTCATATGCAGACATACACATGTTTGGTCGAGCATTCTTTTTACGGTATTTTTCTTGCTCGTTAATCCGAAAAATTTTGAGTTCCCTTCTTCGGACTCATTAAACTTATACGAAGTTGATGTCGAGCGTTCTTTTTATGGTCTTTTTCTTGCTCGTTAATCCGAAAAACCTGGAGTTCTCTTCTTCAGACTTGTTAAAACTGATATGAAGAAGCACTGAGCTTTATTTTTAGGGACCTTTTTCTCACTCATAAAACTGAAAAAACCCCGAGTTGAATTTGTCGAGCTCACAAAACTAACATGATAGAGAGTAAGGAGAAATTATTTCCATCTTTTTCAAAGCTATTTAAACCGAAAAAGTAACCGATTTTTCTCTGTGTGACTCGTTAAAATTTCACAGAGGGCACCGAGTTTTTCTTTGTCGGACTCGTTAAAATTTCACAAAGAGTACTGAGTTTAGTCTATCTCCTTATACTCATAACAAAATGATGAGGATTTCCATCGAACATAGATTTCTCACTTTTCTGGCTTCGATGGACTAACTCACGGAAAATGAACTGTTTTGGGTTTACTATTCTCCCTTTGTCGTGCCTGGTTATCAAGACATGACAAAGGTACGCCAATGGAGTTTTCTTTTACGACATTTTTTAGAATCTCTAAATATGAAAAATTCACTGAGTTTACTCGTCTGGACTCGTTAAACCTAATCAGACGGGGCACGGAGTTGTCTTTTATGATATTTCTTTTATGATATAAATATGAAAATTCACCAAGTTTACTCGTCTGGACTTGTTAAACTTAATCAGATGGGGAAATGGGCAAAACGGATACTACCTCTGTTACATTTCAGAAAGGTCGATTTGGCAGCAAAAATATTGAACATGGCACTTCCCAGAAATCTCTTTCGCAGTTAGCCGAACCCTACCATCTATGAGTATTAGCCTTCATTTCCCAGTGTTCCTACACCGGTCAAAATCCTAACACACTCTTTGGTGTTCATTAAGCCTTAGCTGCATAGTACCCTGTTACAGTGCCTTCTATTGTTCGCAGATCTCTCTATCTACTGCTCCTCTTATCAACCAAACCTCTCATTATGCCAGAAATTATTTGTCGTCAGACATCCCCATTTACTCTTCATTATCTCCATCACAAACAAAATCATTTGGTTTCCATTTCGTGTTGACTGATGTAGGACACCTTAGTGCCTACCTTTCAATAGATCTCTTCCTATCGACTTCAACATCTTATCTAGGAAGTTGATCCAGAAACCCATCAGTACCCAGATACTTGCAGACATCAGTGGAATGTAGTCTTATGTTTGATTAGGAGTCTTCATCATTAGCTCCTGGTCAAATGGTTCTACGAGTGTTCAACTTCAACTCATTTTATTCACACTCGCTAGATTATACTATGCATCTTAGGGACCATCATCATTATCGGTGGCCACCTTCGCGTCTGTTAACAGTTTTCATTATCGACTGGTAATCAGACGATTTGTCACATGTTAGACAACAAATCCTTCATTCACATGTTGAGAAATATACAGTTTAAGTGAATCGACGGTCAAGACCTTGGCAAAAAGGTTACGTCATTAAAGTTGTGTTCC
Organism: Pinus albicaulis; assembly: GCA_034641835.2. Classification (NCBI taxonomy): domain Eukaryota; kingdom Viridiplantae; phylum Streptophyta; class Pinopsida; order Pinales; family Pinaceae; genus Pinus; species Pinus albicaulis. The sequence continues at coordinate 1,436,455,733 of CM076584.1, forward strand.
CTTCCCCAAGTTGTGATATTGTTTATGGAGACAGCTTCTTCAGCCTGATTCTATTATGACAGACACTTCCACATTGTGCTCATTGGTGGATAGATTCTTCATATCTCTATTCTAAATAAATCATGTTGTTTAAGCTATTGAGCATGGGAATGACCGACTCAAGGCAGATACTATATTTTCTGACATATGTTGTTGTTTCAGGTTTTCCTCAGTCTTTCAATCTCTTTATCTCTACTACACACATTATAAAGTATTTTGGCTATCATATTTGTATCTGACCTCACACTTTAGTGGCATCTATTACAGGTCAAAATACTTCCTCATCAGCTTAGAGGAGAAGATAAATATGGAAGGAATACAAAGGCCTAAACTAAACCTATTTCTGCCAAGGTAACGCCTTACTATAACAACACAAGAGCGTTACAACGCACCTGATCAGTGAATAGGCCGCATTAGTGGCTAGGGAAGTGCTCTGTTTACACTACAGGGCAGCGTTACCCATGTTTTGAGTTTGGAACGGGAAAAACCCGCAGAGAATGATTTGAATTTCCAGATTTTTCTCACAAGGGAGTCAGTATAAAAAGGAAACTGCAAAGCACTAATATCTTATTGGGCCTTGCCATAAACAACTGAACTCTCAAAGAAGGCAAAAGCATGGAAGTAAAGGAAACATCTTGGTTTTTTCTATTCAAAACTGGTGGAAAGAGAACGGAAATGATGGCTCTCTCCATCTCCTATAAAATGGATTTGAAGGCTCTTGGTTCAAGGTCGAAGGATTGTTAAAGTTTTTGAATACTTGTGAAGTAGAGATCATTGTTGTAGTGTGAAGTTCAAGAGTAAAAGAGGTTCATTGAGAACTTGTTGATCAAGACATCACCACTTTGATAGATAGAGAGATTGGAAGGCCGAGGAGGGCTTGGTACAACCGACAGTTGTAATACTCATTTTTATAAATCAATAGAACTGTATCTGTTTTTTCCATTCTATTCGTTGATATTTTCATTGTTATTTAATCACTTATATAGCATGAGATTAATGAGTTAGATGTGCATAGTTTAAATGCTTATTATATATTGACTTAATTGACAGGAAATGTGTGTTATGGTAGAGATTACACGGGTGCTTTAACTGATTGCAGGGTCAAGATTTGGAGCTGGTGAAGGAGAAATCCTGCTTCGCTGCCTAGTGCTCTCCAAAATACTTCAAGATCATTAAAAAGGTAATCTTCCATCTTGTTCCATCAAGTTGTTTTAAGTTAATATGAATATGTATGTTCCATCTTTGTGAACTATACAACTAATCTTACTGTCTGCGTCGAGCACCGAAAATCCCTGAGAGGGATATTCGATAACCAACAACCCAATAGTTTTACCCTATAGCAATAGCATAGATGATAGCCAAGATATTTTTTCAGTCACGGTGTAATTCAATTAAGTGAGAATTAAATTTTGTTGACATAGTAAACTGCATATGGTGTTTTGTCTACCTGCTGTCCTAAGACTGATCCTACTATTGTTTGAGAGCCATCAACATGTACCTGAAATGGAAATTCCCAATTGGGTCCTCAAAGGATTGGAGCTTTGCAAACCAGTCCCTTGATTTTTACGAAATCTGCTTCACAGTCTTCTGTCCACAAAAATTCTGCATCTTTTTTTAGTAATTGAAAAAGTGGATATGCTATCTTAGAAATTTTTTCTATAAAGCCTCTATAATAAATAACACAACCAATAAATCTATGTACCTGTGTGGGTGTCTTGGGTACTGGGAAGTAAAATATTACCTCTACTTTGGCTAAATCAACTCGAATTCCAGTAGCTGAGAGAAAAAATCCCAATATTATTCCTTCTTCCCTCATCATATCGCATTTGACTATAATTAGAGATACATGGGTTTTCTTGCATCTTTTGAGTACTTTTTCTAGATTTTCCAACCCTTCTTCATGTGAGTTTTCATATGGAGTAAAAATCATCCATATATATTTCAATGCGGTCATCGATTAAATTAGAAAAAAATCCCATAATTTCCCTCTAGAAGGCTGCAGGTGCATTACATGGGCCAAATGGGAGGACCCTGTATGCAAAGGTCCCCCATAGGCATGTGAAAGTTGTTTTGTCTTGGTCTTTTGGGGCTATCTGGATCTGGCTATACCCGCTAAACCTGTCTAGGAAGGAAAATAACTTCTTCCCATCCAAGGCATCCAGGACTTGGTCAATGAATGGCAAAGGGAAATGGTCTTTTTGAGTTGCCTTGTTTATCTTCATATAATCTACACAGATCTTCCATTTACTATTCTATTTGGGAACAATAACCAGGGGAGACACCCATTGGCTATCCGAGATGGGGTGAATGAAATCCACATCCAATAACTTCTGTAATTCTTCCTTGACAACTCTCTTTAGAGAAATATGATGAGTACATAAATTAGCATGAATCCCCTTCATGTCGGTATAATCCCAAGAAAAATCTTCCTGGTGGTCTAGAAGGACTTTTAAAAGTTGCCTTGTCTGGGATTCTGACAGATTTAGGTTGATATTAATTGTCTTCCCTGATTCAATTTCAATTGGAATACTATCATGGGATGAATTTACATGATTATGATGAATTTCATCTTCTGGTTTGATGTTTTCTTGTGTTTCACAGCTCATAACAGACTCTAAAAATTAACAAGTTCAATTGGAAATAGAACCGGGATCATTAATAAAAGTGTTAATGGCATCATCCTTAGTTTCTGTCTTGAATTGAATGGCTTGACCAATGGTGAGCATTGGTCTAAGTTCTTCATTTTCAGGTTCAATCTCTTCTATTGGCAGAGGTTTTTTTCTGGCTAATAGTTTTTTAGATGGGTTAGGTTCCGCAGGGGGGTAGAGAGTAAGGTTCTTTATAACCATCCCATTTGATACAATCATATGTCCAGACCGACACCCAATATAGGCATTTGTGGTTGCGAGCCAAGGTCTTCCAAATATCAATGAATGACCACCAACTAAGGATCGTGTCTGCGATAAAAGGAGGTCTATGGGATATTGCCATGAGTCCACCGAAATAGTCACATCTTCCAACTTTACTATCGGTTTAATTGTAGACCTATCTGTTAACTCCAAGATAGTAGGGGTTGGATTAATTTTTTCGAGACATAATACATTCATTTTTTTAGAGGTAATGATATTGATGGCAGCACCCAAATCTACCAGTACATTTTGGATTTCAACCCCATTGATTTTTACTGTTAGAATTGGGTTCCCTAGGTCCCCATATTTTACAGGCATGGTCTGTCCTAGCATAATTTCAGACAGTCTCCCCATCACATGAATGATTAACCGATCCCTTGGTTTCTTCCAAAGTTTCTTAGAACAGTAATACTTGAGATTTTTTTCATATATAGGTACATCCCTCATAGATTGGAGCAGGGGAATTTTGACAAAAATATTTTGCAATTCCCCCAGTAAGTCAAACTCTTCTTGAGGGTTTTGTTTATTTAGGGTCAATCTTTTAGGATATGGTGGAGTAATTGGATGACCCTAGTTAAGAATAGGTTGGGGAGGTGTTTGTTTTATCATGTTTTGTTTTGGTTTATCCCCAACTGCCCTCTGTTCTGGTTCTACAAATTCACTGTCAATTTGTTCTATGATAATAGGTGAAGTCGGAGCATTTACTACCTACCCAGATTGTAAGTTTATCTCATTATTTTTTGTAGTAGAAATTATATATGATCGAAGGTTAAGGGTGTCTGTTTGTTGGACCCCCTTCATTATTAAGATTCAGATTGGGCTTGATAGGAAGCTGGGGTCGAAGGGATGGGTTTCCTGGAGGTACATTCGAGGGAAACTGAAGTTTTTGTTGAGGCATAGATTAGGGGAATTTCCCAGTAGGAGAGGGTTCACGCAAGTTCCGATTCCATGAAGGATTTGAACTGGTCTTGGGAGCCCATTGTTTCAAGGGGGAATATTGATACTGAGACAACATCGGTGAAGAATATATAGACTGGGGACCCATAATAAAATTATTAAAATACTGAGATGGGTCCTGAGGAATACCTTGATTCGTAGCTGGTGGTCGAGGTTGCCTTTGATTTTTCGGTCCCATAAACTACAGTTGGTCTACCACATTTTCTTCACTTTCCCCTTGAAAAACTGCCTTCAGTTCTTGCAAGGAAGGGCACGAGCTATTCGCATGGGTCTGTTCATAAATTTTGAAGGCTTCCATTGTGTTTAATGGTCATTATTTCAACAAATTCTTCTTTCTACACTGTCGGAAGAATATAGCCATAGTCTTCTCCAACTCTATTTCTTTATGTTTCACTTGCAGAGTGTCATTTTGGCGGATAGTGTTCATATGATATCAGTCCTCAGGCTACTAGTAGGTTTTTGATTTATGCCTTTGTAACCCCTCCACCAGAAGTATTTAATGACCGAATTCATTGTCCAAATTTTTTAGCTCCTCATGAACATTGAATGCACAAATCACATATAGTGTTGAAGTCTTCTTTTGAAATGTCCCCCTTTCCTACTATGTTCAGAAGTTGCAGGGAGTCTTCCCTAAGTGTCTAAAGAAGGATGATCTTCAGAATATCTTTATCCAGGTCACTATGGCCCGATATTTGCAATATGTATTTGAATCATTCCACACAATCTTCCATTCTTTTGTCCTTTTTCTATACAAACTTAAACATTTCCTCCTTGACGTCACGATATTTACAGTAATATTGATGTTTCTTCAAAAATACTTCCTTCATCACATCCCATGAGGAAATAGTCTTTCCTCCTAAACCCATTAACCATTGTATGGTTTTCCCTTTTAAGGTAGCAGGAAATATTTTTAGCTTCTAAGAATCAACGATATAATCATACCCTCGATAGACAATGTCAAATTCAAAGAGGAATGTATCGGGGTCTTCAAAAGAAAGCCCATGAAAATTAGGTAGAGTTGTTAAAGGATTGGGCTTCATTGGTGCATCACCTATAATGTTTCCAATTGGAAAGTCAATATAAGAACTTGCAGGTGCCATGAATATCCTCCAATACTCACCCGGGATTTCAACTAGTTTTACAACTAGTACTTGGGGTGATTTGACTGTAGGAGGTTTCACAACACTCCCTTGGTCTCGTTGTGAAGCGAAATCCTTTAGGAGCTCTTCTTCCCAGTTGGAATTGCTCAATTCAACTGCAGGAGGTTTCACAACACTCCGTTGTTCTCATGGTGATGCAAACCCCTTCGGGGGTTCTTCTTCCTAGTTGGAATTGCTCAATTCTTCTAACCCTTTTCTTCCTATTTTTTCCCCTTCTGCTGGTAGCAAGGGTATCTACTCCACTGGTACCTTGTTTATTACTCCTTCCGTTGTTGAAATATTTTCTTTTGGTACTATGGATGGCATTGGCTACTCAACCAACTACCCTTCGGACTTCTTCTGAACCCTTACCCTGAAAGCAGCACAAGAAGATGCTTTAGATTCAGCCTTTGCGATGATATCCTGGATGTATGTCTTCCTTCCCAGATCCCTTCCTTTCTTTGGGGGTCTTCCTATGCCCCTGTTATTTAGATCTTTTTTCATACAATTTTGTGGGAAAAATTCATTAAAATAACAGAAGCACTCAGGACCCAGAGCAAGACGGATAGTTTCCTCCCTGGGACGAGAGAGTAGGTTAAAAAATAAAATCAAAGTGTAGGACCTGAAGTAGGGTGATAAAATGCCCTCCCCAGGACGAGAAGTTGGCCCAAAAAAAAAATAATCAAAAGTAGAAAAGTAGAATACTATGCTCAGGACTTAGAGCAGGGTAAAAAATTCCCTCCCCAAGATGAGAGATTAGTTCTAATGAAAAATGAAAAAGAAAATATCACACTATGCTCAGCACTTAGAGCAGGGTAACAAACACCCTCCCTAAGACGAGAGATTAATTCTAAAAAAAAAACAATGAAAAGAAAGAAAACATAACACTATGCTCAGGAGTTGGAGTAGGGTAATAAATTCCCTCCCCAAGATGACAGATTGACCCTTAGATCAATTAAAAATCATGTTCTTGCACCTTGTTAGCCTTCCCTAATAACAACGCCAAAATGTTGGTGTTTAGATGTGAACAAATATTCAAACCCCCTTTCCACATTAATTATCAATCTGGGTGCGTTAGTTATTTCAAGGATAACGTGCAAAGTATATGCAAGAGAAATAACATAACCTACTATTTAATGACAGGCTTAATCAATGAAAGCAAGACAACTATTGTAACAACAATTAAAGATGGATTGCTGAATTATAAAAGTATTCACAGCAATTACAGAATCATATCGGAATAGTAGTTACAATGATAAACCAAAAAATGAAATCAACAAAAAGGAAAATAACACAACATCTGATCAGAAGAGTGGGCCCAACTCTCTGATCAGGGCTACGAAAAAATCACAGCTCACAAATGGAACAACAAAACACTGTATTCAATTGATTAAAAAACTTATGTTACAATATCTGTTCTTTCTGCTTAGCCCTGACTCACAACTTTGAGGCCCTTTTTATATAAAGTTTCAGGGAACCGTAATTTCCCTCTAACAACTAAATATCTACAATTATACATTTGTTACAATAACAAACTAGTTGCTGAAAGGAAACAACGAAAAGCCTGAAATAGAGCTAGGTAAGTTGGAATCTTTTGTGTTGTTGAAGCATGCTGAGATGCCGTTGAGAATTCAGAGTTGCTTCATGGCTTGAAAATGTAATTCCCTTTACTTTATCTGTGGAAATACAAGATTTAATACTTGCAAAGGTAAAAATTCCATGAATATTACTTCATTGATCAAATATTCCATATAAGAAAATGGGAAGGGGTTTACCTCATGTGTTTTAGAATAATTAATGATACAAAGAGATAGAAAGGTGGGCAAAAATGGAAGAGAAAAGTGTACAAATTTGGTACCTAACACCTATTCTTTAGAATCATCTTAACTTTAAATTTAAAGCATTAGAAACACCTCTTAAGATTCACCAAATCATCAACGAACCTCTGACACACCATTATGAAGATGAGACACTTGGAAGGATGGCACACCATCCAAAGAATCTATAGTAGCCAAAAAAAACCCCCATCAAGGTCACTTAATAAAAAAATTAACCTTAATATTAATTTCGATTAAAATATCATGATAAAGAACAAGTTCTACATGTAATGTATTCATTGCCAAATTATTTTGAGAATATTCAACAAATCTTTATGAAAATAGGTGATATATTTATTATTTCGTATGTGTTAGCCTGGAGTGTTAGGAGAACTTATGAACATGGAAATATTTTTAGAATTGGAAGTATAAATTATGATATATTTTCACAATAAAATTCTATATTTAGTAACAAATATAACATACGCACACACACACACACACACATAATTTAATTATAATGTTTATTTTCTTATTTCTGTTTCTTATAACATGTTTCACAGATCACACCCTTTATACATGTTCATGTTTTTTTTCATAATTTCCACTGTGTATTTTGGACAACCTGTTTAAACATTGAAACTTGAATTTTTTTGTCCGAACATGGTCTTTTGTTCATTCCTAGTTTCTATAGATTTTTTCTTTGAACCCTTAAACAAGCATTCATATACTTAGATTAATTTTTAAAATTGTGTAAGAAAAGAAAAGTTCTCCCAACTATGTGGTCTAAAATTTAGTCAAAATAAATTACTAATTGGCTATGGACACACCATCTTGCATATTAGTAACTATTATGCATCCCAGATAACTAAGAAAATTGTTGAAATTACTATGTTTTTATGCATTATTTCAAGTCTATAAACACGAATCTCATGAAATTATATTTGATCAATGTACAATGTAAAAAAAAAGGATATCTCCATGTTCATTCTGAGGAAGAAAAATGTTTATTATAAATTGTACACAATATAAAATAACCTATGCTGCAAAAAATTATAGATAATCATACAATACACAAAAAAGGGTGTCTCCATGTCCATTTAGAAGAAGAAAAATATCTTCTAGAAAAGTGTACACAATATAACATAACCTATTCTACAAAAAATTAGAGATGTAATTAGATTGGAAAGAAGCCAAAATTTTTGAGTGTTGGAGGATTGATGTAATAGAGATACTCGTCAATATTCATGTCACGAATGTCATTAAAAAGTGTGACATAAGAGAAAAAATTAAACAAATGAGATTCCATTGAGAATCTAAAGAATCCATTGTCATTCTTGTTGCTAAATGTTTTTTACTGAACCGTGGACAAAACCATGGATAGAAAGGTGAAGATATAATCAAGCTTTCTGTAATACCATGTATATTAAACTTTTAGGTATTTAAAACGTTAGGATTTTCTAGATATGTTTAATACCTTTGAGTAAAATTCATATTTCATCCATCAAATATGTTAGCATCAACATTTATCTTCCAAGTAATGAACTATCATTCTTACATTATTATTAGGTTAAGTGCACTTCTCAAGGTCAAAGGTTGTTACACAATATTTTTTTGTATTCCCTATTCCCTATCCTAAATGTTTTCCTTTTTGTTACTCATGCCAAAAATGTCACAAAGTGACAAAATCTATGAAAACATTTTCTCCATGAACAACACTCTCAAAACATCCCTAAATAAATGGAGATTCATTTCATTACATCAATTATTGAGAAAACCTTTAAAAAACCCTAATTTGCAGCCACAACACGGTTCTCCCCTATATGGCATCACACTTTTCACCCTATGTGTAACTTGTAAACAATTCTTCCAGCACGGGAATTAAGGTTGAAAGTCATGCTTGTCCTCTTCAAGCAGGTTCTCCAAATATGGAGCAAAAGCTTCTTCATCTAGGAGTCTCAAGGATGGAATTTTGGTATATGTTGGTTGAGGATATAGTCAAGTTCTCCCATTTTCAACCTTTGATCTTATCTTTGAGGATATTCCTATTTTAGATAAGGACTTTCGTTCATAATTTATGCATCCATAACCTCTCCAGCTTTACTATAAATGAATTCGATGCCTTCACCAAATGGTTGGTCATTGCTAGTTGACTTTTTAGTGCTCGAATGCGCCTAAACGTTATCAAAATTTCAAGGAGAAGGAGTGCCTGAAGTCTTTGGCTTGGACTTGGAATGTTGTCCTGAAGGAGACCTCCAACATCAAGGAAATGATTGTATGATTCCCTCTTTTAATAACTAATAATACAAGGAATGTGTTACTTTCCATGAGTTCTATAATGACCACATGCTTAGTATGATACTCCTTGATCTGTCATATGGTTTACATTAGAATACAATATAATATGCTATCTTTGTTTGTCATTGTTTGATCTCTCTTGTAGGTATTCATGCTTAAAGGAATAATGAGGAGTGAGTCTGGAAGTGAAGGGATCGAGATTAACATTGACAAGTGATTGCATAGGAGAAATTTAGGTCATCTTACTCTCTCATATCATTTTGATTTAAAGTAGGAGAGTTTGCTTTCTTTTATAGTGTTTGTTACTAGAACTATTCATTGGGATATAACGATCTCTTCTATCCGTAAAAGCTATTTCTTGGATAACAAGGGTTATAACAAATATTTTTATATGTAAGCAATTATGGCCATATTATGGGGTTTTGAACCAAGAGAAACTCTAATCGAGGCTAGGGTTTCCATTTCAAGCTAGAAATCATCATTCTAGCCCATGGAAACTTTCAATATTGTCTTCATGTAGCATATCCTTTATGTCATTATGTTTTTTCCTATATTTCACATTTCATTTCTCATGGGTAATACACTAAAACAAGTTATTTTAGGCAGTCACATGCATTTAAACACCTAGAATTCGATTTTAGGTGAAAACAAAAAGAGCTCCTTGTACCTACCATAGGAAAATTTTGAAAGTAGGGTCATGTTCCCCCCATATGTCAAAGAGGGTCACTCTCTTCCAGAAATAACGAGATACCCTCATCGGTCAGCATAAATTCAGGGCCTCCCAAACTTTGTGAGTAAAGAACAATTTGACCAGGCTTCTTTGTAGGTCCTAAGAGCAGGAGAAAAAGGGACATCTCCAAATCTCAAAGCTAGGAGAGAATAAAATATACACACCCCAAAAAATGTAAAGGCGTTAACGCCCATGAAAGAACTGACCTTAGGTGCAGATGTTATTTTTAACAAAGTGGAATCCCTGTCCAGTAGATCCTTAGTGGAAAACTCAATTATATCAAAATTACTAATGAATAACTCCTATCTTGGGTTAGGGTGATATGGAAACCATTGGTAGAATATACACCAATAGTAATCATATTAGTTAATAAATGGATTCTTTTCCATTTTATGTCAGAGAATGATCCTGAATTAATTCTCAACAAGCCTTGGGTCATAGGAAGGGGCTTGTTGTTGTTATAATGGTGGCACCTTGCCTCCTACAAAAGGAAAAAAAATCAGTTGCAAACACACATTTGGGTTATACTACTGGGCTTCCCCCTAGAGCTCTAGATAAAAGAAGTCATAAAGGTGGAAAACATCTTGGGCATATTCATTTTTCTACATGGATCTTATTTTATAGTTGTAGACAAACACATAACATAGGTTCTGGTAGAAATGGATACTTAAGAAGGGGTTCCAAGGTCACTAAAAACTCTTTGGGGTGATAAGGAGATCATCGAGTCGCTAGATTGCTATAAAATTCTATTTAGATGAATTAGATGCAAAGAGGTGGGGAATTTACCTAGTCTTAATGAGGATTCTTGGAGGTAAGGTTCTGGCTCTGAAATCCATAAAAAACCATATCCAAGTCTCCCACGCAACCGATATGAAAAAATATTCCCTAGTCACTTCTGAGGGTTTAAGAGGAAACGTTGACCCCAACTTATAATTTAGAAAAAGGGACAAATACTAATGATATGGAATCCCATACATTGAGTCCTAACTTTATGATAGAGGTGAATAGCCTCGCTGAAGGATATTTTCAAAAAAATAACTGTATGTTCAAGCCCGAGTAATAGAATACTTGTTGGTGTTGTAGAAGAAAAGGTATTCGAAAAAGTTGTGACATATACTAATACAGGTTGGGTACTCAATTTATCTCTCGAGAATGACTTTGTCTATGATATGGATCATAACAGTAAGTATCTCTTTTTCCAAACCCTCTCATTCAATATTTGTCTATTGAAGATACCTTACTTATTGAACAAATTTAACATGATGCTCTTAATTATATTTCTAGTTTCCCTATATTGTACTCTAGTTGTCAATCTATTTCACAAATAATTATAAACGATGCGCATAACACTGCAACGCCTAATAGCATAAAAAAATGTATATAAGAAGATTCATATTGTGACCTATAAAAATATGGTGTTGAAATCAAATGATGCTCTTAGGATGAAATTATTCCAATCCCAACTTACCACTACATAGACTAAGTCTTCCCCTGTGGTGATTCATTCGTCTCCCTTCCTGGACACCCCAACCCTTTTTTCCACAACCTTAATGCCTTTATATAAATATGCATTGAAGCTTACTACCATCCCTTATTTCATAGGGGTTATGCCTATTGATAATCCTCCAACTAAAAAATGTTTCTCCTTCCAGAACATTACTATTAGCAAGAAAAATAATAACAAAAAATCTCTCACAAGAGAAGGTAATCCCTCAGAGCCTATCGAAGGAGGATTAATCATTTCACTACCTACAGATTTGGATTCTAATAAAAGGGAACTTATAGAAACAAGCTATCACTCTCATAGAAATATTGATGATCTTATATATTAATATTTGAGGGGTTGGGGAACCCTCAAAATTTCCATTACTCAAGGGATTGATCAACTTCCAGTGCCACTCCATTATATTTCTTCAGGAAAACATAACCTACAGAGGAAACACCAGATAGATGTTTTGAAAGCTATGTGTGGGTTATTTCTCATGTTTTATGGATTCAAATGGCTTGTCGGGTGGGATGGTCACTTTATGGGAACCAAATTATGAATTCTTACAGGCCTTCTCATCATCAATCAATATTATCCTAGAATTTTTTCTTAGAGGATGCCCACTTCCCATAAAATTGGTTAATTTTTATGGGCCTTATAGCAACAGAAATGTCTTTTGGGACATGGTCCAAGCTAGTTAACTTCTCTCAGATCAAGAACTCATTTGGTAGGAGATTTAAACTTTACTACATCTACAGGATAGAAGTGGGGACCTCATGCCCATCGTGATCCATTGTGATCATACTTCTTGAATATGCTCCAAAATCATATTCATTAAGGCATAAATCCTTTCCCTCTATTCCCTACCTGGAGAAATGGGAGATTGGGCATGGAGAGTATCAAAAACAAATTAGAAATATTCTTGATGGCAGACCAATTAGTCGAAAAGGTAAGGAGGCTTAAAATTTGAAAACACAAGATAATATTTCCAATAGGATTCCCATCTTCTTGGAATTAGATTTTGATGCGAAAAAAATAATATCCATTCAAATTCAACCATACATGGCTAGAAGAGGAGTCATTCAGATCACTAGCAATGGATGTCTAGAAAAAATTCCCAGTCAAAAATATCTCCTCTGCTATGGATTCCTTGATTTGAAAACTCATGGAGATAAATAAGACAATAGTGGTTTGGGAGAGGATCATTAATGTAGATCAATAGAAATAACTCTTAGACATTGAATCTAAGTATGAACACATCTCTTATAATTTCTTCTCTTTCGTCTTTGTAAAAATAACCCAGAAATTGAGCTCCCAAGAAGCTAGGAAAACATAGATCTTAAAAATGGAGGAAGATTCCTAGTGATTAAAAAGTAGGGCTACCTAGATAAATAAGGGAGATCGTAAAGCTAAATGTTTCCACAATTATGTTATTCATAGAAGGGATGTCAACTCTATATGAGGGCTACAGATAGAAGATGGGAAGTCTGTATCCTCCTCAAAAGATTTAAAATATGCATCCTCTTCCTATTTCTTTTCCCTCTTCAAATATCTAGGGTCTACCAATACCAGTTAAAAACGTCAACTTATTAAAAAATTCTTGCATTTTTTCAGCCGAGACGAGGAAACTCATATTAGAAGCCATATCTCACTTGAGGAAATTAAAGGAGTTCTGAGGACGTTTTCAAATAAAAAATGTGTGAGTCTCAATGCTTATATGGTGGAACTATTCCTATTTTTATTTTACTTCATGGGACTGGATCTATGTCTAATGCTGGAGTAATCTAGAAAAACTAAGAATATCTCAAAAACTATCAATGCTACCTACATAATGTTGATCTTGAAATGATCAAAGCCTAACTCCTTTGTTGACTTCATGCTTATTTTCCTGTGAAATTTGGTATATAAAATTATCACTAAGATAATATCTAACAAGATCACCAATTTTCTAGCTGAGACAATGTCTCCAAATCAAGTTTGTTTTCTTCTTGACAATAAGATTCATAATTCCATTGACTTCACCCAAGAATCCATCCATTATATTAAAACAAAAAATTCAAAAAAACTCGTGCTCAAAATGAACCTTAACAAAGAATTTAATAAAGTAAATTTGACCTATCTTGGACTTTTCCTCCTATAAAATGGACTAAGCATGGAAGTTCCAAACTAGACCATGGTCTATGTATCAATAAAAAAAAATCAATCTTAATCAATGGCTCACCCTCCAAAATTTCACCCGATCACGAGAACTCAGGAAGTGATGCCCACTATCTCCTCCACTTCTTTTTCTTGCGATGGAAGGTTTGAGTCTACTCCTATTCAAAGAAAAACAAGGAGGTAATATAAAAGGCATAACAATATCCCAAAAAAAATACATCACTCAACTTATGTTTGTGGATGATATACTAATTTTGGTTTTAGGCATTGTAGCTGAATGGAACACATTTCACAAAAGCATAATTCTATTTTCAATTTTATATGAATGGAGATCAATCTTACCAAATCTTCCTTCCATCAACTTCATGTCAGCCTTCACATACTCTTTGATATTTAGTGTTTCTTTCCTTTTCATAATACTTCATTGGAGAATTATATTAAATATCTATGATTATTTCTAAAACCAAATGTCTCTTATAAATATGATTGGATGTGGATGATCGAAAGGGTGGAGTAGAAAATAAATATTTGGTGCTACAACTAGTTGTCATTAGGAGGTAAAATGATATTGGCTAAATGTGTTTTGGAAAATATACTTTTTTACAAGTTGTCTTTGGAAAAAATTCCCACTACTATCCTAGCCATTATGAGGGATATTTTCAATTTTCTATGGGATGGTAAAAATAGTAAAGGATACTACAAGGAAAATAAATTCTAGCGAAGGTTACAATGGAGGTTTTTAGTATTATAAATTTTGAAAAAATGATCATAACATCCTCCACTAAAACACTCATTTGTTGTAGAAAATTTTTTAGAATAGCTGATAATAGAACTTCATCACAACTAAAAAATCTAGGCGACCATAGGTTTTAGCGGATGGTTTTTTAATGGTGCACTTAATGGAAAAAAACATCAGTGCGCTAACATTATAAAAGTACCAAGGTTGTAAATCTAAATAAAATCACCAAGGTGTTAAATGTAAACAACATCGAGGCCTGAAAAGTATTCCACCCTGATTCTTATGTCTTAAACAAACACTCTAGGAATTACTATTTAGGAACCGCACTGGGGTGGGAAAAACAAAATTGTAGACCTAGTGATTTTATTTAAATTTACAACGCTGATACTTATGTATTGTACAAATGCACTGAGGCGCTACTTATATAAAATAAATGGTTCTAATAATTTGAATAATGCATCGGGGGTGGATGCAATATTTTGGAGCACTGGGGCATTGATTCAATAAAAGCATCAATGCTTTAAGAATTGCAATGCACTGGGTTGTTAAATGCAAACAATACTGGTGCTTGAAGAGTATAACGTCCCGAAGCTCACTTGTTTCTAAACACCCTGGTATTGTAATGCTCAGGAAAGGCTCCAGACTATGCAAAAAAATCCTTGCACGACTGGTTGTTTTACATAGAATAACACATCGGTGTGTCTTTTTTTACAGACACACCTAGATTTTGTATATGATACCATTTTTTATTAATATAAATATTTTTTCTAAATAAATCGTATTCATAATGGTGCACATTAATATATAATGTCCCAGTATCCATTTTCTCTCTTTGAGAAACACCTGTAAGAGTGAAATTATTGTGATTTTTAAATCCATTATTCATTGAAAAGTTAACATATATATTATAACAATATTCATATAAATTAATTTTTTATGAGTGCATTTGTATATGATGCTTGAATTAATTTGTTATATCATCAGATTTCACATCTCTTCATTCTAATATTTTATCATCCATATATTTAATTAGTGGTGAAACATTTCACAATGGCATTGAACAACGCAATAGAATAAATTTAAATGTATTTTATCATATATGAATAAGAGGCTCTTTTTCATACAAAATGGGATAGTTATTGGTAACCCCTTGTATTTAAATCAAGACACTATTTCCATTACATTAAACAAAATGTATGATTTTCACATACAATTATTTCATTAAGTACAACAACCTTGATTGATATCCAAATAAATCATCTTTCTTTCATGGAATTATTTTCATTACTGCTTGAGCTAATTCTAGGAGTTGGGTTATTTGGAAAGATGTTTTGTTGATTGCATCAATTGTTTTCATCTTCTTCTTGTTCCATATGCAAACATAAAAATACATTGTAATGAGTCTATCTACAATGATGAGAATAATGAAAATTGAAATAAGCAATATACATCAATCGAATAATTATGTACCATATCAAGAATTGAGCTATGAATTATATACATAGTTTCAAAACCAAGTCTCATGCCCTGTTGCAACAACTCTTTTGTTGGCATAGTTCCATACTTTCATTCTTGTAAGTTTTATACTCCATAATAAATTATAGTTTTAATATAAAGTATTTTTATGTCCTATTAATTATAAACTTAGAGAAGTAAAACAACATAGATACTTACAAAATCCACAATTAATTTTTGATATGCCAATATATACTCACAACCCATATCTAACACAATGTCAATCAATTTTTTCAATGGCTCTTCTTTGTATGTTAGCACCTATTCAAATACATTCAAGGATGGCTATTGTAAGAAAACTTAAACTATATAAAAATTAAATCTTAAGTTCTTATAAGGAAATAGCAACAATTACTCACAAACTTTGCTATGAACCATTTTTTTTCTTGTCATCCTATTTTATGTGCTGAATGGGTTTCCATTTTTTTTGTTTTATGCAAGAAAATACTTGAAAATTAATGTTATATTATTTGTTTATATGTACATAATAAAAAAATTCTATGGTTGACAATGTAAACTTTGAAACAGGTATGGAAACGAGTACTCACTTTTTTTAGGTAGAAAAAAATGATATTATTTTGAAAAGTGTTGATTCATAATACTCTTATTTTTTTTTAGAATGTTTTTAACACATTAAATTTTCTTATGTACCAAGAATAGACATTATTTTTAAAATGTTAGTGATTTTTATGTTGATTTTAAAAAGTGTTGAGGCCAACATCATCCCCTTTTTTTAGAAGACTTAATTTTTACATAAAATATTGTAATATATTAAATGCTAAAAGTTATTTTCAAAATTTAACAATTGTTTAGGTACTCGTCTTCTTCCTCTGCAAGCACTTTTTTTTTGTAAATTTTTTTCAGGTATTTTTTTTTTCGTTTTTAAAAAAAAAAAAATTGTAATGAGATATTTTATTTTTTGCAGTGTCAAAAAAACAAAGAAGGTCCAAATTTCAAAGTTTCAATCTTCTATCTAATTATATATCGTTAGATAATATTTCATTGCACATGAAATAATTGTCACGAAAAAAGCAAAGATTTTTAACAATTTACATAAAAAACACATTTTGAATATAGATATCACTGAAAAAATACACATTTTGAGTCTTTTTGGCTAAAAGTGACATGTCAAGTCAACCATTTTTATATGAAAAATCAACAAAAAAATATAAAAATTGGCAATTTTGTGACTTTTATGTCAAAAGTTAATAATTATTACATTTTTTTTTCAAAACTTACATGGTTCACATAAAAATGAAGTGAAAATAACATTATACAAATATTAAGCATATAATAACAACAATTGAATATTTATTTATTCTCATAAAACGTCAAATTCAAAACATTGCAAGTATAACTTATTAATAGTTACAAAAAATGAGCTTCATTTGGAACCTTAACTAAAACTTAATCAATAATATCACGTAACCCAAATTATTCATCTTCAAGAGTTTCATTAGTGTCCTCTTCCACAATAGTTTCATTATTGGCTTCAGTTTCATCATTTCCCTCTTCTCATGGATCTTTGATGTATACGAATGTCCCAAAGTATGCATTTCCAATCATTCCATCTAATAGTGGTTGAGGTTCTTTTGCTTGTTTTTACACATAAGATTCATTAAAATCCCCTTTTCTCAAACCAACTTCTTGCATTACATCTGGAAGAAATTTAAGAGCATTAATTTTTTTGTTCGATAAATTTACATTGTACTGGGTCTTTTTCAATGGAAATGCAATTTATTCCTTGTTGTAAGAAACATACAAATGTTTTACCTAATCATCAAGTACAAAAGAAAAAAATTAGAAAAATAGTATAACCATAAAAAATTTAAAAAATGAAATAGTGAAACTCATTTTATATAATAAAAATTACCTGAGCCTCAAAATAAATCCAAAAACCAATCTCCTTCATTTGAACATAAATTTAAAATATAGTTAATCAATGATTGTGGTTTTGATATATGATAAATATCTCTCATTTTTCTTCTTCATTTTCATATTTTATTTTTTTTACAACAACATTATGGACCAATACTTGTCTATGATTCTTTCCCTCTACTTGATTGAAAAGAATCGACTTATATCTATCATCCTTTTTCCAACTTTCAACATGAATGAAATCACAGTCACTTATAATTGGTTTATTTCCACCACAAATAAGATTTGAATTTTTCCTGAAACATGAAAAAGTAAAAGTTAAATTAACTTGTACATAGATCATTTTTTTAACATTAATAAAACATACAATTTCAACGTCTTACCATGTAATTTTCATCCTTAACTTTGTTTTCCCCTTGAATCTTGATAATAACAACCCCAATTCTGTGTCTGAAAGAAATACCACAAATATCCAAAATGGTGATGTTGTGACTTCTAGAAATCTTGCAACCACTTTAATAAATGCCTGATAAGTATAAGGGCCACTATCATATTAAATTTTGTTGATATTGAAGCCATGAGGAATATTTGCAATAACTAGGGAATAATCCCTTTTAGATATGAGTTTTGCAATTCCTTCACAATTAGATGATATTATTTCATATTGGATAGTGTGGAGCCCATTCCAAATGAAATGACTAAGATTAGGATCAAGTACAATATCACTAAGACGTTGCTTTTTTATCCTTTCCATTTAATTTTTTCAATAAAGCTTTTGAAACTATCTTGTGCTCCATTTTCATATTTCTTTATCTTTAATAAAATAAACAAATATATGTATAAGTTATAAAATAGAAAAATATACATATGAATAGAAATTAATGTATGAATGAACATTCATTTTTAAATGAAAGATAAAAATATTTTAGAACTGGTGTAGAACTTGAATGTGGCTAGTTGCGTATAACATCATCCCTCCCAAATATCTTCATTCCAAAATTTAACCATTTGTTATTGTATTCTGATATAAACCTTGTGACTTAATAAATAACTAAACAATGTTAATATAGTGACATGTATAACAAATACTACCAACTACATTATATTATATTTAACAGTAACTTCTAATACATAAATATGTAAAAATAACAAACTTACTTTAGAAATTCCTCAGAGATTTCCTCCATTGTTAATTCTCCTCACTTTACATGAGATAATATTGTTTTGACAATTTTTTCATCCTTCAATCCTTGCATTGATATCCAAGGTGTGATAGTCATATATTCTGGAAGGAGCTTCATTTCAAGACTTGATTTACTACTGGTACATATCAATGGTTTAGAATTTTTGACCTTCTGAATTTTGATTGCAACGTTCTCCCACAACTCAAAAATCTGATCAATCAATTTCCATATCTCTCTAGTTCTAAATGCCAACTAGAAAATCTTATCCATACCTCTCAATATTTCATAATTTACTTTGTCACCTTTTGATATTATGTTTTCTTCGTTTTGATAACCAATTTGCATACAACATTCCTTAAGGAATGAATGATCAACCTTTGTGTTAACACCACCTCATTTAACTTCAAATTCACTATGAATAAATCTAACCCTTGGGATGACAGTCATAGACATCCTATACTCATTATCTAAATTATGATCCCATGAAAAAAAAAATTCTTTTGTATCTGTTAGACAAACATAAATGGTTCATTTCATTATTTAAAAATGCGGGTTATTGGGATGTTCCTCCATCTATTTATTTTTTTCTTCTACAGAATGGTTGTCCCATGTACATAATATTTGTATTCAGAACATTTTGACTTTTCAAATGATTATTTTTTAGGAACCTGACCTTGATAAACAAGAATAAAATAATCAACCCCATGTGCAAAAGGGTTGTACCTCATCAATGCTTTCAAATTTTGAAAATGCAAGTGGTGTGACTTTCCAACTTGATATTTAAATTATCCTTCATTTGGCTTGTAGACTTGAATAACATTAAGTTGAAATGACCCACCACCCTCAATTAAATTTGACTTCGTCAAATGATGTCGAATGGAAATTTGTTTTATTTTAATAACGCCATCCTATAAATAATCTCTTAGTGTAATGATTTCCCTACTTCCTTTTGAGCTTTCATTGGGCCCTTCACTACTGTCCATGATTTTTTCAGAATCAGAGTTTTTTTTCTTCCTCCTATTGGTTATGATATTTTCTTGAAACAAAACAATATCGTCATCATTAACTAGAAGTGAGACATTCTAGGACATTTTTGTTTTTGTTTTTTTATGGTTCTTCTCCCTTCTAACATCATTTCTAATATGATCCTAAGATATGGAAACACATTATTCATCTTCAACTTCATCTTCAACTTCAACTTCAACTTCCTCATCTTGAAAAGTAACATGCCTACCTTTACTATATTTATCCCTTTGATATAGTCTTGTGGCATCATGAAGTATTTTTTTTTGCTTCTTTCCCATATCTTCTTCTTTATGTCCATGGAAAATGGAGACAAAATTCATAATATCTCGCTCTATATAATATATTCCCCCCAACATAATTGAAATTCCTTCAGAAAAATCCTGTAAAAAAAATATAATATGCCAATATTAAATAAAATATTAAAAATATAGTGACATAGTTTGAATACCATAAAGAGATAAGTGTAAATAAAAATACTTAAAATATTCTGTGGAATATTTTGTACGATTTGTTTGCATATATTTTGGGAATATTCCCCCATGTTATACATCAACAATCTAAAATGATATCTAAGTTTATCATGTGACTTAGGCGGTTTTGAAATTATATAAAAAAATTTAGTATTTGGAAGAATATATAGGTCTAGTACTTTTCCCAATAGGTCATAACTTTTAGCATCATATTTCTTTGTAGCATACATATATAATTGCAGAGTTTCTTCTTCTATATATTTTAGAAACTATACATATTTTGAAGGATTCATTTTTGTTGATTTCTTCCAATATGAAACCAACTTCGTTTCTTTTGTGGATGCATCTCCTACATTTTCAGTAATTAAATGAGGTGCAATTTGTTAAGAAGCAATTTTTAAAGGCCCACCTGTAGCTTTAGATGATACAAATGTTGATTTTGATCTAGAAATATTGAAAAAAAAATTCTTTGATGCCATTTTCCTGAAAACATATTTATCTACATATAAATTTGTTAAAAAAAATAAAATAAAAAATCTTACGTAAACAAAATATAAAACCAGTTCTTTCAAATATATATATATATATATATATATATATATATATATATATATTTACATTTTTTTCCACGACATAAACTGTAAACATTTTTTTTTCTTTACATGCCATCTCCCCAACTCCCCCTAATTTTTTTTTAAAAGAATTTGTGGGCCAATTATTAGAATATGCCCCCCTAAATTTAAAACAAGTTCCTCTAAAATATATATATATATATATTTTTACATTTTCTCCTCAACCCCACTCGAAAAAATTTATTTATTTTATATGCCCAAGGGGCCGATTCTAAGAATCAACTTCCTTGCCTTGGGCATCCTTGGGTTCAGGCAGATACGCCCACAAGGAAGTGTCCACCCTAGTCGGTGGGCCACCCTCAAGCTCTGGCAGAAGTCACCCTGTGAGCGCATCCGCCCGCAACGTGATGCCCCATGACTGTCGTGCTATTGGTTGACTCGCCCACGGGTCAACGTCTACCCGAGTCCGTGAATCAACCCCATGCCAGGCAGGGGGGGCCGATTTTTGGAATCGTCCCCCTGCCTAGAAGGGGGCTGATTCTCAGAACTGGCCTCCTACTAGCTAGGGGGGCCGATTTTGGGAATCTCCCCCCTGCCTAGTAGGGGGATGACTCTCAGAATCAACCCCGTGCTATGTAGGCAGGCTGATTTTTGGAATCATCCCCCCTACCTGAAAAGGGTATGATTCTCAAAATCATCCCCCCTACCTAACAGGGGGTCAATTCTCAGAATTGGCCCGCCCCCTCCCGGGTGGGGGGGTTGATTCTGGAAATTGACCCCCCTGCCTGGTAGGAAGACAATTCTCATAATCAACCCCATGCCAGGCAAGGGGCCGAATCTATAGCTTGGGTGCACGTTGGCCCGTGGGCACATCCTTCGACAGCAAATGTGCCATGGGGAGTCATGTTGTAGGAAGATGTGCCAATGGGATAGCATTTTCCCGAGCTCGAGGGCATGCCTTGGGCACCCTCCCGCTCGGGTGGATGTCACCCTATGGGTGTATTTTCCCACAACATGGGCGCCTTAGAATCGACCACCCTACTTTCCTAGGAGGCCAATGGGTGTACCCATTTGGGCTAGAATGGACATGTGTTTCCCCAAGCGGGCCCACCTGCCATTTCCATGTTAGTTTTTTCTTTTAATTTTAGCTAAAAAAACATTATGTGGTTTTCTGTAATTATTTGGATGTTCCTACCAATAAAATTTAATGGTAAAATATGTTCAATTTATAAGGGTATAAAATTTTTACTAAGTGAGATTTGAACTTGAATCTCATTAATATTAACAATTTACTATTTTTCAGAACAAAATAAGGAAAACTAACATTTCAAAAGTGAGAATCTTTCGTTGACAATGTTGCAGCTCTAGAAAATAGTTCGAAGATTTTAAACAAACCTTTAGAAATCTTGATCTGATGTGAGGAATAGTGAGAATGAAATTTCTTATAAAGAGGAAATAAAAAAATTGTGTTTCGGCGAGGTAAATGTGAGATAAAAACTATGATAAATATTAAAAGAATAAAATATATAATGAAGTAAATGTTATATAATTTAATCAAACTTATTTTAGTTTGAAAAAATATTATTAAAAGAAAAATGTGTAGGTAATTTAATTTGAAAGTAGGGCCATATTAAGTGAATATTTTAGTAACTAATTTTCAAATAAATTGTAGAAATAAAATTTTAAAGGGACATGCTTCAAGCAAACATTTTTGGCGAAAAATTTTTGAGGGAATTTTTGGAGGTAAAATTTCATTTTTTCAGCTATATATTATCATTGGGAGAGAGATAATTTGCATCATTCAACATCTCTTTTTTGAAAATTATGGGTTCCTCTCATACTGAAGTTTCATTTTATGAAACATCAACATCTTCGTCATGTAAAAAATCTATTCATATTGATGAATATGATGAGAGAATTAGTGACAAAATGAAATATGAAGATTTTCAAATGAGTAAAGAGTCAAATTGTCCACTTTTTCCTAATCCTATGGACTATGAGAGAAACAATGAAAAATGGCAAGATGAATAATTTCCAAAAACTAGAGGTTCATAATTTCATGTTAGTCCTAATCCTAAGGACTTTCAGAGAAATAGTGATGAGTGGCAAGATGTAAAATTTTCAGTGGATAGAGAGTCACCTTTGCCACTTAGTCATAAATTTAAGGACTATGAGAGCAATAGTGATGAATGTTCGATGAAAAATGTTCAGTGGATAGAGAGTCACATTTTCCAGTTAGACCTAATCCTAAGGACTATGAGAGCTATAGTGATCAATGGAAGGATAAAAAATTTTAATGGATAGAGAGTCACATTTTCCACTTGGTCCTAATCCTAAGGATTATGAAAAAAATAGTGATTAATTTCAGGATGACAAAATTTCAGTAAATAAAGTGTCACATTTTACACTTACTCATAATCCCAAGGATTATAAGAGCAACAGTGATGAATGTCAGGATGAAAAAATTTCAGTAAATAAAGTGTCACATTTTACACTTATTGCTAGCCCTATGGACATTGAGAGTAGCAGTGATGAAGGGAAGGATGAAGAATTTAGAATAAATCAAGAGTCTCAATTTCCACTTACTCCTAATAATATGGACTATGGGAGTAGCAATGATTAAGGTCAACATGAAGAATTTCCAATAAATAGAGAGTCACAATTTCCACATAGTCCTAATCCTATGGACTATGAAAGCAACAATGATGAAGGGAAAGATAAATATACTGAATAATATCCTCCAATTCAGTATTTCAAAACCATTATGAAAAATTATTTCAAGTACATTGGTATGACACAAACACACAACCATTTAATGGTGTGTACAATCCAGAGATGGTATTTGATAAAACAATTGTTGAAAAGAGAAAAATAAAGGGTACAAATATCAATTGTCACCTCACAGACTTCTTAAAATTGGAGTAAGTTGACATACTTGTTTATGACTTCAATTTAAAAAAGAGAGGAACACTTCGCTCCAAGACAATAGACATTCTTAAGAGGTTCCTACCACAAGAAACAGTGTTGAGATGTCAGTATCTTGAACCGAGTCGTAGATCCAGAATAATTTTGCAACCTCAAGTTGTTGGCATGCATGTTGACACAGATAGGGTACTACTTAATGAGACAGAAGAATAGGGAACATCTTCATCTACATCCATTCATTCATCTAAAGATGTGAATTCTGGTGGTGTGCAAGAAAATATCAGTGATTTTGAATAATTGTGTAAGACATTTGATTTAAATGGTGTTTTCATTGAGCAATGAAAATTATATTTTAACTTACCTATCATCTTACATGAAGTTACGAGTCATTTTTATGTTTTTTGGATTATATGGTTTAATTATGATGAATTCATTTGTCTAAATTATTCACAATGCAATAATAACTTGGAGAAATCATTTATGTTTCGTTGGGTTATTTTAGTTATATGGAATTTTCATAATATCATGGTTGAAATATGTTGAAAAGTTAATATTTTTTAATTCTATAGGTGAACAATTGTGAAATATATTTTACCTTTAACATTATGGTTGAAAACAATTAGAATTTTAGGGATTGTTAGTGTCATAATATTATATGTTAAATGTCATGTATAAATATTATTAGAATTTTAATGCGTTTAAAATCAAATTATTTTATTTTTAACGTCATTACTAAAAATATGTTTAAATTGAACCTGGAAAAAAAATGGTATTCTAGCACCAAAAATTGTGTGTTTTTTCCATTTATTTGTCACATGAAAATTGGTTTTACTGCCCTTTTTAAATAATGTTGCAAATTAACCCTGAAAAAAATAAAACCTTGTTTTAGAATACACAATTTTTGTTTCTAGGTAGTTTGTCATGTTTTTTGGGTTTTTTTCACTAGAGTTCCTGTTTTTAGTTTATAGTTACCATTTCAAAGTTTATGTTGTTGGTTACATAATTTTGAAGCAAGTTGTTGTTGAGATGGCTACTTCTATGATGTAATTATGTCCATTTCTTTCACCATATCCTTGTAAATTTTTTGACATTCTTACTCACATGTTTTGTGTATCATGTCGTTGATCCTTTGGGATTTTCATAATCTTCCTGGAAAACAAATTATAAACTATTTTTATATTGATATATGAAAAATAAATATAACAAAATTGATATTAATAAATGAATGTTGTGTGGTAATATATCCATCTAATTCTAGAAAAATAATTTATCTAGGAATATTCCTTTTTGAATGATTCTTGTTTGTTGTTGTATGTTTTTGTTATTGCAAGTCTAATAGTTCTCATGGACCATTGCTCTAGAAGCGTGTCCTGTAGTTTTAATATAACTTGGTTTTTGGAATCACTTGATTGATTTTTTTATTGTAAGTAGAAAGTACGTCTATACATTCGTTCCACTAAATACCTTACAATTCCTTAAAATTTCCTCCCTTTTCATTAACCTTTAGCACCACTACAGATGAGCTAAGGACAAATTCATCGTCATTTACACGTTCTATGATTTTTTTTCCTTTGAACAACATGGATTGTTCTTCATTGTTGGTTCATGTAGAACAATAAACATATGTGAATTAAGAGATTATTTCAAATAAGTTATAAAATATTCTTAAGTATATTATTAATGAACACTCAAAAGAAAAAAACTCACATTGAATAGTATTTTTTCATTCACCTAATTCATCCTTATGCAATTTTTCCATCAGGATTTTACACTCTTCTGCACTTAGATAAAAAATAATCTGATCAATATTCCTCATTTTGTGGCTCGACATGGCACACACTAACCAATACATATTAGTTAAAATTACATAGAGTTCAAACATATTAATTTTGCAAATAATTTACAAACAACTTTCCTTTTCTTCTTTTTTTGATTTGTTATCATTGTGTCGATCAATGTTTTTTCTACTTTACCAGTCCTCAGACATTTCCTAGGAATATACAACCTATACCATTCAATAAAGAAGCCTTTAAATAAATTTTATAAATAAACCACATAATTTTCAACCTGAAAGAGCTCTAGAAACCTGTGTTTTTATCTAAATAAATGTAACAATGTGCTTAATTTCATAAACACACCGGACATTTAATTATTAAGCACCAATGATGAAAAATATTTTTTTTAACTTTTAAATTATGACAATGTGATATGTAATGATAAAAACACCACCATCATTGGTAAAAATGAAAATGATAAAAATTAAAACAACTTTTTTGAATTAATGGTGCTATTTGTCATAGGTGCCCCAATGCGTTATATAAAAACAGGGCATAGGTACGTTATAATTTAGTAAATGCATCGAGCATTTAATTATTGGGCATCGACTGTGGTTTTTTTTTTAACTTTAAATTATGGCCGTGCGATATGTAACAATAAAAGAACCGCCATCACATTAAAAAACAAAAACAAAAAATGTAAACACATGTTTTTTGACTTAACAATGTTATTTGCCATAGGCGTTTCAGTGCATTATATAAAACATGGGGCACCAGTGTGTTATAATTTAGAAAATGCATCAGGTATTTAATTATTGAGAATGTTTTTTTTTTAAGTTTAAATTATGATTATGCGATATGCAATGATAAAAGCACTACAATCACAATAAAAAACGAAAAGAAAAAAATAAAAAACATGTTTTTTGACTTAATGATGTTATTTTTCATAGGTTCCCTAGTACGTTATATAAAACATGAAGCACTAGTGCATTTTATAAAACATAGTGTACCAGTAAATGGAAGTTGTTTTAAAAAAATGGACAAAACTGATAGGATTTGGATCTCATTCAACAATTGGTCCCCATGATTTACATGTGAAAAGCCTTATATAGTAATACAAAAACCCCTTAAATCTAAAAGGCTAAAATCAAAAGTCCTAATTGTGAAGTGGTAGAGGGAGTTAAACCCTAAGGTGAAATTTTGTAGTCACATAAGCAAGAATAAGCAATGGTTTAAGGTAAGTATTGATTTATTTTTTATTATTTATTTATTTATTTTTATTTATTTCTAATTTCTTTTTTTTTTCTTTTTTTTTCTGAATTTTTATTAAATCTAAATAGGAACAGAGATTGTAAGAAATTTTATTAGTAAAATCAATAGTAAAAATTTTACCATGCAAGGTTTTCACATTTTTCTGAATTTTAATTAAATATAAGAGAAATTGTAAACTTTTTTTAGTAAAATCAACAGTAAAATTAGAATTTAATTATGCATAGGTTTGATTGAATCACCATACCTTTCAAATTCTTATCCTCTGAATAGTTGATATATTGTTATAAATTATTCTGCTGCTCCAAAGTTCTCCCAATATCAAATCTCTCTTTTAATTAATTCTAACAAAAAGTGTAAAAAAAATATTAGTAAAATCAAGAGTAAAACTTAAAAAAATTTACTATCCAGTTTTTCGAGTGAATCATCATACCTTTCCACTTCTGGTCTTCTAAATATATTTTTAGTTCCAAATTATCTTGTTACTCCATAGTGCTCCCTATTTATCTCTCTTGAAAATATCTCCCTTGAAATTTTGGGAAAAATAATGATATGGTGAATAACTTCCTAATATTTAAAAGGATTTATGAAATTAGATTTCAAAAAATCATTTACCACTCATTTTTCAATTTGAAAAAAATAAACATACATTTTTTTATCACTTGTTTTGAACGTCAGTGTGTTTCATAGAAAAACACATATGTGTGTTTTAAAGTAATGCACATTGGTTAATTTAACTTATCTGTATGCTAATTTTTTATAATGAACCAATATGATAGAATTCCTTTTTTTCTTTTTGAAATGCCGAAAACAAATGCGGTTATTATTTTAACACCTTGGTGTGGTTATTAGTGAAACACATAAGTGCGATTAGTTTTAGAAGAGCACCAATACGACAAAATTCCTTTTTTGTTTTCGAAATCCTAGAAACTAGTGCAACTATTATTTTAATGCATTGTTGCAGTTTTTATTGAAACACGTTAGTGTGATTAGTGTTAGAAGATTACCGATATGATGTAATTTCCTTTGTATTTTTAAAATGTTGGAAACTAGTGTGGTTATTATGTTACCACATCGATATTGTCATTATTGAATGCATCATTGAGTTTAATTTTACAAGAGAACCGATATGCTTTCAAAGTTAATTGACCTTTTATTTTCACATAAAATGGCATATTCATCTCAAAGTATCCTTTAGGATGCATATACATGAGTTGCAATAGTTCATATTATACATTTTTTTCTTAAAGTCACCTTATTCTTGAAAGGTGGTTTGAAAACTATATTGAAATTCAGATTGTGGTTATCTTGTTCTGGAAATTAATTTGAGATGTGTACAGAAATTTTTTTTTTTGATTTTACTCAAATTTAGGGAGAAAATATCATAATATAAAATGGCCAGTTCTTCATATTCTATCTCGTTCCATTTTTCTCAAAGTATTTCGTAGATTTCTTCCATTCCATCTCAATTAAGTTCAGATTTTGTTTATATTTCTATTATCTAATTGACTATTTTTAATCCATGTCAATTTAAATAAAAATGTATCCAAAATTGCAGGATCCTGATTCAGAATCAAGTTCAAATGTAGAAAATGTTCCCCCATTTCAAAAATTTCAGAATCTCTTATCATGAGTAACATACCACAAGTAGTTGGTAGATGGAAATGGACACTCGCTTCACTTTTCCAATTGAAACATGGCATCTTCTAGCTGCAATCTTAGGTCACCGATGATAATAATTGTTTGTTATAATTTAATTTCAACAAACCATTTTCATTGTTATTACTAATATCATTGATGTACTAATATTCAATATTTATTAAAATTAAGATTCTAGTGATGATGAGCGACCAACCTACCATCTTCTAGAGCACCCCACTATAATGTCAAATCGAGAGAATGTTGTATTAAGAGAAAAACTCAGAGAAGAAGCATACAAAGAATGGTTGAATCAACCACCTATTAAATTCCCACTACGTCTAAATTTACCAATTAAGAAGGACTACAATAATAGTAGTTCTTCATCACAAGTTGGCAATGGAGGAAAATAAATAGAGGTTGGTATGGATTATTACTTACGGGATACGACTACCATAGAGGTAATTTTGTTAAATGAATTGAAAAATGATGAGCTAGGGGATGATACTCATGTCACTAATACCTTATTCAAAATATTGAAATATTCTTCTGCCACCCCTCTCTTTGTACTTGGCGACTAGCTAAAGTATACCGAGCTGGCGACAGTGATGTTACTGTACAATTGGAAACAAAAGTTTGGCATGTTGAATGCACGTTTCTTAGAAATATTGAGGTAATTTACCTTGATCAGGTATCGCATACCTTTAGATAAAATATTTTCACGCAATAAAAATTAAAAATGGGTGCTTTTATGAACATTAAATATTAACATTATACATATATATTTCCCACCAATTGCAAGTTATTCAAAGAAAAGTTTCTTTCGAGTGATAAGGTCTTGCCCGGTAACTGCAAAGACTCAAAGTAGTTGTTCAAAATCTTTGTTTTCAAGTACATATCATATCATGCATGTATTAAAGATTGAATTATATATAAAGTAGAATATGCAGACAAGAAGATATGTGTGAAATGCACACATGACAGGTACCATAAATAAAAAAAGTTTAAATCACATGGTCCTCCTCATAATATATTGAGACACATGCCTGTAATCCCAAGGATTCAAAGGCTCCTTCGTTGCAAAGAATCAGATATTTTTCAAGGATGCAATGCCTCAGACAGAATTGATTCAAGATTTATGTGAATCCCAATATATTCAATATACATGAAGAATATAGAGGATACATGGCCCAAAATATTCAAGGAAGAAGTACAAAGTCTACAACTCATGATAAGCGTGCTTGGAGTCAACCGATATTCCCTCCAAAACACCAAATATTTTGTTTGTCTTCTAGTAGTGATCAATA
The DNA here is from genome assembly GCA_034641835.2 of Pinus albicaulis. NCBI lineage: Eukaryota > Viridiplantae > Streptophyta > Pinopsida > Pinales > Pinaceae > Pinus > Pinus albicaulis. The sequence goes on from CM076584.1 coordinate 1,436,485,563, forward strand.
ACAATACCCCCCATGGTTTTCCATAAATAATGAATATCCTACGTTGGCTCTTATAGACCTTCGTAGAAGACAAGTGAATAATATGGATGTCTACTTAAAACCACTGGTAGATGATTTGAAGGAATTATGGGAAGGGATACATGTATACGATGTATTAATATGCATCACAACAGAGAGTATTTTTACATTGTATGACATATGTGCTTACAACATACATGATTATTAAATCTTAGGAGTTTACTATGGTAAATTACATGTTTATTTATTTGTTTATATACATAAATATATTTTTTCTCATATTAATTTCATTCGCTGCAAATTTTTCTGATATTCATGATCGCCAACCCGTATTATACAATAATTTCATAGGTCTTGTAACAAAAGCATAGCATAGATGTCAAATTCATGGACTTTATCTGAAGGCTAGGTCATTCAACCACCGACGAAAAATAATATATGAATTCTCCATGGTATTCCTCCTAGAAGAACACCATTATAGAAGAGAATTTTTTTCTTTGAATGGTAAACAAGAGATAATAATGAAACCAAGTAAATGGCTTAGAGCATATGCGAGAGAGGAGAAGGATATTACAAAAATGTTATATTAAAATGAGGAGCCTATGTTTGATGATACATAATTCTTCGACACCTATGTTGAGAAATTTCCCATTGGGAAGAAAACGAAATATGTAATATTTATACTTAGCCTGAGCTAAGAGGAATATACATTTTTTCCTCATTTTCTGTTGCATGAATAAATAAATAAATAAGGACATTTAAAACTCCTAGAATAATGAATAAATCAATGCCCATATTAACATGGATAAATATGGGCCATGTAAACAAATCACTTGTAGGTGTAAAAGGGGTTTGAGCTATGAGACTGGGTCAACCTTGATCAAATCTACAACGTTGTCTAGATACAATGCACCTGATGAAGGGACAATGCAGTTATAGATTGTGGCCCCTCATGTGAATGGAGCTAATTCATCAAGGTGGTTTAGGGTTTTCCAAGGTTTTGATCTTATAAAAGGGAGGGGGAGGCAGCAAGAGAAGGTTTTTGATTGTGTATATTTCTGAGTATCTTGTCTGTTTAGAAAAATACCATTCTATGTTGTTTAGCTGAGAATAGTGTTGCTTAGCACTTGGGAATTCCTATGCAAGGATTTCACCTCTTCCATTGAGGATTTCTTGGAGGAGTCTTTCTGATTTCATCCACTATTAGGCATTTGGCCAAGCTCTACTTCCAACTGTAACGCAGATCTACTGAGGGTTTGGTTGCTTTTGTAAGTTGTAACAAGTGGAATATAGATCTAGTCAGTTCTAGACCATATTAGTGTCTCTTCCCAGTGAGTGAGTCTTTTATCCTCCTGGAGGAGTGCATTAGTTGATTGAGCTTCAGGTTTGTATCTTGGCATCAAGCCAACTCAGTGTATCAAGCTACAACACAGTTTTCTTCTTAGGATTGCATTATTCTCAATGGAGGTTTTGCAGGGTGTTTTGATCCCCTTTTTGATGGGAAATCTTTGGTGTTGGGAGTTTCCTTTCACTTTGGTGATCCATGGATTAGCTTGCTGATCCATGTTCTTATAGATCTGATCTGTTCTAATGTAAAATAATCTTCATAAATTTCTGAATAATATTGTAGATCTACTACTTTAAACTCAGATCTACTCTTTGTATTGCATGATTTGATCAAAACCCCAAGGGGATATTGTAATAGAGCATTTGTAGTGTACAGATCTAAAATGGATCTGATCTTTTGTACACAGATCTACTCTAGATCTGAAGTGTAAAATTCAGCTACTTCAACTCCATAAAATAACGTTGTTAAGCCATTTTACAGTATATACATGTGTTGCAGCCTTCTTTTCTAAATATTTCCTTCTTTCGTGTCTTCTATATTTTTCTATATAATGTAAGAGCTTCAATATAAATATGATTAGCTGCTGGATATACAAAGTTTGATATTATTTTATGGCCTCCTGCTCATGCCTTCCAAGACTGCATTATTTTTGAAGCATTTTGTTGTACATAGTTGCAGCCCTTCTTGTAGGGTATTTTTCAGCTAGACTAGGTGGTGGGAGATCTGTTTACCACACCTAGTTTGAAGAAAAGGTATTAGAAAAAGTTGTGAAATATACTAATACAGGTTGGGTACTCAATTTCTTGCTCGAGCATGACTCTGTCTGTGATATGGATCATAACAGTAAGTCTCTCTTTTTCCAAACCCTCTCATTCAATATCTGTCTATTGAAGATACCTTACTTATTGAACAAAGTTAACATGATGCTCTTAATTATATTTCTAGTTTCCCTATATTGTACTCTAGTTTTCAATCTATTTCACAACGAATTATAAATGATGCACATAAACCTGCAACTCCTAATAGCATAAAAAAAATGTATATAAGAAGATTCATCTTGTGACCTATAAAAATACGGTGTTGAGATCAAATGATGCTCTTAGGATGAAATTATTACAATCCATACTTACCACTACATAGACTAAGTCTTCCCCTATGGTGATTCATTCGTCTCCCTTCCTGGACACCCCATCCCTTTTTTCCACAACCTTAATGCCTTCATATAAATATCAATTGAATCTTACTCCCATCCCTCATTTCATAGTGGTTATGCCTATTGATAATCCTCCAACTAAACAATGCTTCTCCTTCCAGAACATTACTATTATCAAGAAAAATAATAACAAAAAATCTCTCACAAGAGAAGGTAATCCCTCAGAGCCTATCGAAGGAGGATTAATCATTTCACTGCCTACAGATTTGGATTCTGATAAAAGGGAAATTAGAGAAATAAGCCCTCACTCTCATTGAAATAATGATGATCTTATCTATTAATATCTGAGGGGTTGGGGAACCCAAAAAATTTCCATTACTCAAGGGATTGACCAACATCCAGTGCCACTCCATTATATTTCTTCAGGAAAACATAACCTAAAGAGGAAACACCAGAGAAAGGTTTTGAAAGCTATGTGTGGGTTATTTCTCATGTTTATGGATTCAAATGGCTTGTCGAGTGGGATGCTCACTTTATGGGACTCAAATTATGAATTATTACATGACTTATCATCATCAATCAATATTATCCTAGAATTTTTTCTTAGAAGATGTCCCCTTCCCATAAAATTTGTTAATTTTTATGGGCCTTATAGCAACAAAAATGTCTTCTGGGACATGGTCCAAGCTAGTTAACTTCTCTCGGATCAAGAACTCATTTGGTAGGAGATTCAAACTTTACTACATCTACAGGATAGAAATGGGGACCTCATTCCCATCGTGATCCATTGTGATCATACTTCTTGAATGTGCTCCAAAATCATATTCATTAAGACATAAATCCTTTCCCTCTATTCTCTACCTGGAGAAATGGGAGATTGGGCATGGAGGGTATCAAAAACAAATTAGATAGATTCTTGATGGCAGACCAATTGGTCGAAAAGGTAAGGAGGCTTAAACTTGGAAAACATAAGATAAGATTTCCAATAGGATTACCATCTTCTTGGAATTAGATTTTGATTCGAAAAAAATAATATCCATTCAAATTCAACCATACATGGCTAGAAGAAGAGTCATTCAGATCACTAGCGATGGATGTTTGGAAAAAATGCTCATTCAACAATATCTCCTCTGCTATGGATTCCTTGATTTGAAAACTCATGGAGATAAATAAGACAATAGTGGTTTGGGAGAGGATCATTAATGTAGATCAATAGAAATAACTCTTAGACATTGAAACTAAGTATGAACACATCTCTTATAATTTCTTCTCTTTCTTCTTTGTAAAAATAACCCAAAAATTGAGCTCCCAAGAAGCTAGGAAAACATAGATCTTAAAAATGGAGGAAGAGTCCTAGATTTTAAAAAGTAGGGCTACCTAGATAAATAAGGGAGATCGTAAAGCTAAATGTTTCCACAATTATGTTATTCATAGAAGGGATGTCAACACTATATCAGGGCTACAGATAGAAGATGGAAATTTTGTATCCTCCTCCAAAGATTTAAAATATGCATCCTCTTCCTATTTCTTTTCAATCTTCAAATATCTAGGGTCTACCAATACCAGTTCAAAACTTCAACTTATTAAAAAATGCTCGTATTTTTTCATCCATGACGAGGAAACTCAGATTAGAAGCCATATCTCACATGAGGAAATTAAAGGAGTTCTGAGGACGTTTTCAAATAAAAAATGTGTGAGTCTCGATGGTTAGATGGTGGAACTGTTCGTATGTTTATTTTACCTCATGGGACTGGATCTATGTCTAATGGTGGAGTAATCTAGAAAAACTAAGAATATCTCAACAACTATCAATGCTACCTACATAACGTTGATCTTGAAATGATCAAAGCCTAACTCCTTTCTTGACTTCATGCCTATTTTCCTGTAAAATTTGGTATATAAAATTATCACTAAGATAATATCTAACAGGATCACCATTTTTCTAGCTGAGACGATGTATCCAAATCAATATTTTTTTCTTCTTGACAAGAAGATTCATAATGCCATTTACATCACCCAAGAATCCATCCATTATATTAAAACAAAAAATTCAAAAAAACTCGTGCTCAAAATGAACCTTAACAAAGAATTTAATAAAGTAAATTTGACCTATCTTAGATGTTTCCTCCTATAAATTGGGCTAACCATGGAAGTTCCAAACTAGACCATGGTCTATGTATCAATTAAAAAAAATCAATCTTAATCAATGGCTCACCCTCCAGCAATTTCACCTGATCACGAGAACTCAGGAAGCGATGCCCACTATCTCCTCCACTTCCTTTTATTGTGATGGAAGGTTTGAGTCGACTCCTGTTCAAAGAAAAACAAGAAGGTAATATAAAATGCATAAAAATATCCCAAAAAAAAAGCATCACTCAACTTATGTTTGTTGATGATATACTAATTTTGGTTTTAGGCATTGTAGCTGAATGGAACACATTTCACAAAAGCATAATTATATTTTCAATTCTATATGAATGGAGATCAATCTTACCAAATATTCCTTCCATCAATTTGATGTCAGCCTTCACATACTCTTTGATATTTAGTGTTTCTTGCCTTTTCATAATACTTCATTACAGAATTATATTAAGTATCTATGATTATTTCTAAAACCAAATGTCTCTCATAAATATGATTGGATGTGGATTATCAAAAGGGTGGAGTAGAAAATAAATATTTGGGGCTACAACTAGTTTTCATTAGGAGGTAGAATGATACTGGCTAAATGTGTTTTGAAAAATATACCTTTTTACTAGTTTTCTTTGGCAAAAAATCCCACTACTATCCTAGCCATTATGAGGGATATTTTCAATTTTCTATGGGATGGTAAAAATAGTAAAGAACACTACAAGGAAAATAAATTCTAGCGAGGGTTACAATGGAGGTTTTTAGTATTATAAATTTGGAAAAAATTATCATAAAATCCTCCACTGCAACACTTATTTGTTGTAGAAAATGTTTTAGAATAGCTGATAATAGAACTTCATCACAACTAAAAAATCTAGGCGGCCATAGGTTTTAGCGGATGGTTTTTTAGTGGCGCGCTTAATGGAAAAAAACATTATTGCACTAACACTATAAAAGTACCAAGGTTGTAAATCTAAATAAAATCACCAAGTTGTTAAATGTAAACAACATCGAGGCCTGAAAAGTATACCACCCTGATTCTTATGTCTTAAAAAAATACTCTAGGAATTACAATTTAGGAACTGCACTAGGGAGGGAAAAACAAAATTGTAGACCTAGTGATTTTATTTAAATTTACAGCACTGATACTTATGTATTTTACAAATGCACTGAGGTGATACTAATATAAAATAAATGGTGTTATTAATTTGAATAATGCATCGGGGGTGGATGCAATATTTTGGAGCACTGGGGCATCGGTTCAATAAAAGCATCGATGCTTTAAGAATTGCAATGCACTGGGTTGTTAAATGCAAACAATACTGGTGCTTGAAGAATATAATGTCTCAAAGCTCACTTGTTGCTAAACACCTTGGTATTGTAATGCTCAGGAAAGGCTCTAGACCATGCAAAAAAATCCTTGCATGACCGGTTATTTTACATAGAATAACACATCGGTGTGTCTTTTTTTACAAACACACCTAGATTTTGTATATGATACCATTTTTTAGTAATATAAATATTTTTGCTAAATAAATCGTATTCATAATGGTGCACATTAATATATAATGTCCCAGAATCCATTTTCTCTTTTTGAGAAACATCAACCTGTAAGAGTGAAATTATTGTGATTTTTAAATCCATTATTCATTGAAAAGTTAACATATATATTATAGCAATATTCATATAAATTAATTTTTTATGAGTGCATTTGTATATGATGCTTGAATTAATTTGTTATATCATCAGATTTTACATCTCTTCATTCTAATATTTTATCATCCATATATTTAATTAGTGGTGAAAGATTTCACAACGGCATTGGACAACGCAATAGAATAAATTTAAATGTATTTTATCATATATGAATAAGAGGCTCTTTTTCATACAAAATGGGATAGTTATTGGTAACCCCATGTCTTTAAATCAAGATACTATGTCCATTACATTAAACAAAATATCTGATTTTCATAGACAATTATTTCATTAAATACAACAACCTTGATTGATATCCAAATAAATCATCTTTCTTTAATGGAATTATTTTCATTAGTGCTTGAGCTAATTCTAAGACTTGTGTTACTTGGAAAGATGTTTTGTTGATTGCATCAATTGTTTTCATCTTCTTCTTGTTGCATATGCAAACATAAAAATACATTGTAATGAGTCTATCTACAATGATGATAAAAATGAAAATTCAAATAAACAATATACATCAATCGAATAATTATGTACCATATCAAGAATTGAGCTATGAATTATATACATAGTTTCAAAGCCAAGTCTCATGCCTTGTTGCAACAACTCTTTTGTTGGCATAGTTCCATACTTTCTTTCTTGTAAGTTTTATACCCCATAATAAATTATAGTTTTAATATAAAGGATTTTTATGTTCTATTATTTATAAACTTAGAGAAGTAAAACAACATAGATACTTACAAAATCTACAATTAATTTTTGATATGCCAACATATACTGACAACCCATATCTAACCCAATGTCAATCAATTTTTTCGATGGCTCTTCTTTGTATGTTAGCACCTATTCAAATACATTCAAGGATGGCTATTGTAAGAAAACTTAAACTATATAAAAATTAAATCTTAAGTTCTTATAAGGAAATAGTAAAAATTACTCACAAACTTTTCTATGAACCATTTTTTCGTTGTCGTCCTATTTTATGTGCTGAATGAGTTTCCTTTTTTTTTCTTTTCTGCAAGAAAATACTTGAAAATTAATGTTATATTATTTGTTTATATGTACCTAATAAAAAAATTCTATGGTTGACAATGTAAACTTTGAAACAGGAATGGAAACAAGTACGCACTTTTTTTAGGAAGAAAAAAATGATATGATTTTGAAAAGTGTTGATTCATAATACTCTTAATTTTTTTTTAGCATGTTTTTAACACATTAAATTTTCTTATGTACCAAGAATAGATATTATTTTTAAAATGTTAGTGATTTTTATGTTGATTTTGAAAAGTGTTGATGCCAACATCATCCCCTTTTTTTAGAAGACTTAATTTTTACTTAAAATATTCTAATCTATTAAATGCTAAAAGTTATTTTCAAAATTTAACAATTTCTGATGTACTCATCTTCTTCCTTTGCACTTACATGTTTTTTTAAAGTTTTTTTTCAGGGGTTTTTTTTTCGGTTTTTATTTTTTATTTTTTTTTGTAATGAGACATTATATTTTTTGCAGTGTCAAAAAAACAAAGAAGGTCCAAATTTCAAAGTTTCAATCTTCTATCTAATTATATATTGTTAAATAATATTTCATTGCACATGAAATAATTGTCACGAAAAAAGCAAATATTTTTAACAATTTACATAAAAAAACAAATTTTGAATATAGATATCACTGAAAAAATACACATTTTGAGTCTTTTTGGCTAAAAGTGACATGTCAAGTCAACCATTTTTATATGAAAAATTAACAAAAAAATATAAAAATTAGCAATTTTGAGACTTTTATGTCAAAAGTTGATAATAATTACAGTTTTTTTTTCAAAACTTACATGGTTCACATAAAAATGAAGTGAAAATAACAGTATACAAATATTAAGCATATAATAACAACAATTGAATATTTATTTATTCTTATAAAATGTCAAATTCAAAGCATTGCAAGTATAACTTATTAATAGTTACAAAAAATGAGCTTCATTTGGAACCTTAACTAAAACTTAATCAATAATATCACATAACCCAAATTATTCATCTTCAAGAGTTTCATTAGTGTCCTCTTCCACAATAGTTTCATTATTGGCTTCAATTTCATCATTTTCCTCTTCTCATGGATCTTTGATGTCTATGAATGTCCCAAAGTATGCATTTCTAATCATTCCATCTAACGGTGATTGAGGTTCTTTTGCTTGTTTTTCCACATAGGATTCATTAAAATCCCTTTTTCTCAAACCAACTTCTTGCATTACATCTGGAAAAAATTTAAGAGCATTAATTTTTTGCTGGATAAATTTACATTGTACTGGGTCTTTTTCAATGGAAATGCAATTTATTCCTTTTTTTAAGAAACATACTAATGTTCTACCTAATCATCAAGTACAAAAGAAAAAATTTAGAAAATTAGTATAACCATAAAAAATTTAAAAAATGAAATAGTGAAATTCATTTTTATATAATAAAAATTACCTCAACCTCAAAATAAATCCAAAAACCAATTACCTTCATTTGAACATAAATTTAAAATATAGTTAATTAATGATTGTGGTTTTGATATATGATAAATATCTCTCATTTTGCTTCTTCATTTTCATATGTTAGTTTTTTTACAACAAAATCATGGACCAATACTTGTCTATGATTCTTTCCCTCTACTTGATTGAAATGAATAGACTTATATCTATCATCCTTTTTCCAACTTTCAGCATGAATGAAATCACAGTCACTTATAATTGGTTGATTTCCACCACAAATAAGATTTGAATTTTTCCTGTAACATGAAATAGTAAAAGTTCAATTAACTTGTACATAGATCATTTTTTTAACATTAATCAAACATACAATTTCAATGTCTTACCATGTAATTTGCATCCTTAACTTTGTTTTCCCCTTAAAGCTTGATAATAACAACCCCAATTCTGTGTCCGAATGAAATACCACAAATCTCCAAAATGGTGATGTTGTGACTTCTAGAAATCCTGCAACCACTTTAATAAATGCCTGATAAGTATAAGGGCCACTATCATATTAAATGTTTGGGATATTGAAACCATGTGGAATATTTCCAATAACTAGGGAATAATCCATTTTAGGTATGAGTTTTGCAATTCCTTCACAATCAGCTGATATTATTTCATATTGGATAGTGTGGAGCCCATTCCAAATGAAATCACTACGACTAGGATCAAGTAAAATATCACTAAGACATTTTTTTTTATCCTTTCCATTTTAATTTTTTCATTAAAGCTTCTGAAACTATCTTGTGCTCCATTTGCATCTTTCTTTATCTTTAATAAAATAAACAAATATATGTATAAGTTATAAAATAAAAAAATATACATATGAATAGAAATTAATGTATGAATGAACATTCCTTTTTAAATGAAAGATAAAAATATTTTAGAACTAGTGTAGAACTTGAATGTGGCTAGTTGCGTACAACATCATCCCTCCCAAATATCTTCATTCCAAAATTTAACCATTTGTTATTGTATTCTCATATAAACCTTGTGACTTAATAAATAACTAAACAATGTTAATATAGTGATATGTATAACAAATACTACCAACAACATTATATTATATTTAGCAGTAACTTCTAATCCATAAATATGTAAAAATAACAAACTTAATTTAGAAATTCCTCATAGATTTCCTCCATTGATAATTCTCCTCACTTTACATGAGATAATATTGTTTTGACAATTTTTTCATCCTTCAATCCTTGCATTGATATCCAAGGTGTGATAGTCATATATTCTGGAAGGAGCTTCATTTCAAGACCTGATATAGTACTGGTACATATCAATGGTTTAGAATTTTTGACCTTCTGAATTTTGATTGCAACGTTCTCCCACAACTCAAAAATCTGATCAATCAATTTCCATATCTCTCTAGTTCTAAATGCCAACTAGAAAATGTTATCCATACCTCTCAATATTTCATAACTTACTTTGTCACCTTTTGATATTATGTTTTCTTCGATTTGATAACCAATTTGCATACAACATTCCTTCAGGAATGCATGATCAACCTTTTTGTTAACACCACCTCATTTTCCTTCAAATTCACTATGAATAAATCTGACCCTTGGGATGACAGTCATAGACATCCTATACTCATTATCTAAATTATGATCCCATGCAAACAAATTTTCTTCTGTATCTGTTAAAGAAACATAAATGGTTCATTTCATTATTTCAAAATGTGGGTTATTGGGATGTTCCTCCATCGATTTCTTTTGTTCTTCTACATAATGGTTGCCCCCATGTACACAATATTTGTATTCATAACATTTTGACTTTTCAAATGATTATTTTTTAGGAACTTGACCTTGATCAAAAAGAAGAAAATAATCAACCACATGTGCAAAATGGTTGTACCTCATCAATACTTTCAAATTGTGAAAATGCAAGTGGTGTGACTTTCCAACTTGATATTTAAATTATCCTTCATTTGGCTTGTAGACTTGAATAACATTAAGTTGAAATGACCCACCACCCTCAATTAAATTTGAATTCGTCAAATGATGTCGAATGGAATTTTGTTTTATTTTAATAACGCCATCATATAAATCATCTCTTAGTGTAATGATTTCCCTGCTTCCTTTTGAGCTTTCATTGGGCCCTTCACTACTATCCATGATTTTTTTAGAATGAGAATTTTTTTTTCTTCCTCCTATTGGTTATGATATTTTCTTGAAACAAAACAAAATCGTCATCATCAACTAGAAGTGAGACATTCTAGGACATTTTTGTTTTTGTTTTTTTATGGCTCTTCTCCCTTCTAACGTCAGTTCTAATATGATCCTAAGATATGGAAACACATTCTTCATCTTCAACTTCATCTTCAACTTCAACTTCAACTTCCTCATCTTGAAAAGTAACATGTCTACCTTTACTATATTTATCCCTTTGATATAGTCTTGTAGCATCATGAAGTATTTTTTTTTGCTTCTTTCCCATATCTTCTTCTTCATGTTAATGGAAAATGGAGACAACATTCATAATATCTCGCTCTATATAATATATTCCCCCCAACATAATTGAAATTACTTCAGCAAAATCCTGTAAAAAAAATATAATATGCCAATATTAAATAAAATATTAAAGATATAGTGACACACTTTGAACACCATAAAGAGATAAGTGTAAATAAAAATACTTACAATCTTATGTGGAATATTTTTTACGATTTGTTTGCATATATTTGAGGAATATTCCCCCATGTTATACATCAACAATCTAAAATGATATCTAAGTTTATCATGTGACTTATGCGGTTTTGAAATTATATAAAAATATTTAGTATTTGGAAGAATATATAGGTCTAGTACTTTTCCCAATAGGTCATAACTTTTAGCATAAAATTTATTTCTAGCATACATATATAATTGCAGAGTTTCTTCTTCTATATCTTTCAGAAACCATACATATTTTGAAGGATTCACTTTTGTTGATTTCTTCCAATATGAAACCAACTTTGTTTCTTTTGTGGATGCATCTCCTACATTTTCAGTAATTAACTCACATGCAATTCATTAAGAAGCGATTTTTAAAGGCCCACCTATACCTTTAGATGATACAAATGTTGATTTTGGCCTAGAAAGATTGAAAAAAACATTCCTTGATGCCATTTTCCTGAAAACATATTTATCTACATATAAATTTGTTAAAAAAAAAAAAAAAAACATCTTACATAAACAAAATATAAAACCAGTTCTTTCAAATATATATATATATATATTTACATTTTTTTCCACGACATAAACTGTAAACATTTTTTTTTTTTTTTACATGCCATCTCCCCAACCCCCCTAATTTTTTTTTTTAAGAATTTGCAGGCTGATTATCAGAATATGCCCTCCTAAATTTAAAACTAGTTCCTCTAAAAAATATATATATATTTTTTTACATTTTCTCCTCAACCCCACTCAAAAAAAATTAATTTTTTTATTTTCCAAAGAGGCCGATTCTAAGAATTGGATTCCTTTCCTTGGGCATCCTCGGGTTCGGGCAGATGCACCCACAAGGAGGTGTCCGCCCTAGCCAGTGGGCCACCCTCGAGCTCTGGTAGAAGTCACCCCGTGAGCGTGTCCGCTCGCAACATGACGCCCCACGACTGTTGTGCTACTGGTTGACTCACCCATGGGTCGACGTCTACCTGAACCCGTGAATCAACCCTATGATAAGTAAGGGGGGGGGATTTTTGGAATCGTCCCCCTGCCTATCAGGGGGTTGATTCTCATAATCAGCCTCCTACCAGGCAGGGTGGCCAACTTTGGGAATCTCCCCCCTACCTAGCAGGGGGACGACTCTCAGAATCGAACCCTGCTATGTAGGGGGGGAAATTTTGGGAATCATCCCCCCTACCTTAAAAGGGTATGATTCTCAAAATCTTCCCCCCTGCCTAACAAGGGGTCGATTCTTAGAATCGTCCCACCCCCTCCAAAGCAGGGGGGTCGATTCTGGAAATTGACCCCCCTGCCTAGTAGGAAGATGATTCTCATAATCGACCCCATGCCAGGCAAGGCGTCGAATCTATAGCTTGGGTGCACGTTGGCCCATGGGCACATCCTCTGACAGCAAATGCGCCATGGGGAGTTGTGTTGTAGGCAGATGTGTCAATGGGACAACATTTTCCCTAGCCCGAGGACATGCCTTGGGCACCCTCGGACTTGGGCGAATGTCACCCTACGGGCGTATCTGCCCACAACACGGGCGCTTCAGAATTGAGCCCCCTACTTTCCCAGGGGGGCAGTAGGCATACCCATTTTGGCTAGAACATACATGTGTTGCCCCAAGCGGGCCCACCTGCCATTTCCATGTTATTTTTTTCCTTTAATTTTAGCTAAAAAAACATTATTTGGTTTTCTGTAATTATTTGGATGTTCCTACCAATAAAATGTAATGGTAAAATATGTTAAATTTATAAGGGTATAAAATTTTTACTAAGTGATATTTGAACTTGAATCTCATTAATATTAACAATTTACTATTCTTCAGAAAAAAAGAAGGAAAACTAACATCTCAAAAGTGATAATCTCCCGTTGACATTGTTGCAGCTCTAGAAAATAGTTCCAAGCTTTTAAACAAACCTTTAGAAATCTTGATGTGATGTGAGGAATAGTGAGAATGAGATTTCTTATAAAGAGGAAATAACATAATTGTGTTTCGGCGAGGTAAATGTGAGATAAAAACTATGATAAATATTAAAAGATTAAAATCTATAATGAAGTAAATGTTATATAATTTAATTAAACTTATTTTAGTTTGAAAAAAAATTATTAAAAGAAAAATGTGTAGGGAATTTAATTCGAAAGTAGGGTCCATATTAAGAGAATATTTTAGTAACTAATTTTTAAATAAATCATAGAAATAAAATTTTAAAGGGACATGCTTCAAGCAAACATTTTCAGCGAAAAAAAATTGAGGGAATTTTTGGAGGTAAAATTTCATTTTTTCAGCTATATATTATCATTGGGAGAGAGATCATTTGCATCATTCAACATCTCTTTTTTTGAAAATTATGGGTTCCTCTGATACTGAAGTTTCATTTTATGAACCATCAACTTCTTCGTCACATAAAAAATCTATTCATATTGATGAATATAATGAGAGAATTAGTGACAAAATGAAATATGAAGATTTTCAAATGAATAAAGAGTCAAATTTTCCACTTATTCCTAATCCTATGGACTATGAGAGAAACAATGATGAATTGCAAGATGAATAATTTCCAAAAACTAAAGGTTCACAATTTCGGGTTAGTCCTAATCCTAAGGACTTTCAGAGAAATAGTAATGAATGGCAGGATGTAAAATTTTCAGTGGATAGAGAGTCACCTTTGCCACTTAGTCATAAATTTAAGAACTATGAGAGCAATAGTGATGAATGGTCGATGAAAAATTTTTAGTGGATAGAGAGTCACATTTTTCAGTTAGACCTAATCCTAAGGACTATGATAGCTATAGTGATGAATGAAAGGATAAAAAATTTTAATGGATAGAGAGTCACATTTTCCACTTGGTCCTAATCCTAAGGATTATGAAAGAAATAGTGATGAATGGCAGGATGAAAAAATTTCAGTAAATAAAGTGTCACATTTTACACTTACTCCTAATCCTAAGGATTATAACATCAACAGTGATGAATGGCAGGATGAAAAAATTTCAGTAAATAAAGTGTCACATTTTACACTTACTACTAACCCTATGGACTTTGAGAGCAGCAGTGATGAAGGGAAGGATGAAGAATTTACAATAAATCAGGAGCCTCAATTTCCACTTACTCCTAATAATATGGACTATGGGAGTAGCAATGATGAAGGTCAAGATGAACAATTTCCAATAAATAGAGAGTCACAATTTCCACATAGTCCTAATCCTATGGACTATGAAAGCAACAGTGATGAAGGGAAAGATACATTTCCTAAATAATATCCTCCAATTCAGTATTTAAAAACCACAGATGATGGTATTAAAAATTTTCATGTCACCAAAGATGGTAATGAATATTTTTCAAACAATGTTGGCGGTGAATTTCCTAACTATATTGAAAATGATCATAGTAAGAATAGTATTCCTCCTAATGATCATGGAAATGCTTGTTTAGATATTGATGAAATGATAGAGATGTTGCTAGCAAATATTCTTTCTAGGGGTAGGAGTAGACCTTTTCATATCAATCCAAGAAGTTCTATTTATACATGGGGTAGAGTAGTATATCTCACAAGAAGAAGTTTTATCAGTGTGCTCATTTCAAGTGACTGTTGTAAAAAGGATTTCTTAACAAATATGGATTTCAAATTTTCTTTCGATAAAAAGAAGAACTATTTGTTAATGAATAAAATCATGCAAAATTAATATTTAGTAGGGTGCATGCAATCTACACTGGCAGGTTATGATTATCATATTGGGTCTTTATTTCTATATAGAAAGGCTTCCAAAATGATTCATTCAATTGGAATTTTTTGTCTATCAAGAATCCAAGGTAACTTGGAAAAGGATCCTATATATTATTCATAATTTTTTCATAAATGAGAGTTTGGGCCACCAAAAAACACTGCAATGTTATGGATGCAAGACTTATTTTCAAAATATGGAGAGTGTTTTCCAAATAGAGATACAATACATATTCCAGATAATTTCTCAAGACACGAAATCTACAACTTATATAAGTAATATGATGAAGGCGTTGAAGGAAATGATCATTTTATTACATATCAATATTTAGTGCATATATGGAGGAGGTAATTCAACAATGTTTGTATTCCTAAGAAGACAAGGATGGGGATTTATGGTACATGTTCTTCTATAAAATAAAAAAGTGATAAATGTGAAGGAGCAGAAAGAGGTAAGCCTTAAACACATTATTGTTTTAAATTGTATAGTGATCAAATATGAAAATGTATTTATTAATATGTTTATTTTATGTTATGTGTATATTCCATTATTAAAGCCCTTCAAGAGCATCACGAATAACAAACAAGTGAAAGGAAAAAGTGGTACAACCATAGAAATAAGTGTTATGATAATACAAATAAATATTTGGGTTTGATAATTGATGGTATGGACCAGAAGAAAACACTTCAAACACATTTTGTTCCCACATCCAAAAAATTTGCAAGAGGAAAATTTTATCCAATTTCACTTGGTCGGTTGTATGGTATTTAATGGGAAAATGTCGCGAACAGTTTACTTCACAACTCCAAATATTCATAATTATGGAAATTTGACAATAACCATAATTCATGATGTGCTTTCTCATTGGGGTAGTAATCTTCCTAAAATTTTGTATCTACAATTAAACAAAACCTTTCGTGAAAAAAAAAAAATCAGATTATTTTTGGGGATATAAACATGCTTGTTGAATTGAGAATTTTCCATAAGGTAAAGGTTGGTTTCCTTCTTGTTGGGCACAATGGCGACCAAATTGATCAGATGTTTAGTCATTTTTCAGTAACATTGAGCAGGAAGAATGTTGGGAGCTTGCAATCATTAATTGAATGTATTAAGAAATCATATATGCCAGAGCCTATTTTTCATGCGTTAGAAGAAAATTTTGACATGCAAAGGTTTACTCTCGAATCGCATGGTGAGGAGAAATGCATTGAAAAAATTAATGAAATTAGCTTCCAACATCAATTTCTTATGAAACAAATTGATGGGAAAACACTTATATGGGGCAAGAAGTATTCAACTACTACAGAATGGGGGCCATCATCATGTTTGGAAGTTTTGAAGTTCATTCCAGATCATCCAATATTTTCGTCAAATATATTGTTATTACAATCAGTTGGTGAAGTTCATAATTCACAAAGGAAAAAGAGAGATATAGATTATTCTAAATGCTTGGAAGAAATTAAAAAACCATTATATATACATATGAGTACATTATGTTTCTAATTCAGTTTTGTGGGAGTCATTCTTCAATGATCAAAGTGATATCCTTTCAAGACTAGAAAATGAATATATGCTTTTGAAGACTCCATTTATTTGGCCAAAAAATGTGTCAAATGAAGAGGAGGAAACAAAAATTCTTGAAAAACAACAATCACACGGTATTATTAATTCTACACAGGTAGAGGAAAGATAAATTTTTATTGGTTTTAGAAGATCTCGTGCACAACGTGAAACCATGGAAGACCTTTACAGGGGTTGAGTACATGATATTAAGGAGGGTTACATGACAATTGTCTTAGCACATGAAGATCCACATGGCTATCCATTCTAGGTTGCTAAGGCTCTAAAGGTGATTACAGAAAATGAAGATGTTACAGGTTTTCAAGTAAATTGGTATGCCACGAAAACACAACCATTCAATGGTGTGTACAAGCCAGAGATGGTAGTTGATAAAAAAATTGGTGAAAAGAGAAAAATAAATGGTGCAAATATCAATTGTCACCTCACGGACTTCTTAAAATTGGAGGAAGTTGACATACTTGTTTATGACTTCAATTTAAAAAAGAGAGGAACACTTCGTTCCAGGACAATAGACATTATTAAGAGGTTCCTACCACAAGAAACAGTGTTGGGATGTCAGTATCTTGAACCGATTCATAGATCCAGAATAATTTTGCAACCTCAAGTGGTGGGCATGCATGTTGACTCAGATAGGGTACTACTTAATGAGACAGAAGAATAAGGAACATCTTCATCTGCATCCATTCATTCATCTGAAGATGTGAATTCTGGTGGTGTGCAAGAAAATATCAGTGATTTTGAATAATTGTGTAAGACATTTGATTTAAATGGTGTTTTCATTGAGAAATGAAAATTATATTTTAACTTCCCTATCATCTTACATGAAGTTATGAGTCATTTTTATGTTTTTTGGATTATATGGTTTAATTATGATGAATTCATTTGTCTAAATTATTCACAATGCAACAATAACTTGGAGAAATAATTTATGTTTCATTGGGTTATTTTAGTTATATGGAATTTTCATAATATCATGGTTGAAATATGTTGAAAAGTTAATATTTTTTAATTCTATAGGTGAACAATTGTGAAATATATTTTACCTTTAACATTATGGTTGAAAAGAATTAGAATTTTAGGGATTGTTAGTGTCATGATATTATATGTTAAATGTCATGTATAGAAATTGTTAGAATTTTAATGCATTTAAAATCAAATTATTTTATTTTTAACGTCATTACTAAAAATATGTTTAAATTGAACCTGGAAAAAAAATGGTATTCTAGCAACAAAAATTGTGTGTTTTTTCGATTTATTTTTCACATGAAAATTGGTTTTACTTCCCTTTTTAAATAATGTTGCAAATTAACTCTGAAAAAATTAAAACCTTGTTCTAGAATACACAATTTTTGTTTCTAGGTTGTTTTTCATGTTTTTGGGGTTTTTTCAGTAGAGTTCCCATTTTTAGTTTATAGTTACCGTTTCAAAGTTTATGTTGTTGGTTACATAATTTTGAAGCATGTTGTTGTTGAGATGGCTACTTCTATGATGTAATTATGTCCATTTCTTTCACCATATCCTTGTACACTTTTTGGACATTCTTACTCACATGTTTTGTGTATCATGTCGTTGATCCTTTGGGATTTTCATAATCTTCCTGGAAAAAAAATTATAAACTATTTTTATATTGATATATGAAAAATAAATATAACAAAATTGATATTAATAAATGAATGTTGTGTGGTAATATATCCATCTAATTCTAGAAAAATAATTTATCTAGGAATATTCCTTTTTGAATGATTCTTTTTTGTTGTTGTATGTTTTTGTTATTGAAAGTCTAATAGTTCTCATCGACCATTGCTCTAAAAGTGTGTCCTGTAGTTTTAATATAACTTGGTTCTTGGAATCGCTGGATTGATTTTTTATTATAAGTAGAAAGTACGTCTATACGTTTGTTCCACTAAATAACTTATAATTCTTTAAAATTTCCTCCCCTTTCATTAACCTTTAGCACCACTACAGATGAGCTAAGGACAAATTCATCGTCATTTACATGTTCTATGATTTTTTTTCCTTTGAACAACATGGATTGTTCTTCATTGTTGGTTCATGTAGAACAATAAACATATGTGAATTAAGAGATTATTTCAAATAAGTTATAAAATATTCTTAAGTATATTATTAATGAACACTCAAAAAAAAAAACTCATACTGAATAGTATTTTTTCATTCACCTAATTCATCCTTATGAAATTTTTCCATCAGGATTTTACACTCTTCTACACTTAGATAAAAAATAATCTGATCAAGCTTCCTCATTTTGTGGCTTGACATGGCACACACTAACCAATACATATTAGTTAAAATTACATAGAGTTAAAACATGTTAATTTTGCAAATAATTTACAAGCAACTTTCCTTTTCTTCTTTTTTTGATGTGTTATCATTGTGTCGATCAATGTTTTTTCTACATTACCACTCCTCAGACATTTTCTAGGAATATACAACCTATACCATTTAATAAAGAAGAATTTAAATAAATTCTATTAATAAACCACATAATTTTCAACTTGAAAGAGCTCTAGAAACCTGTGTTTTTATCTAAATAAATGTAACAATGTGCTTAATTTCATAAATGCAACGGACATTTAATTATTAAGCACCAATAATGAAAATTATTACAGCGTGATATGTAATGATAAAAACACCACCATCATTGGTAAAAATGAAAATGATAAAAATTAACACACATTTTTTGAATTAATGGTGCTATTTGTCATAGGTGCCCCAATGTGTTATATAAAAATGGGGCATAGGTACGTTATAATTTAGTAAATGCATCGGGAATTTAATTATTGGGCATCGACTATGGTTTTTTTTTTAACTTCAAATTATGGCCATGCGATATGTAACGAAAAAATAACCGCCATCAGATTAAAAAACAAAAAAAAAATGTAAACACGTGTATTTTGACTTAACAATGTTATTTTTCATAGGCGTTTCAGTGCATTATATAAAACATGGGGCACCAGTTCGTTATAATTTAGAAAATGCATCGGGTATTTAATTATTGAGAACAATAATTTTTTTTAAAAGTTTAAATTATGGTTATGCGATATGTAATGATAAAAGCACTACCATCACAATAAAAAAAGAAAAGAAAAAAATAAAAAACATGTTTTTTGACTTAATGATGTTATTTTTCATAGGCGCCCTAGTACGTTATATAAAACCTGAAGCACTAGTGCATTTTATAAAACATAGTGTACCAGTAAATGGAAGTTGTTTTAAAAAAAGGGACAAAACTGATAGGATTTGGATCTCATTCAACAATTGGTTCCCATGCTTTACATGTGAAAAGCCTTATATAGTAATACAAAAACCCCTTAAATCTAAAATGGCTAAAATCAAAAGTCCTAATTGTGAAGTGGTAGAGGGAGTTAAACCCTAAGGTGAAGTTTTGTAGTCACATAAGCAAGAATAAGCAGTGGTTTAAGGTATGTATTGATTTATTTTTTATTTATTTCTAATGTCTTTTCTTTTCTTTTTTTCTGAATTTTAATTAAATATAAGAGAAATTGTAAACTTTTTTTTAGTAAAATCAACAGTAAAATTAGAACTTTATTATGCATAGGTTTGAGTCAATCACCATACCTTTCAAATTATTATCCTCTGAATAGTTGATATACTATTATAAAGTATTCTACTGCTCCAAAGTTCTCCCAATATCAAATCTCTCTTTTAATTAAATCTAACAAAAAGTGTAAAAAAAATATTAGTAAAATCAAGAGTAAAACTTAAAAAATTTACTATCCAGTTTTTCGAGTGAATAATCATACCTTTCCACTTCTGGTCTTCTGAATATTTTTTTGGTTCCAAATTATTTTTTTACTCCACAGTGCTCCCTGTTTATCTCTCTTTCAAATATCTCCCTTGACATTTTGGGAAAAATAATGATATGGTGAATAACTTCCTAATATTTAAAAGGATTTATGAAATTAGATTTCAAAAAATCATTTACCACTCATTTTTCAATTTGAAAAAAATAAACATACGTTTTTTTATCACTTGTTTTGAACGTCAGTTTGTTTCATAGAAAAACACATCTGTGCGTTTTAAAGTAATGCACATTGGTTAATTTAACTTATCGGTATGCTAATTTTTTATAATAAACCAATATGATAGAATTCCTTTTTTTCTTTTTGAAATCCTGAAAACCAATGCAGTTATTATTTTAACACCTCAGTGTGGTTATAAGTGAAACACATAAGTGTGATTGGTTTTAGAAGAGCACAATATGACAAAATTCCTTTTTTGTTTTTGAAATCCTAGAAACTAGTGCAACTATTATTTTAACGCATTGTTGCAGTTTTTATTGAAACACGTTAGTGTGATTAGTGTTAGAAGAGTACCGGTATGATGAAATTTCCTTAGTATTTTTGAAATGTTGGAAACTAGTGTGGTTATTATGTTACCACATCAATGTTCTCATTATTGAATGCATCATTGCGTTTAATTTTACAAGAGAAACGATATGCTTTCAAAGTTAATTGACCTTTTATTTTCACATAAAATGGCATATTCATCTCAAAGTATCCTTTAGGATGCATATACATGAGTTACAATAGTTCATATTATACATTTTTTGCTTAAAGTCACCTTATTCTTGAAAGTTGGTTCGAAAATTATATTGAAATTTAGATTGTGGTTATCATGTTCTCAAAATTAAATTGAGGTGTATACACAAAAAAATATTTCTGATTTTACTCAAATTTAGGGAGAAAATATCATAATATAAAATGGCCAATTCTTCATATTCCATCTCATTACATTTTTCTGAAAGTATTTAGTAGATTTCTTCCTTTCCATCTCAACTAAGTTCATATTTTGTTTATATTTCTATTATCTAATTGATTATTTTTAATCCATGTCAATTTAATTAAAAATGTATCCAAAATTGCAGGATCCTAATTCAAAATCAAGTTCAAATGTAGAAATATTCCCCCATTTCAAAAATTTCAAAATCTCTTATCATGAGTAACATACCACAAGTAGTTGGTAGATGGAAATGGACACTCGCTTCACTTTTCCAATTGAAACATGGCATATTCTAGCTGCAATATTGGGTCACCGATGATAATAATTGTTTGGTATAATGTAATTTCAACAAACCATTTTCATTGTTATTACTAATATCATTGATGTACTAATATTCAATATTTATTAAAATTAGGATTCTAGTGATGATGAGTGACCAACCTACCATCTTCTAGAGCACCCCACTATAATGTCAAATCGAGAGAATGTTGTATGAAGAGAAAAACTCAGAGAAGAAGCATACAAATAATGGTTGAATCAACCACCTATTAAATTCCCACTACGTCTAAATTTACCAATTAGGAACGACTACAATAATAGTAGTTCCTCATCACAAGTTGGCAATGGAGGAAAATAAATAGAGGTTGGTATGGATTATTACTTATGGGATATGACTACCATGGAGTTAATTTTGTTAAATGAATTGAAAAATGATGAGCTAGGGGATGATACTTATGTCACTAATACCTTATTCGAAATATTAAAATATTCTTATGCCACCCCTCTCTTTGTACTTGGAGACTAGCTAAAGTATACCCAGCTAGAGACAGTGATGTTACTGTACAATTGGAAACAAAATTTTGGCATGTTGATTGCAGGTTTCTTGGAAATATTTAGGTAATTTACCTTGATCAAGTACCGTATAATTTTAGATAAAATATTTTGACTCAATAAAAATTAAAAGTGGGTGCTTTTATGAACGTTAAATATTAACATTATACATCTATATTTCCCACCAACTGCAATTTATTCAAAGAAAATTTTCTTTCGAGTGATAAGGTCTTGCCCGGTAACTGCGAAGACTCAAAGTAGTTGTTGAAAATATTGGTTTTCAAGTACATATCATAGCATGCATGTATTAAAGATTGAATTATATATAAAGGAGAATATGCATACAAGAATATATGTCTGAAATGCACGCATGAAAGGTACCATAAATAAAAAAAAGTGTAAATCACATGGTCCTCCTCATAATATATTGAGACACATGCCTGTAATCCCAAGGATTCAAAGGCTCTTTCGTTGCAAAGAATTAGATATTTTTCAAGGATGCAATGCCTCACACAGAATTGATTTAGGATTTATGTGAATCCCAATATATTCAATATATATGAAGACTATAGAGGATACATGGCCCAAAATATTCAAGGATGAAGTACACAGTCTACAACTCATGATAAGCATGCTTGGAGTCAACCCATATTCCCTCCAAAACACCAAATATTTTGTTTGTCTTCTAGTAGTGATAAATAACAATACGCCCCATGGTTTTCCATAAATAATGAACATCCTACGTTGGCTCTTATAGCCCTTCATAGAAGACAAGTGAAGAATATGGATGTCTACTTATAACCACTGGTAGATGAATTGAAGGAATTATGGGAACGGATACATGTATACGATTTATTAATACGCATCACAACAAAGAGTATTTTTACATTGTACGACATATGTTCTTACAACATACATGATTATTAAATATTAGGAGTTTACTATGGTAAATTACATGTTTATTTATTTGTTTATATACATAAATATATTGTTTCTCATATTAATTTAATTCGCTGCAAATTTTTCTGATATTCATGATCGCCAACCTGTATTATACAATAATTTTGTAGGTCTTGTAACAAAAGGGTAGCATAGATTTCAAATTCATGGAATTTATCTGAAGGCTAGGTCATTCAACCACCGAAGAAAAATAATGTATGAATTCTCCATGGTATTCCTCCTAGAAGAACACCATTATAGAAGATAAATTTTTTCTTTCAATGGTAAACAAGAGATAATAATGAAACCGACTAAATGGCTTAGAGCATATGTGAGAGAGGAGAAGGATATTACAAAAATGTTATATTCAAATGAGGAGCCTATGTTTGATGATTCATAATTCTTCGACACCTATGTTGAGAAATTTCCCATTGGGACGAAAACGAAATATGTAATATTTCTACTTAGCCCGAGCTAAGAGGAATATACATTTTTGTCTCATTTTCTGTTGCATGAATAAATGAATGAAGGAGGACATTTAAAACTCCTAAAAGAATTAATAAATCAATGCCTATATTAACATGGGTAAATCTGGGCCATGTAAACAAATCACTTGTAGGTGTGAAAGGGGTTTGAGCTATGAGACTAGGTCAACCTTGACCAAATCTACAGCGTTGTCTAGATACAATGCACCTGATGAAGGGAAAACGCAGTTATAGATGGAGGCCCCTCATGTGAATGGAGCTAATTCATCAAGGTGGTTTAGGGTTTGCCAAGACTTTCATCTTATAAAAGAGAGGGGGAGGCAGCAAGAGAAGGTTTTTTATTGTGTATATTTCTGAGTATCTTGTCTATTTAGACAAATACCATTCTTTTTTGTTTTTTTGAGAATAGTGCTTGTTAGCACTTGGGAATTCCTATGCAGGGATTTCACCTCTTCCATTGAGGATTTATTGGAGGATTATTTATGATTTCATCCACTATCAGGCATTTGGCCAAGCTCTACTTCCAACTGTAATGCAGATTCAATGAGGGTTTGGTTGCTTTTGTAAGTTGCCGCAAGTGGAATATAGATCTAGTCAGATCTAGACCATATTAATTCCTCTTCCCAGTGAGTGAGTCTTTTATCCTCTTGGAGGAGTGCATTAGTTGATTGAGCTTCAGATTTGTATCTTGGCATTAGGCCAACTCAGTATATCAAGTTACAACACAGTTTTCTTCCTAGGACTGCATTATTCTCAGTGGAGGTTTTGCAGGGTGTTTTGATCCCCTTTTTGATGAGAGGTCTCTGGTGCTGGGCTTTTCTTTCACTTTGGTGATCCATGGATTAGCTTGTTGATCCATGTTATTTATAGATCTGATCTGTTCTAATGTAAAATCATCTTCATAAATTTCTGAATAATATTGCAGATCTACTACTTTAAACTCTGATCTACTCTTTCTATTGCATGATTTGATCAAAACCCCAAGGGGATCTTGTAATAGAGCATTTCTAGTGTACAGATCTGAAACGGATCTGATCTTTTGTACACATATCTGCTCTAGATCTGAAGTGAAACATTCAACTACTACAACTCCATAAAATAACGTTGTTAAGCCACTTTTCAGTATATACATGTGTTTCAACCTTCTTTTCTGAAGATTTCCTTCTTTCGTGTCTTCTATATTCTGCTTTATAATGTAATAGCATCAATATAAATCTGATTAGCTTCTGGATATTCAAAGTTTTATCTTATTTGATGTCATCCTGCTCATGCTTTCTAAGACTACATTATTTCTGAAGCAGTTTGTTGTACATAGTTGCAGTCCCTTTTGTAGGGTGTTTGTCAGCTAGACTAGGTGGTGGGAGATCTATTTACCACACCTAGTTTGAAGAAAAGGTATTTGAAAAAGTTGTGAAATATACTAATACAGGTTGGGTACTAAATTTCTCGCTCGAGCATGAATTTTTCTGTGATATGGATCATAACAGTAAGTCTCTCTTTTTCCAAACCCTCTCATTCAATATCTGTCTCTATTTGATTACACCACTGAGGATCAAGGCAAGGGTAAAGCCCCTGAAACTGGAAGTGATAAAAAATTAGAAGAGTTTTCAGGAACTCTTTTGGTGGCCATGCAATATCTTGCTAGAGAGATCAAAGAGATTAAAATGGATAGGATGAAGGAATCTCCTAGGAGATTTCATCCTGGGGAAAGATCTGGCATGTCTCACCACTGGAATGGTCAACCAGTGAACTAGCCACAAGCTCCACAAGCTCCACAATGCTCTACTATGCCTACCTTCTTGGATGTGGAGAATGAAGGGCCACAAGAGCAAGCATCCCTTGAAGACTACTTTGAGTAATATGAATCTCAGAATCAGAGATTCAGGGACCACTTGAGTTTTCCATAGTTTTGTCACCTCAAGGAAAAAAGAAGACCAAGGCACCAATATAGAGATGGTGAATTCTTTTAGAATCATGATAGACATCACTCTATGGGAAGATTCTTTTTTCCCAAGTTTGATGGGTCATCCACCAGTTCTGCCAAGGCATGGGTAGAAAAGTTGGATATCTACTTTCAGTTGAACAAAGTCCCGGAGATTGAAGCCATCAAGATTGTAGCGCTGTACTTTGAAGGTGAAGCACACAATTGGTGGTTCCATGGGTTGTCCACATTCGGCCATGCCAATGTGACTGCCTATTCTGAATTCACTAGAATACTAGTGGAGAGGTTTGACAGAAAGGATCTAGAAGCACCTTTCATGAGCCTTGCAAGGTTAAAGCAGTCAAGAAATGCAAAAACTTATATCTCTAAGTTTCTGAGATTATCTGTTATGGTTCCTAATATGTCTACAACAAGGAGGGTGTACATGTTCATCGATGGCTTGGATGAACCTTTGCATGGGTTCGTTAAATCTACCAAGCCCATCACTCTGCATTATGCCATTGAGAGGGCTAAAGACCTCCAAGATGCCTTGCCAAAAGCAAAGGCAAATTTTCAGAACAAGGCCCCTTACCTTTCTAAAGGGAAGGAGGAGAAAATTGTTCCTTCCAAGGAAATATCATTCAAGAATCCTCTTGATATTGAAGTCCGGAGGGAGTTGATAAAGAATAAATTATGTTTCACTTGCCAAGAATCATGGGCACCTAGACATAGATGTGCTGCTGGGAAAGTACACTACATAGAAGTCTTCTCATATTTTGAGGAGGAGGAAGAAGATGATGAACCAGGAAGAGGTCATAGCGGCGGAAATTTTGAGGGAGATCCAACAACATATGGAGATGGGAATTGAGCCTTTACTCCAATACAAGGAACTCTTACATCTTTGAGAGGAGTACCTAAGTACTTGACCTTAAGAGTACAAGCTTCAATCATGAATCAGAGGGTTTTTGTACTGATTGATAGTGGGGCAACCCACAACTTTATTGATGCTCATCTTGTACAGAGCAGGGAAATACCCACTGATACTTTTGAGGGATTGTATATTTTGGTACCAAGAGAGAGGACAATGTAATGCATGCACTATGTCCCATCACTCTCAATCACTATGGGGTCCTACACCTTGGTGGATCACTTTTTTGTAGTTGACATACGAGACACCAATATCATTTTGGGTGTCCAATGGTTGATTACCTTGGGGAAGGTCACCACTGATCGGAAGGCTTTTCAAATGGAGTGGGTGGACATGAAGAGTGGCAAACCACAAATGATCCAAGGCATGCATACTTACCCTTCACCTAGAACTTCCACACAAACAACAGAGATGGATTTGTGCAGTGGAAGAAAGGATCTCATAGTCCCTTCTCTTATGTTCATGAGAATCCTGCATGGGACATTCATATCTAGTGGAAAACCACTTGGGAGGCCACCAAATTCCGACCTTGTGGGGGAGGCCTCACAAATTACTACTCCAAATTTATATCCAGGAGGAATTGGAGCAATGGGAGACCAAGCTATAGTGCTGGGGGGCTTGGGACATCTCCAGAATGAGGGGGATCTTTTCCCTACATCACTATCACCCTCTCTCTTTTCTAGATTTGTGCTGTGGGAGGTGAATAATGGGAGGATCTGCTTTCCAACACACATCTTTGGCATGAGATATGTCAAAGAATATATTAGCAACATGACAGGAACTTCCATGGATGTATATTGGAAATCTCAACTAGATATGGATGTGTGCGCTGTCATTGTTGAACAGTGTGGATCTATATTGGAAATCTCAACTGCTTGTAGAGTATTCCAAATATCTCCACACATGCATGATACTAGATGACATGCAGCAAGAATAGGGCTACTTAGTCCTAGGGGGATTCATCTATCATCATGGTAGGGTCTTCTTAGCTAGAGCTTCCAAGCTCAAGCAGAAGATACTACAAGGGGCACACAAAGAATTCTTTCTCAGACATATGAATTTAATGAATATCTACACCCTGATCATGAGGAGCTTTGATTGGGAAGGCTTGAGAGAGGAACTACATCACCACTTCCAAGGGTGCATGAGCTATGTGGAGTTGGGACAGCCAATGGAATCTATGCAAGAGTCATCTCAGCCATTTCTTCCTTATTTTGAGAGAGGGGGAATGCCCATGCACAACTCCAAATGTATGAGGAACTTTGATGGCAAAAGTTCTGATCATGCAGAGCAAGATTTATTTTCTGATTTATCAAATAATTTTACCATGTTTTTGTAGGCTATGACTCCTAAAGGAATTGAGAGATCATGTGGATCTCATGGCTTTTGGTGGGCCAATATAATTTTTGAACTTGGCGACTCTGTTGTTGTGAAAAGGGAGATTCATTTTCATGATGGGTGCTTTCCAAAGGCACCAAACATATCTGACATGTTCAGCTATGATAAGAAGACTCATGCAGCAAATGTGTGGTGGGAATACCACTTGACACACCTTGATCTAATGCAGGCAGGAGATGCACTACCCTGGCCTTACATGAGCGATTTTGACCCACCTCCTCAAGCTCAAATTTCTGTTTGCATATATGTAGTTTTGCTTCCATACTTGGATGACATAGTTGTACTATTTACGGGATTGTATGGATGGCGGATGGGCTGTTTTTATGTACCACATGGAATGGAACTTATCCCTATACCTCATGTTACATGCTTTAGAGAAAGCATTTTTCCATCCATGTTTATTTTTGTTGAATTTTTCACTCCTTGTGGGATGGACTATTTACATATTATGATGACACTAGAGGATCACTTCATGATGTGTTGGCTTGGTGAACACTTGGTTTATGAGGAGGACTTGATCCTTGATGGTGTCACCAATGGAGGAGGGGAAGTACGGCAGCACTCACCCTATCAGTTTCTTGAGGACAATCAACATTTTGGAGGGGAGGAATGTAATATTCTTACTTAGCTTGAGCTAAGAGGAATATACATTTTTGTCTCATTGGATGAATAAATGAATAAAGGAGGACATGTAAAAATCCTAAAAGAATGAATAAATCAATGCCCATATGAACATGGATAAATCTGGGCCATGTAAACAAATCACTTGTAGGTGTGAAAAGGGTTTGAGCTATGAGACTGGGTCAACCTTGACCAAATCTACAGCGATGTCTTGATACAGTGCACCTCATGAAGGGATAGCGTAGTTCTAGATGGAGGCCCATCATGTGAATGGAACTGATTCATCAAGGTGGTTTAGCATTTTCCAAGGCTTTCATCTTATAAAAGGGAGGGGGAGGCAGCAAGAGAAGGTTTTTGATTGTGTATATTTCTGAGTATCTTGTCTATTTAGACAAATTCCATTCTTTGATGTTTAGCTGAGAATAATGTTTCTTACCACTTGGGAATTCCTATGTAGGGATTTCACCTCTTCCATTGAGGATTTTTTGGAGGAGTCTTGTTGATTTCATCCACTATCAGGAATTTGGCCAAGCTCTACTTCCAACTGTAATGTAGATCTAGTGAGGGTTTGATTTCTTTTGTAAGCTACAGCAAGTGGAATCTAGATCTAGTCAGATCTAGACCATATTAGTGCCTCTTCTCAGTGAGTGAGTATTTTATCCTCCTGGAAGAGTGCATTAGTTGATTTAGCTTCAGATTTGTATATTGGAATCAGGCCAACTCAGTATATCAAGCTACAACACAGTTTTCTTCCTAGGACTGTGTTATTCTCAGTGGAGGTTTTGCAGGGTGTTTTGATCCCCTTTTTGATGAGAGATCTCTGGTGCTGGGCTTTGCCTTTCACTTTGGTGATCCATGGATTAACTTGTTGATCCATGTTCTTTATAACTCTGATCTGTTCTAATGTAAAATCATATTCAGAAATTTCTGAATAATATTGCATATCTGCTACTTTAAACTCAAATCTACTCTTTGTATTGCATGATTTGATCAAAACCCCAAGGGGATCTTGTAATAAAGCCTTTCTAGTGTAGAGATCTGAAATGGATATGATATTTTGTACACAAATCGGCTCTAGATCTAAAGTGTAACATTCATCTATTGCAGCTCCATAAAATAACGCTGTTAAGCCATTTTGTAGTATATACATGTGTTGCGGCCTTCTTTTCTGAAGATTTCCTTCTTCCTTGTCTTCTATATTCTATTGTATAATGTAAGAGCATCAATATAAATCTGATTTTCTGTTGGATATTCAAATTTTGATCTTATTTTATGGCCTCCTACTCATTTTTTCCAAGATTGCATTATTTCTGAAGCATTTTGTTGTACATAGTTGCAGCCCCTCTTGTAGGGTGTTTTTCAGCTAGACTAGGTGGTGGGAGATATTTTTACCACACATAGTTTGATTTTTTTTTCTCCCCCTCTGGATCTAGACCCTAGATCTACTAATATAAGGGATCCAAGGGTTGTAAAATTATTTCTGTACACAAATTTCCCAGAAGTGCATTATTTCTGTACACAAATTTCCCAGAAGTGCATTATTTCAGCAGGCACTGTTGTGCATTCCCATTTGGGGATATTACAAAATATTGCATTTATGACCTTCCATATTAGGATAATATTAAGATTTCTTGCTTACTAGATCCCATGCATGTATTGACAAATGTTTCATATTCTTTATAGAGGAACATATCATCGAAATAAAATGACACATTGGTTATTAAGAGATATCTTATTTCTTCAAAAACTAAAAATAAACATGAATCAAGACAAGAAAGTATAGGAGAGTTTGGTCCCTCTTGTTCTTTCGAAGAAGGTGATGTCCCATGTATTTTAAAGAAAGATGATATTTCTTTGGAAAAGGAAATTATAGTGGGTGTGAGGGTTCATTATTTATATGGGTCTTTACTAAAACATTTCTTCACTGTGGAAGACCATTTTGGGGCTTGAAACTTCATGACCGTTTGAACCTTTTAAGAGAATGTATGCCAAAAACATGATTTTATTATTCTTTATTATTTTTATGTAACGAGATAAAATATAATTATTTTTGTATGTGTTTACTTTGCAGTGTCATTATCCTCTACTCATGTGTGGGTGTGTGAAGAATGATTTAATTCAATACCTACGACGTGCCATATGTAAATTATCTACATGTGTATGTTGGATCACATCAAAGGAGATTCATATGGCTAACATTCCACGGTGGCATCAAGAGATAGCTAAGATTTTTTGCATGTTTGAGAAGGAACTATCGACTAGTTTCATGGACTTATAGGTTAAACTTCTAGTTCACCTAGTAGATGAGTTTGAATTACTTGGGGTAGTTTCTTGTTGTCGGATGTTCTTCTTAGATAGGTACATCAAGGAATATAAAAGTTTTCTTCAACAAAGGGAAAAACCCTAGGGGTCTATAAGAGAGGTAAATATCATATGAGTATTTCTATTATTCTAGCAAGTACATCAAGCAGATCAACAAGACACTAGGTGTGGTGATTTTGGATGACAAAAGTGATGAAGAGAAAAAAGAAGGGGAGATTCTCCAAATGAATGGAAAAAGACACATGATAAAGAGTAAGTGATCTATCATTTTTCAAATTTCTACAAAGTAACTATTCAAATTGAAATTCATAATTAAGGAATATTTTTATCTCGCACATACTATATATGTTAGTTTTATTTCATTACTAAATTTTGAAATTGAAGCTATCAACCAATCCGTTCTTTACAATTTGTATGAAACATAATTGTGGGTTGCATTGTACGAACATAACATGAGGGAATAGGAAAATGACAAGAAAGAATTCTTATGGTTGAATGGTATAAGTGTGCTTTATCCTAGTCATTTAAAAGAAAATATGTCGATGACATTCCCTAATAGTTGGGTTGTTGATCAATCCATTTGGTCGTTACCTGTGTCTTGAGGAGGATGTGCTAAACATAGGGATTGGGTGCGACGACTTGGTAATAATGTTTTTTTGTACATTTTTAACTTCATAATGCACTTTTTAATTGTAACAAATATATTCATATTTTAATTATTTTTGGGTTATTAGACACATGACACTATGATTTTTTCACTTTTTTAAAGGTGAAGTTTGTTCCCATCTATGTGGGCGTATGGACATCATTTTTGCAGGGAGGATTTCGATGATGGATGCATGACACAAAAATGTGGAGTCGAAGTTGAGTTTGACCAATCTAGTTGTGCTATATACTTTGATCAAAACCTAATACATGGGACATTAGGTTAATTCATAAAGATACAAGAGATCATTTAAGTGGAATTTTGTTCATTTCAATGTGTTATTTTTAGGTGCAAGTTGTGGGACACCATTGATTAGAATAATGTAATGGAATTTTGCGATAGTAGGCTAATGTCTATCAACTCTAGAAATATGTAGAATGAAGCTGGCGAGCCTTATGTTTTCCCCAAACACAGTCACCATGTGTTTTTTTAACCAGATGTGTTGGATAGGGATTGGTCATTTGTATCAAGACACGAACTTAGATAAAAACATATTTTTGACAACAAAAGTGTTAGCATTGCAAGCGAGGAAGATAATCAGGGTAATCTCAATAGGGAATGATGTGTACTTATGTTCTTTCATCATTTATACTATTGTTGTATGTTTTAGTTTTCTTTATTTCGCTATTTTTTGTTCATATGTTTTTCATTTTATATAATTGGTAAGATTCACAAACGTTTTTACACAATTTTTCCGAGTAGATACATTTTTATGCTTAAAAAATAAGTATTACCAGTTCTGTAATTGATAATTTAAAAATTAAAATTTTAATATATTTTTTTAATTTTAATTGACAGTAGACTTCTTCTATAGGCTTTGGATATACATCAATTTGGATCAAAATATTGTAATTCTAAGCATGCATTATCAATCATTAGGGGAATTTTGAGGTCTAAAATGGGCCTCCTAAGGAAATTATAAAATAATAGTGGAAATAATAAAATAAGATTTGATTACATCATCAAATTTTAGAGGGAAAAATGAAAAAACTACTTTTTCGACTCATATTTTCAACTTATCTCCCAAATTCTTTACTAAAATTTCGAGTGGGAGTACTCGTTGGATGAAAAATTTAATTCCTCATCCAAGGAGTACCCATGTTGCATATTTTCGATGGGTCCTACTACACGAAAAATCAGAAATACATGAAAAACGTGATTGTAACCATGTTTTTTTATGTATTTCTAATTTTTCATGTAGCAAGGTTCATCGAAAGTATGCAACATGTGTACTCCTTTGGTGAGGGATTAAAATTTTCATCCAACGAGTACTCCTGTTCGAAATTTGAGTAAAAACTTTAGGAGATAAGTTGAAAATAGGATTTGAAAAAGTAGTTTTACCATTTTATTATTTTTTAATATTTTTACTCTTTTACTCAAAAAATGTTGATTCATTCCGCATGGTTTACTTCATAATCTTGAATCCTATTTATTCTTCTAAATTTTATTATTTTTGTACATTTTTCTTAGAAGACTCATTTTAGACCTCAAAATTCCCCTAATGTTTGTACTCTTTTGTCATAATTTTCTGACCCAAAACATTTATTTCTAATATAAAACATTTTCTACTATTGATAATGTAAAAATCCATTTTGAGTCCTAAAGGTGAGAATTCCATTAAGAATTCTTATTTATAACTAGATTTTTCTAGGATATCAATATAAATATACTCATTATCTCATTTCCCAAATGACATTGTGAGTATTGTTATGCTCCTATACCAATAGGTGTCATATATCATGATTGACTTGATGGGCTATGTAATACAGTCGTACCTTTCTTTGTTGCAAAGGTTTTCGATATTGTCAAAAAAATTAAAAAAAAATTAAAAAATGTAAAGAGGGTATACCCTAAAAGAAAAATCAAAGGGTGAAAAAAAAAAATGGCCAAAAAAGTAAAAGAAAATGAACCCCACCAAAAGAAAGGCCAAGGAAAGTGTGCAAGTATAAATGCCACTACTTTTTTCTCTTATGTAAATAAAAAAACTGTGTGCAACTTGTATTTTATGCCACAATTGGTGAACATTCAAACAGTTTAAGCTTGGCTAGTTCATATTTCAATTTTATGTTTTAGAGATAGAGAATAAAATCTGACCAAACTATTTAATCTTGGCAGATAAGTTGATAGGTAGAGTAAATAAAAGGAGCTCAACAGTTTAATTTGAGCCCTTGGATGTAATAAGGTTAGACTTAGATAGATTTCTACATGTAATGTAGAAATTTGAATAATTTGCTGAATTATTCACCGAGATTATCCTGATTACACACTATTTAAGCTTCATGCATAATACATAACCTCTTCTACAATTGATCATCAATATGCGGAAATAGAAACAGTCCCATGCGCACATAAAACAATAATCAAGCACACATATCAACACAGTATGTAATGGGGAAAGAAATAGCTAAAAACCCCCAACTATCTGTATAATATAATGATAGAGAACATGTAACAATACATAGCACAAATCTCTCACAGCTCTCAGCACTATCTCACATGCTACACACAAACTAGCACGGAAGATGAACAAGTCACAAGTTCAAATCTCCTCCACAGAAATCACACACATATCTGCTGTCAGATCAATAATGATGAGGTCAGTTGATCCCACTAGCTTCCTTTAACGATATATTCAGAAATCATCAATGTGTGCCCTTGATGTCATGCACGGCCAGTAGTCTGTGATAGTAGACTCACCCTTTCACCCACCTCTAACACTGGTCTCCACTGAACTGTCCATGCATTGCAGTTAACTGATGTATTCTTTAGTTGATTTATGAGTTAATAATTAGTGAATTAATTAATAATTAATTCACACCACTCATCACTAGTGTATTTTTTAGTTAGACTAAATACAACTAGTTCAACTAAGTTAAACAGAACACAACTCCATCAACTGTCTCATCAACTCCACCAAACTCTGCCACATGAGTTCTAACTGAAGTCAACCATGCAATAGCTCAACTAACCCTTAGGAAAAGCGTATTTCCTTCTGTCATCTGCATGTTCCACATCCACGCATCAAACTGAAGGGCTCCAAAAGGATAAGATAATGTTTATAGTCTAAATATTATTAAGGGTTAATAATATTTGACTGTTCTATTTTTAGCTCAACAGTCTAAAAATAGAAACCGCCCAATGTCTAAAAATAGAGGTCCATCTATTTTTACCAACTCGATCAATCATCCATAAATAGCATCCTGCAACTCATAGACCATGATCCATATGTCTAAAAATAGACATAGTCTAAAAATAGACTTTGCGCCAAAAATAGCCTGCGGGCCCACTTAGTGAAGGCGACTTCATTCCACTAAGCTCCATCATCTTGTTGCATTTTCAACACTCCCTCTCAACAAGATATGGATTATCTGCAACCCCTATCCTACCTCTGTGGAATTCAAACTTTCTCTTGGTGAGCACCTTCATCAAGATGTCAGCATCCTAATCCTCCGTGGGAACATATGAAAGTAACATGATTCTCTGCTGAACACAATCTCTGATATGATGGTACCTGATGTCGATGTGTTTGGATCTATCATGAAATACTGGATTAGCCGAGAGTTTAATGCAACTCTGGTTATCACAATAAATCACAGTAGGCTCCAAGTGTGACCCGAACAACTCGACCAGGATCTTCCTCATCCATATGGCCTCGCATGCAGCCAAGCTTGCTGCCATATACTCAGCCTCTATTTGAACTGGGTCACCACGGATCTACTTGCTTCTGCTGCACCAAGAAACTAATGTCAACTCGATACTGAGATCCCTCCCGGATGTGCTCTTTCTTTACGGTGGCTCAGCCTTGTCTGCATCCGTGAAGCCACATGGCTTCACCTCATCCTCCTGTCTGTACCACAAGCCATATCCCGATGTGCCTCTAAGATAACGCAATACATGCTTGCCTGCCTTCCAGAAGAGCTTGGTAGGCTTAACCATAGCTTGCGAAAGCTGGTTAACAGCATAGCATATATCGGGTCGTGTATTGACCAGATACATAAGCGACCCCACCAACTGTCGATAGATAGTGGCATCCACTACCTCCGCTGAAGTAGCATCCTCCTTCCTCTAACCACCAGGAAGAAGAGTGTCAACAGGCTTGCATCCATGCATACTGAACCTTGATATATCTGAGCATACGCACCCTATTATTGAAATGTGGAAACGTCCCTCGTTGCCGAGAGATTTCCAATCCCGAAATAAGTGAAGGCTCAAATGTTATCTCGTGACTCTAGCAAGATCCTCCTTGCATGAAAGTATCAACAGCTCATCACCAGTCAAAATCAGATCATCTACATACAGTACAATGATCAGCAACTTCCCCTCCACCATAATCTGGTAAAGGTTAGGATCCGCCTCACTCTTGGAGAATCCATGTCCGGTGAAATAACTGTCTATCCGTGTGTACCAAGCACGAGGTGCTTGCTTCAACCCGTACAGTGCTCTCTTGAGTCTGCACACATGCGATTCACTGCTGAAGATCTAAAAACCTTCGGGTTGCTCTATGTACACCTCCTCCTCAATGACTCCGTTGAGGAACGCAGTCTTCACATCCATCTGTGCTGAGAGAGCTAGGATCGTCCGTATGGAAGAGTACCTTGCGACAGGTGCAAAGGTCTCCTCATAATCGATCCCCTCGATCTATGAGAAGCCATGGGCAACAAATCTTGCCTTCTACTTGTCCACACTCCCGTCAGCTACCTGCTTCACTTTGTAGATCCATCATGAACCCACCACTGATTTCCCTTCCAGTCGCGGGACAATCTCCCATGCATTGTTTCTGACAATAGAATCATACTCTTCCACCATGGCATCTACCCATGCGGGGTCCTCCACAGCTTCCTCGAAAGAGGATGGCTCTGTCATGACACATTTTCTCACAAGAGCCATGTATCCAGTGTACCAGTCCGGTGACTGTCTCTGTCTGCGCTGTACTGTAGGTGCTCCTACAACCCTCTCTGCATCTTGAGCCAGTCGCTCAGCTTCTGTAGTGCGCTTGCGCCCTCTGATGGTTGGCGTTGCATGAGTGGTCTCTTCCACTCCATGAACTTCCTCATGTGGCTGATCCACATCCTGAAGCTCATCCTTAGGAACTAAAAGGTCCTCATATGCATGCAAGTGTGGCTCCCTCTCAAGCAAACACTGCATGGATTTCTCCTCCTGAAATTTGATATCCCGTCGTACAACAGTCTTGCGACTGTCTGGAAAATACACACGATAGTTGTGGGGCATATCAGTGCACCCCACAAATATTCCAACCTCTGCGGTCGGATCCAGCTTCTTCCTGGCGTCCTTCGTCACATGCATCTAGACAAGTGAGCCAAAAATCCTCGAATGGGAAATATCAGACCTCTTTCCAAAAAAATCCTCCTCCGGTGTACTCATGCCAAGTATCTTGTGAGGACAACGGTTCTGCAGATACACTGCATTATTGCATGCCTCCGCCCACAAGTGAAGGGGTAGGCCCTGATCATGCAACATCGCCCGTGCAACACCGACGATCATTCTGTTCTTCTGCTCAGAAACCCTGTTCTGTTATGGGTTATGGGGTGCGATGAGCTCTCTCTAAATCCCTTCTGCACTACAAAAGTCCTTGAATTCAGCAGAGATGAATTCACCACCATTGTCGCTCCTAAGATCCTTCACATGCTTCCCCGATTCCTTCTCAACCAGTGCCTTGAACTCACAAAAGTTTGAGTATGTCTCGCTCTTCTTTTGCATGAAGAAGATCGAGCAATTTCGAGAGAAATCATCAACAAAGATCACATAGTACTTATGCTTTGCTGTCGAATCTACTGAGAAAGGTCCACACACCTCTTTGTGAATTCTCTCAAGGATCGTCGTGGCGCGACTATCCTTCTCATGAAAGGTGGCTTTCACAAATTTTCCCAAGGTACACCCCTTGCACTGATCTGACTACACAAGAGTGCCCTTAGGAAGCCCAGTAGAAATCTGCTGCAGTATCTTCAAAGCTCCATGGTGAAGGTGGCCCAATCTCCGGTGCCACAGCTCGCCATCATCCCGGCTCACCACTTCTCCTGCCTTGCATGCCATTGATGCACAACCATATACTTGCAACTGATAAAGGTTCTTGACTCGAACCCCTATCTTTCGGGTTTCTCCAGTTGTCTTACTGCGCAGGAAAGCCTTTCCCTCGCTGAAGACCACATCATACCCCTTGTCTTCCAACATCACCACAGAGATCATATTCTTCATCAATCCTGGAACATGCAAAACTTCCTTCAATACGAAGGGTTTACCAGACTCCCTTTCAAAGGAAATGGTACTGATACCGGTCACACTGTATCTACCATCATCGCCCATCTCGATGTGAACTCCAAGATCTTTCTCCTCTAGATCTGAAAACAAATCCCAATCTCCGGTCATGTGAAATGACGCACCACTGTCCAAGAACCGTACTGATCCCATCACACTTGAAACCAAGCATGTGATCAGTGAAAAATCCATCCCAAACTGTGAGGCTAAGGCCTCTCCCACTGCAGATCCAGCAGCATGCTTATTTTTCTTCTTCTGCAGACAATTTGTGGCATAATGTCCGTGTTGGTGACAGTGAAAGCACTTCACCTTGGACATGTCTTACTTCTTGCCTTTCGCACCAGACTGAGAAGCTTTCTTGCTCTTCCCCTTCTTTGCTTTCGCAGCCAAAGCACAATTTTATTCATCAGATGCCTTTGATGAAGATCCGTCCCTGGTAGTCCGCCTTATCTCCTCTTGCATGAGATCCGACCAAATTCACTCCCATCCCGGAAACTTCTCCCGACCATTGACAGAGTCCTGATAGGAATTCCAACTCTTAGGAAGGCAAAGGAGAGCCAAGTCCACCAAGTCCTCATCATCGACAGTCACCCCCACACTTCCTAGCTCATCTCTGCATTGAGTGAACTTCGTGAGGTACTTGGTGATACTGTCGCCTTTCTCCATCTTAATGTTTCTGAGTTTATCCTTGAGCGCCAACTTCCTCTGGTCGCTCTTGCTCTGGAATAGATCTGTCAATGCTTTCCACATCAAGTATGGAGAATATTTTCCATGCAGGTTGGATACAATGTGATCCTTCATGCCCTCCAATAGAATCCTTCGACATTTCGCCATCTTCTTTTTCCAAGCCTCAACTTGAGCAGCATCAGTAGGCTTTGGGATCTCAGCATCTATGAACTCCTTTAGCCCGTTATCATCTAATAATGCCTCCATTCTGTCCTTCCATGCAACATAATTCGAACTGCCCTCAAGGGCATATTCCAGTCGCAATCTGTTGAAAGACATTTCAACTCCGGCACCACGAAAACAAACTGCTGCAAAATTCAAATTCCAAGCTCAAAACTCAACTGCTTCTGGATCTGTGAGAACAAGGTATTTCTAGCACATAGATCGACTGTAGGGGAATTTACTGGATATATCACCTTTCAGAGAAAGGATGGATCCAGAGGCTACCTGGCCCGCTTACAGACTCTGTCTACTGAAATAAATTGTAATCACTGTAATAGATCCGATGATCAATTTTTGCTCCGATACCATGTATAAATTTGAATAATTTTCTGAATTATTCACCGATATTATCATGATTACACACTATTTAAGCTTCATCCATAATACATAACCTCTTCTACAATTGATCATCAATATGCGGAAATAGAAATAGTCGCATGCGCACATAAAACAATAATCAAGCACACATATCAACACAGTATGTAATGGGGAAAGAAATAGCTGAAAACCCCCAACTATCTGTATAATATAATGATAGAGAACATGTAACAATACATAGCATAAAGCTCTCACAGCTCTCAGCACTATCTCACATGCTACACACAAACTAGCATGGAAGATGAACAAGTCACAGGTTCAAATCTCCTCCACAAGTCTACCTTCCTCTACTGCGCAATCAAAGATCTATAATGATGAGATCCAAGTTCGAATCCCACTAGCTTAAACTGCGCAATCCTCATTGGCAATCTCCATCAATGTGTGTGCAAATCTCATGCATAGCCAATAGTCACAACTGATAGTAGACTCACCCTTTCACCCACCTCTAACACTGGTCTCCACTGAACTGTCCATGCATTTCAGTTAACTGATGTGTTCTTTAGTTTAATTATGAGTTAATAATTAGTGAATTAATTAATAATTAATTCACACCACTCATCACTAGTGTATTTTTCAGTTAGACTAAATACAACTAGTTAAACTAAGTTAAACCGAACACAACTCCACCAACTGTCTCATCAACTCCACCAAACTCTGCCACATGAGTTCTAACTGAAGTCAACCATGCAATAGCTCAACTAACCCCTAGGAATAGCATAATTCCTTCTGTTAGCTGCATGTGCCACATCCAAACATCAAACTGAAGTGCTCCAAGAGGATAAGATAATGTTTATAGTCTAAATATTATTAAGGGTTAATAATATTTGACTGTTCTATTTTTAGCCCGGCAGTCTAAAAATAGAAACCGCCCAATGTCTAAAAATATAGGTCCATCTATTTTTACCAAATCGACCAATCATCCATAAATAGCATCCTGCAACTCATAGACCATGATCCATATGTCTAAAAATAGACATAGTCTAAAAATAGACTTTGCGCCAAAAATAGCCTCCGAGCCCACTTAGTGAAGGCGACTTCATTTCACTAAGCTCCATCATCTTGTTTCATTTTCAACATGTAAAAGAAAAGAAAGTGTGATAAGGGTTTGCCAGTCTAAGTGCATCCTAATAAAGAAGAAAAAATGGTAGTGTAAAGTAGGTAGGGTAGGTAGATGTTGTTGCAGAATTACATGTGATTGATAATGACTCTAGATGTGTTAAATCTTTACTTTCATCACAAGTGTAGAGGAAGACACTACACTGGAAGAATTTCAAGCAAAGAAAAGTTAGATTATTAACTTCCCTTCTCATTTTTCCCTAAAATTTTCACTAATTTCCCCTAAGTACTAAGGCATTTGAAAATTAAAGGGGCTTAAGGCATTTCCTTGACTTTTGGAGGGACCGGACCCTCAGCCCAATAATTGGAAAATCCTAAGTTCTTAAAATCATTCATCATGACATTCACTCACTTCTAAAAAAATATTTTCCTAAGTAAAATCCCATTTTACTTAGGAAAATCATGTAAATATTTCATTAAAAACCCCATTCATCAAAGCATAAGTTGAATACATTACCTTGATGTTTTACACTTAGCACTTCATTCATTTCCATATTAAATTTTAACTTATTATTTAATCCCTATGCAAATTTCCTTTTTTCCCATATTAATTTAAATAATTCCCATATAATATATATCCTGCCCCGTTGGTTGAAAAATAACCCTATATTTAATAAAATTCATTAATTGGTTGAAATTTCCAATTAATAAATAAACCCGACCCTCAGTCGTATAAAGGGATTAATTAATCCTCCAGGTTAATTAATAACCTAATCCGCCAATCAAATCGTCCCCGATGTGATTATTTTTAATAAATTGCATTGGGCCTGCCATTTTAATTCCCCATCATCTTCCTTTCCTGACGATCGTTCGATCTATCAACTCAAGATCTACGGTTGTCGTCCATATTTTTGCCCATCCTCGTCCGAAAGTTAATGCGTGATGACCAAGCAGTTTTCTGAACAGTGTCACGCCACGCATCGTTCATCATATGGAATTGCTCGCCCTCCACTAAAAACCACCTTTCCCCAAAAGCGGTGCGATGGAAACCTCTTACCGTTTACCTCCCGTGACAAAACCACCGTACTTGCTGACATCATCCATTAAAATAATAAAAAATCTGCCAACCTTTGACTTTGTGAATAAAAAAAATAACCCGCGTCATTTTCATTATTTCACGTAGTGACTAGTGTCCCATGCAACGAATTTTGAAATCAACTGTCAAATTTTGCCAACCGTTACCTTGCTGAAGAAAATTGCATTCGAGTAATCCAGAGTCCATCCGCCATAGCCATCACCTGTTTAGTTACTGTTTATTTCCCGAAAAATAGATATTTACCTAGTTCCCGTTAAACTCAGTAAAAACTTGGCTTTTATTTTAAATTCTACACGAAAAAATGAAGCAGAATATAACATTGGTCTTTAGTTCATTCGTCAATTGCAATTGCCTTCCCCAACCTATGACTGTGCTCGTTTTTCGTCAAAACCCGCAATTCATTTCTGAATCCACAAGAACCAGAAATGGAAATTCCCGTGGCTTTGAATGTCACACCCTTGAATGCCCCTCACAGAGATTTAGACTATCTACCTCTAGTAGATAGGGATTTCCAAATTAAAAACCTTGTTCTTAGTGAAAATCCTCTTCGAACTTTTTCCCGCTGCAAAGAACCAGAATACCGGAAGCTAAATGGTGAAAAGAAATGTTTAAACTTTTGTAAAATTATCCTTACATGAATTTTTTATTATGTACTATAGTAAGTCATGATAAAGGATGATAAAAGGATAAACAGAGGTTAGAGAGGATAAAAGTTAAAGAGTATCAGTGGTTAAAGTGTATCAGGTAAAAGTCAAAGTGAAAGTTAAAATGAAGTTACAGAGCAGTTAAAGGTAAACAATAAAAGTAATTATAGAGGTAGTAAAATGGTAAAAAGAGATGAAAATACTTTCACCGACATTGAATTTTATCTAAAGTGAAAGTAAAATAGTTAAAAGAACAAAAAGATGAAAAGATGAAAAACACAACAAGAAGGAACATTTTTGCAGAAATTTCATGTTTTAGTCATTGTTTTGCAGAAACTATTGTGATCAATCCATGATGAATTTTGCAAAAATGAAGGATTTTTATGTTCTTAAAAGGACTATCTACAAAAACCTCTCTCACTTTTCGGACAGCTATTATGGTTTTGGAAATATTAAACAATGTTGGAA
Source organism: Pinus albicaulis (assembly GCA_034641835.2). Lineage (NCBI taxonomy): Eukaryota > Viridiplantae > Streptophyta > Pinopsida > Pinales > Pinaceae > Pinus > Pinus albicaulis. The sequence continues at coordinate 1,436,528,159 of CM076584.1, forward strand.
AGCACTTTTTGCAGAAAATTCCAGTTAAGTCATCATTTTGTAGAGAAGATTGTAGCCAATCCGAAATACATCATACAAAACTGAAGAAGGTTTTGGTTCCTACGTGACCCATATACAAAAACCTATCTCACGTTTTGCACAGTGATTTCAGAATCAAAGGTACATACACATCTTTAAAGGCTATTTTCCAGATTTTGTAGAACTCTGTTTTACACATCTCTTTGCAGAGCCTATTGTGCAGAGCTGGAGAGGAATTTTAGGAAAATGAAAGAGGTGTATCTCACCCACATATTTAGCTACAACAAAATCTTTCACTTTTTACATATCTATTACGGATTGAGAAATAAAAACATATTATTGGACCCAAACGTTTGCAGAATTGTTGGAGCAGAATGCACAAAGAAAGGAAGCAGTTAGTGACTTGGATGCCTCATCATCAACTAAGAGTTGGATAAAATTAGAATTATCCTCTTTTTCATCACCTATCCATAAAAAATAGTGCCAAATAGATGCATTATTTTAAGTGTCCTTTACTTAAGTTCTATTTATGTAAAACAGTTGGAGAGATTTGTGAACTAATATTGATATTTTTTCAAGATATTTTAGTTTAGAATTGATATAAATACTTCACTCTTGGAAGTATTTTGGGGGTGGATTTTTTAGAATTTGATGTAAAATTGACTATTTTGGAATAAAGTGTTGTTGGAGAAATTTTGTGTGGCTAGCTGGATGAGGAATTGATGCGAAATACTTTTTACGGGATTCTTGAATAAAAAACGGATCAATAAGTCATCTATCTCTTATGTTTTAAAGTTTTATACTTGTTTATTATACCATTTATGTTTCATATATGAATGATAAATGAAAAGGAATAATTCAGAAAGTGCTTAAGTGCAATTTTTTTTCAATCGTTATTATTCTTAATGTTTTCTTCTGAACTAGTATAAACAGTGAATTCTTAATTGCTCCTGTTTTCTAGTTTAATAATTTTGACTATTTGGTAAAGAATACTAATTTCTCTTTATTAATAATCATTCAAGTTGCCTCTTTCAAATATGTTGAAGGATTCTTAATTTTCCTTCACCCTTTTTGAGTCCATTTCATTCATTTTAGATATTAAATTGTTCCCTATTTGATTACCTCGCCCTGTGAAACCATCTCTTGTTAAGAAACTTAATCCTGTTAAGCCATATTCTTTGACTCCATTAGCCCAATGGCCTAAACTAATCAGTCCTACCCCTATGTTATTCAATTCCATCACCCAAACATAATCAAAATTTCTAAACTTTCATAACTAGCCTAATATCTTTAAAAAAAAAAGCTAAAACTTAAAGAGAGAGCCCTCTCTAGGTACAGATTGGCTAGATTCTGTACCTAAAAGTTGGTTTGTGGTTACCTCGGACTATTTATTTTGAAAATGGAGAAATTACTGAGTGATAACATAGTGGCGACCATAATGGAGAAGACTAACCTTTTTCTTCAGAAATATTTTAAAGGTTCAGATCTGATCTATGATGGTGGACAGTGATCATACACACAAAGGTTAACATCATCCACCTCGCAACTCCAAATCAATTTCAAAGTCAAGACTCCACTGGAGGAATGAACCTCAAAGAACAATATGGAAAGATCAAGCTTTCAACTTGGATCTTAATCCAAGACATTATGTTCTTTCTCATTAAGAAATTTTTTCAATATATATTGTATTTTATAGAAGATATTAGATTAGTTTTTAATTATTTTCCTTTGAAGATTGTAAGTAATAATTCTCCTAATCTCTTTGAGCAGATTTCTTATGAATCAAATGATGATAATTTTCCAATTAAGAAGCCTCAAATAATCAAGACTGATATTACAATCACTGTACATATCCCTGTGCCATATAAAGTTCCAGATAGATATAAGCCCCTTATTTTACCTCCTATACTCCATGATTTTCCTAAAAAATACTACAAGTATCTTCCTAGATTTGATGGAGAGAATGGTATCACTGCCCAAAAACATATTTAAGGTTATGAGAATTATTTGGATTTATTTGAGATTGATGAAGATGATGTTAAAATTAGACTTTTTTCTCTTTCTTTGCAAAATAGAATAAAGAATTGGTTCAAAAATTTGCTAATGCTAGCATCTCAAATTTCCAGTAGTTTATCAAAATTTTCCTTGATAGATGGATAATCAAAGTTAATCATTTTGTGATCATGGAAGAATATAATCAATTAAAAATACATTCAAATGAAACAATACAACAATTTTCTGACAGATTTAATCAAGTTTATTATTCAATGCCAGAAAATATTAGACCTCCTCATGATTCAGCTCTCTTGCATTATCCAAGTGTCTTTGATCCAGAAATAGAATTTCGGTTAAGAGAAAGAGATCCAAAAACACTTGTACAGATGCAGAACATTGCAGTTGATGTGGAAGTTAATCTCCAAATCAAACAGGAAAATTTGAAAGCAAAAGAAGAGGAAAAGAAACACATTGCAGAGGTAAAACTCAGCCTTTTGGTAAGGAAAATGGATGAAAGAAAACAGGAGATCACTATGAAAGATGATTTTTTTATTCAAAATCACCATGAAGAAATAGAAGAGGTTGATAGCCATGAACAAATTCCTCTTAATTCAAATTATCATAGATCAAAAAATGAATTTACAGATCAATATGAGGAAGAGGAATCTGTTGATCTAATGTGTATGTTTGATGACATTCCTTCTTTTAATTATTTGCCTAAGTATGATCATTATGATGATAGTTATGTTCTCCAAACTCAAGCTAACTTTATAGAGCAATCAGAAGCTAGTTTGTGGGATGAAGAAACTCTGTTTCAGCAGATTGAAGACAGTGATCAACCAATACAGATAAACCATGAGAGTGACGAAGAAAAAGCAGAAAATGTGGAAATAAGTAAATATTCTTTATCTATTTTTTTTGCTTCATTTAAGTTCATTAGAGACAAATTTCATGCCATCAATAATCAGCAATCTTTATGAATGGTGATTGACAACAAAGAAGATAATGAAACTATTGATCAAGATTCTTCAGTTTCACAATTGTAGTTATCAGTTCCCATTTAAATAAATAATCAAATGACACAAGAAATTTCCATACCACTATGTTTTGAACCATTTCAACTTTTAAAGGAAATGTGGTATAACATATTTAATGAAAAGGATGAGAAACTTGTTGAAGTTTATGAAGTCTCATGGAAACCTATATGATATAGGTTACAGTCATTTTTCCAAGTTTTTCAGGATCCAATAGCAGATATGTTCAATATTGAAGGCATTCAAAGAATTCCTCTATTAACTAAATATGATTTATAGAATCAAGATGATAAATGTTTCAACAGTCAAACATTACAATCAGTAGGAATATCATCACAAAATTTATCTGAAAGTTTGCAGCGAGATAAAGACGAAAATAACATTTCAGATTCATGGCATGGAGGCCATCCAGAACAGATGTACAGTTGTTCAGATCAGTTAAACATCAGTGTATGTATTTTGGAAGATCCTTTTGTACAATTTCTAGAGTCAACAAAGGAAATCAAGTATTTCTTTACCCTCTCATTTGTTGACAAGTTTCTAATAGGTTGCAAATTACAGTTTTGATAATCAACAAGAAAATGCAACAAAATCTATCAAAGTACATAATTCTTGAATGGTTGCATTGGCTATTTAATTTTACCTAACCAGTAGTTGAACAGTAAATTGAGAAGGTAGATGACTGCTAATAAGCTCAGAATTTTGAGCATTTTTTTTAGTTTTCAATTTTCAGCTAGTTTTTCATTAAGTTGGTTTGAAATTTTTTTGTGTGTTGTTTTAGTTTCAGATCAGATTTCAGTTTTCAGAAGACAGAAGACACTTACTAAGATCATCAAAGGTAAAATATGAAGGCAACTGACCTGTTGTTCTTGACTTTTCACCAGGAAAAGCCATCCCCAAGTGGAGCCAATGTTATGCTCCTATACCAATAGGTGTCATATATCATGATTGACTTGATGGGCTATGTAATATGTTCATACCTTTATTTGTTGCAAAGTTTTTTCATATTGTCAAAAAAACAAAATAAAAATAAAAAAATGTAAAGAGGGTATACCCTAAAATAAAAATCAAAGGGTGAAAAAAAATAAAAATGGCCAAAAAAGTAAAATAAAATGAACCCCACCAAAAGAAAGGCCAAGGAAAGTGTGCAATTATAAATGCCACTACTTTTTGCTCTTATGTAAATAAAAAAATTGTGTGCAACTTGTATTTTATGCCACAATTGGTGAACAGTCAAACAATTTAAGCTTGGCTAGTTCATATTTCAATTTTATGTTTTAAAGATAGAGAATAAAATATGACCAAACTGTTTAATCTTGGCAGATAAGTAGATAGGTAGAGTAAATAAAAGTAGCTCAACAGTTTAATCTAAGCCCTTGGATGTAATAAGGTTAGACTTAGATAGATTTCTACATGTAAAAGAAAAGAAAGTGTGATAAGGGTTTGCCAGTCTAAGTGCAACCTAATAAAGAAGAAAAAATGGTAGTGTAAAGTAGGTAGCGTAGGTAGATGTTGTTGCAGAATTACATGTGATGGATAATGACTCTAGATGTGTTAAATCTTTACTTTCATCACAAGTGCAAAGACAGACACTACACTGGAAGAATTTCAAGCAAAGCAAAGTCTGATTATTAACTTCCCTTCTCATTTTTCCCTAAACTTTTCACTAATTTCCCCTAAGTACTAAGGCATTTGAAAATTAAAGGGGCTCAAGGAATTTCCTTGACTTTTGGAGGGACTGGTCCCTTGGCCCAATAATTGGAAAATCCTAAGTTCTTAAAATCATTCATTATGACATTCACTCACTTCTAAAAAAATCTTTTCCTAAGTAAAATCCCATTTTACTTAGGAAAATCATGCAAATATTTCATTAAAAACCCCATTCATCAAAGCATAAGTTAAATACATTACCTTGATGTTTTACACTTAGCACTTCATTCATTTCCATATTAAATTTTAACTTATTATTTAATCCCTATGAAAATTTCCTTTTTTCCCGTATTAATTTAAATAATTCCCATATAATATATATCCCGCCCCGTTGGTTGAAAAATAACCATATATTTAATAAAATTCATTAATTGGTTGAAATTTCAAATTAATAAATAAACCCAACCCTCATTCGTATAAAGGGATTATTTAACTCTCCAGGTTAATTAATAACCTAATCTGCCAATCAAATCGTCCCCGATGTGATTATTTTTAATAAATTGCATTGGGCCCGCCATTTTAATTCCCCGTCATCTTCCTTTCCTGACGACCGTTCGATCTATCAACTCAAGATCTACGGTTTTCATCCATATCGCTGCCCATCCTCATCCAAAAGTTAATGCGCGATGACCAAGCAGTTTTCTGAACAGTGCCACGCCACGCGTCGTTCATCGTATGGAATCGCTCGCCCTCCACTGAAAACCGCCTTTCCCCAAAAGTGGTGAGATGGAAACCGCTTACCGTTTACCTCCCGTGACGAAACCATCGTACTTGCTGATGTCATCCATTAAAATAATAAAAAATCCGCCAACCTTTGACTTTGTGAATAAAAAAAATAACCCGCGTCATTTTCATTATTTCACGCAGTGACTAGTGTCCCATGCAACGAATTTCGAAATTAACTGTCAAATTTTTCCAACCGTTACCTTGCTGAAGAAAATTGCAGTCGAGTAATCCAGAGTTCATCCGCCATCGCCAGTACCTGTTTAGTCACTGTTTATTTCCCGAAAAACAGGTATTCACCCTAGTTTCCATTACACTCTGTAAAAAATTGGCTTTTGTTTTAAATTCTACATGAAAAACTGAAGGAGAGTTTAAGACTGGTCTTTAGTTCATTCGTCAATTGCAATTGCCTTCCCCAACCTATGACTGTGCTCGTTTTTCGTCAAAACCCGCAATTCATTTCTGAATCCACAAGAACCAGAAATGGAAATTCCCATGGCTTTGAATGTCCCACCCCTGAATTCCCCTCACAGATTTTTATACTATCTTCCTCTAGTAGATAGGGATTTCCAAATTAAAAACTTTGTTCTCAGTGAAAATCCTCTTCGAACTTTTTGCTGCTGCAAAGAACCAGAATACCAGAAGCTAAATGGTGGAAAGAAATGTTTGAAATCTTGTAAAATTATCCTTACATGAATTTTTTATTATGTACTATAGTAAGTCATGATAAAGGAGGATAAAAGGATAAACATAGGTTAGAGAGCATAACAGTTAAAGAGTATCAGTGGTTAAAGTGTATCAGGTAAAAGTCAGAGTGAAAGTTAAAATGAAGTTACAGAGCAGTCAAAGGTAAACAGTAAAAGTAATTACAGAGGTAGTAAAATGGTAAAAAGAGATGAAAATACTTTCACCGACATTGAAGTTTATCTAAAGTGAAAGTAAAACAGTTAAAAGAACAAAAAGGTGAAAAGATGAAAAACACAACAAGAAGGAACATTTTTGCAGAAATTTCATGTTTTAGTCATTGTTTTTCAGAAACTATTGTGATCAATCCAAGATGAATTTTGCAAAAATGAAGGACGTTTATGTTCTTAAGAGGACCATCTACAAAAAACTCTCTCACTTTTCTGACATATATTATGGTTTTGGAAATATTAAACAATGTTGGAAAGCACTTTTTGCAGAAAATTCCAGTTAAGTCATCATTTTGCAGAGAAGATTGTGGCCAATCCGAAATACATCATACAAAAATGAAGGAGTTTTTTGTTCCTAAGAGACCCATCTACAAAAAACTATCTCACTTTTTACACAGTGATTTCAGAATCAGAGATACATACACATCTTTAAAGGCTATTTTTCAGATTCAGTAAAACTCTGTTTTACACATCTTTTGGTAGAGACTATTATGCATATTTGGAGAGGAATTTTAGGAAAAGGAAAGAGGTTTATCTCACCAATATATTTATCTAAAATAACCTCTTTCAATTTTTATATATCTATTACAGATTGAGAAATAAAAATATATCATTGGACCCCAAAGTTTGCAGAATTGTTGGAGCATAATCCACAAAGAAAGGAAGCAGTTAGTGACTTGGATGCCTCATCATCAACTAAGAGTTGGATCAAATTTGAATTCTCCTCTTTTTCATCACCTATCCATAAAAAATAGTTCCAAATAGATGCATTATTTTGAGTGTCCTTTACTTAAGTTCTATTTATGTAAAATAGTTGGAGAGATTTGTGAACTAATCTTGATATTTTCTCAAGATATTTTAGTTTAGAATTGATATAAATACTTGACTCTTGGAAGTATTTTGGGGGTGGATTTTTTAGACTTTGCTGTAACATTGAATATTTTGGAATAAAGTGTTGTTGTAGAAATTTTGTGTGGCTAGCTGGATGATGAATTGATGCGAAAGACTTTTTACAGGATTCTTGAATAAAAAACAGATCAATAAGTCATCTATATCTTATGTTTTGAAGTTTTATACTTGTTTATTATACCATTTATGTTTCATATATGAATGATAAACAAAAAGGAATAATTCAAAAAGTGCTTAAGTGCAATCTGTTTTCAATCGTTATTATTCTTAATGTTTTCTTCTGAACTAGTATAAACAGTGAATTCTTAATTGCTCATGTTTTCTAGTTTAATCATTTTGATTCTTTGGTAAAAAATACTTAATTTCTCTTTATTAATAATCATTCAAGTTCCATCTTTCAAATATGTTTAAGGATTATTAATTTCCCTTCACCTTTTTGAGTCCATTTCATTCATTTTAGATATTAAATTGTTCCCTATTTGATTACCTTGCCCTGTGAAACCATCTCTTGTTAAGAAACTTAATCCAGTTAAGCCATATTCTTTGACTCCATTAGCCCAATCGCCTAAAATACTCAGTCCTACCCCTCTGTTATTGAATTCCATCACCCAAACACAATCAAAATACCTAAAATTTCATAACTAGCCTAATATCTTTAAAAAACAAAGCTAAAACTTAAAGAGAGAGCCCTCTATAGGTACAGATTGGCTAGATTCTGTACCTAAAAGCTGGTTTGTGGTTACCTCGTGTTAGCTCTCGAATCTGCCTCAGGCTGAAGAAGGCAAAACTTGAGGCAACATCAAACCAAGCTCAGCCTCGTAGCTAGCCCTACGAGGACAGGAGAGGGCTCTCTCTGGGTCAAACTCAGTGAAAGATGTCCAATAGGATCTGAGATGACCTAAATGAAACACTGATATTGATTTTAGGCTAGTAAATTGATATGGATGAGGTTTTTAATAAATGATGGGGTTTTCTGGACTGTGTGGGGCAAAGACAGCAAGAGCGGAGATTAAATGAAAATGCAGATTATCTCATAAGGCAAGATAGGAAAGAGCTTAAGCATCTAATTTTGAAATTATATGGAGTGTAAAGAATGTTTAAGAAGCTGAAAAGGGCATGAAATCATGAATCCTTTTCAGACGGAAGAAAACATAGAACTTGAACAGTTTCCCAAGGCAGAGCAGCAAGCTGAATTCTGCCCTTCTACTTAAAAGTGTTCAACAGAAAACGATTTATGAATGAAATGTAAACATTACAAGATACATATGAAACAAAGGAAGACATATGCCAAGTTATTACCACAGGGATCTCCTGAAACAGAGCTACATCATTTCATTAATCTCCAGCCAGAACTGTACAATGAAACACTGTTTTTCTCCTCCACCAACTCTCAGAACTCTCCCCCAAAGTACAAAGTATTGCTTAAATATAAATTACATGCTCAAGCTGTTACTAACTTCTAGGAACAGAAAACTAACTTCTAGGAATTAAAACTAATTAAAATTCCAAAAAATAAACCAAATCTCGATCAGATTGCAAAATGTCTCGAGTTGTGAAGGTTGCTGGTCAAAACTCTTTTGAAATAGGAATCCTCAAAGCTGCCATTTGTCATAGACTGCCACCTGCTTTCGGAATTCTCTCCTTTACAAATGTTTTTTCAACACATAAAATAAACTATCCGTGGAATAACAGATCCACTAAAACTAAGGGACTGTTTAGTCGTCATTAACAAAACCCAAACCTGCAAAGTCAAAGAGTTGTTCTGAAGACAACACAACGCTCCCCTTGAATCTGTTGATGACCAAAAATAGTGAAATTTGTAGGTGCAACTCCTTTAAATCGCAACTGAAAATAAAAATAGGCCTCAAGTCCTATTTTTCTGCTTATGATCGATGTCTTCGTTCTAATTTTGTCTTTGACCTTGGAATTTACATTCGATATTTGAATAAAAATTTACTTTTTAACAAAATGCCTTTTAAACTCTGCTTTTGATTACAAAAATGAACAATCCAGCCAGCAATTTCGCTTTCAATTTCCCCTTATGAAGATGCTCTGCATTCACCTTGAGATCTCCAGCGCAATTCACTTCTAACATTAACACACCGAAGACATTGCTTAACTTTGTCTCGACTCGCACGTTGGTGTGCCCTTTCTACAACGATTCACCTGTCTCTCATGCACCGAGATCCTTCGGGTGATCTCAACAAGTGGCATAGATAGCGCATCCGCTTGCCAGGGTCCGAAAGAATCGCATATGCTGTCTTTTCAGCATTTGAAATGCATCTTCGCGGTGATAAGACCCTAATATTTTGGTCGACAGACTGAGTCCCATTTCATTTGTTTCTTCGTGCATGTTTGGAACAAATATAGCTGACTTGATCGACACTTTTGGAATGGGATTAATAATGATGGTCAGAGTTTTTTAAAGTGCTGCTCAAAAGGAATCATTCAACTGCGAAGTCAATGTAATTCTGAATAAATGATGCTGTCTGTTCCACAATAGACCCAGTCTCTGCCATGATAATTATAAGATGAAGAAAATCTACCAGTTTAAATATCCACACATCCATTGTGATAATTCTGAGTATATTGCAGAAAAGTCAACTGTTCGAGACATATACAAGGTGCTTCCCTGTAAGAGAGAATCGCATTCATGCCTCTTGTTTGAGACAGTGGGACAGCCTTGTAAGGTATACCTGTAAAACAATTTCTCAACCACAAAAAGATGCAATTTCTTTGACTGATTGTTCCATACATTGTCCTTAAGTGCACAATATACTTCAGGATGCGTTTTGCACAGGTATCTTTGAGCATGTGCCACAATGTCATTAAATTGAAACCCACTCCTAGTAATATTTTCATGTATCTCCATAACCTGTTCAAAAATCACTGAGTAACCATTAGAAACCTGTTTGCAAGTTGCTGGAGACGATTTGAATGAAAACTAGGCGCAAAACACAATTTTCTGGGTTCTGTTTTAAGTGGGTAGCGCGCCCCCTCAAGTGGGTAGCGCCCCTCAAGTGGGTAGTGCCCGTTCAAATTTTCACTGGCTGTGGCGCTCAAGTGGGTAGCGCGCCCCAAGTGGGTAGCGCGCACCTCAAGTGGGTAGCGCCCACCTCCAAACGCTGTCAACGATTCTGCAACTTGTCTTCGGCCTCCAAAAACATGAATTTGACTTCTGCCTTGAGGATCTCTTGCAAATGAGATTGTTTGCCATGTTTATATATGAAATAAATATCTCATCAAATCAGATTGCTTTTCAAATTTGTTTGATAACCCATTTTATAATGTTTTTGGCACTTTGACATTTGATCTTTAATACAATGCTTCTCCTGTGGCTTTTCTGAGTTTTTTGGACTGATAACTTGTTGACTTTTGCAGGGATCCGACGTAAGGCTGCTTCTGAAATATTTCAAGGCAGGAGACTCTGAAATATAGATTTATTACAAACATTAAAATTTGAAAATTTCCTTTTCAAAAGAAAGTTTTGAAAAAGAAATATCCTTGAAACATGATGAAAATCTTGAAATGAAGCTTATTGGAAATCTTGCTCTGGTCTGCAGGTATTATGAAGCTCCTTGAGAACAATAACTTGCTGCTAGCCCTAAATACCAAATTAACTCCTTGCTGACCTAGACATCAAACAGGAATGTACATAACGAGAAATGAACTTTGATAATTTGACTCTGACAGCAGACTGGCAAGACAGAGTCTAACATTGGCTCCAATGGGGATGGCAGCTGCCGCTTCTTGGAGGTGCCAAGAACCGCAGAGCTTTGGGAGAGCAGACAGTGCCTCCATCCATTGGGCTATGGAATCATTATTCTGACAAATACACTAAAGACTGATAACTCCACTTATTAACTGGAAAATCAACTCAAACTGACTTGAGGCAAACTGAAATGACTGAACAAAAACTTTTGAAAAGGGAAGCAGTCCATCAAGCTCTTAAAATCATGATGGCAACCACCTGCATACTGATGTGAATATACAATCATGTATAATTGGCTTTCCAATGCAACCAATCCAGCAAATGGCTGCATACCATATTTCTGCTTTTACTCTCCTCGAGCCGGCAGAATGCTAAACCTATAGGCAACTCAACACAATCACTGAAACCAAAGCTTATGATAATGAACCAGGCAATATTTATCTTTTCTAATGCTTGCAGAAGAATGCTGAAGGGGTCTTGAAAATCCTGAAGCACTGGCTTATCTGGAGATCCAGCTACAAAAATACTAGTATCCACTTCATTCTGATCTGAAAGGACAATTGATTTCTGAGGGATAGAAATGCACAGAGAGGTATCTGCCATCTGAGTGTTAGCTGTAGGTTCCTTGACCATGAGAATTTCTGGCATATACTCCTCAACTTCATGATCTAGGTCATTCTTAAACAAAAAACAATCTTCAAGGTTATCAAACATGACAGCCTTTTCATCTTTGTGAAGGAAAAAGTTATCTGTTTGTTGATCTACAAAACTGATTACAAGACAGTCACCTTTTTCAAAAGAGGAATAATTTTCACCAACACTTTCCTGACTATGTGTGCACTGTAAATCTGCTGTAGCTTCGGCTGAAACAGGACCTTTCAAAAGTAGATCTATCTCATCTTCAGACAAAGGAGACAATGCCTTTTGTTTTCTTCTGCTTAAACAGTAATTATCTTCATATGATAGGGCATTCAAACTATCATTTATTACTGAGTTATCGAAAGGAGATTTGTCACTTACTTGCACAAAGATTTCATTTTGTTTTCCATGAACTGACTGGATTGCTTCTTCATGAAGGCTGTGTTCTAATGATGGACTGACAGTATGACTGAGAACATTTGGATCCAATACTGTGTCTTCTGCATTCCAGATGATTTCAATAGCAGAGTTCTCTTTGATGGGCTTCAGCACAAGATATGCTTGGTCATCATGATCTGAATCTGAATCTGATATGGCTGACTGGACATTATCACAATCTGCAATCTGCACTGGACTTACTTGTATGCTGCTGTCTTCTGTGGGCAGATCTGAAACCACACTTTCTCTTTCATCATTTTCAGCCATATGGCCATCAACCTACTGCAAAGTCTCCTGAGCACCTTGATGGGTATCCTTTAGGTTCTCTTCACGTTGCTGAAATGGGTTCTCGTATAGAGCCTCCATGATTTCTCCGTCCATGAAATCATTATCACCATAAAACAGCTCTAGATCTTCAATGAAATTATGTACATGGCTACAACAGTTCTGAACTAAAATCAAGGATGGATATGATTCTTTATACTTTTCAAAGAACATGGTATGAAAATCCCTTAAACAGTAAATAGAAGCAGCTGGAAAACTTTCATACCATGATCGGGCTTCGTCTTCCAGAGTAGCCATAAACATTTTCATTAAACAGTCTTCAGGAAAACTAATCTTAAATTTATGCACATGAATGTGAAATTTCACCAGATGAAGAGCAGCGTCATTACCTTCCTCATTTCTGAACATAGGCAAATCCTGAAGCCAATCCACCTTGGGCATCTTATTTGGAAAACCTGGGATGTGATCTCGGCTCATGGGAGCGTATCTTCTTGCAATCCGGTCCATCAGCAGTGAGGTCGCCATGAAACATTGATTTCTAGATTGTTAAGTGAATGAAGTCGCCGGTGAATGATTTCAGCCTTGTGATGTCTGACTGCTGTCCACCATCAGCATCAGATCTGAACTTTGTTATCCTTTACCGGGGAGGACTTCCCCAGTATGGTCGCCACTATGTTAGCGCTTGAATCTGCCTCAGGCTGAAGAAGGAAAAACTCGAGGCAACATCAAACCAAGCTCAGCCTCGTAGCTAGCCCTACGAGGATAGGAGAGGGCTCTCTCCGGGTCAAACTCAGTGAAAGATGTCCAATAGGATCTGAGATGACCTAAATGAAACACTGATATTGATTTTAGGCTAGTAAATTGATATGGATGAGGTTTTTAATAAATGATGGGGTTTTCTGGACTGTGTGGGGCAAACACAGCAAGAGCAGAGATTAAATGAAAATGCAAATTATCTCATAAGGCAAGATAGGCAAGAGCTTAAGAATCTAATTTTGAAATTATATGGAGTGTAAAGAATGTTTAAGAAGCTGAAAAGGGCATGAAATCATGAATCATTTTCAGACGGAAGAAAACATAGAACTTGAACAGTTTCCCAAGGCAGAGCAGCAAGCTGAATTCTGCCCTTCTACTTAAAAGCGTTCAACAGAAAACGATTTATGAATGAAATGTAAACATTACAAGATACATATGAAACAGAGGAAGACATATGCCAAGTTATTACCACAGGGATCTCCTGAAACAGAGCTACATCATTTCATTAATCTCCAGCCAGAACTGTACAACGAAACACTGTTTTTCTCCTCCACCAGCTCTCAGAACTCTCCCCCAAAGTACAAAGTATTGCTTAAATATAAATTACATGCTCAAGCTGTTACTAGCTTCTAGGAACAGAAAACTAACTTCTAGGAATTAAAACTAATTAAAATTCCAAAAAATAAACCAAATCTGGATCAGATTGCAAAATGTCTCGAGTTGTGAAGGTTGCTGGTCAAAACTCTTTTGAAATAGGAATCCTCAAAGCTGCCATTTGTCATAGACTGCCACCTGCTTTCGGAATTCTCTCCTTTACAAATGTTTTTTCAACACATAAAATAAACTATCCGTGGGATAACAGATCCACTAAAACTAAGGGACTGTTTAGTCATCATTAACAAAACCCAAACCTGCAAAGTCAAACAGCTGTTCTGAAGACAACACAATGCTCCCCTTGAATCTGTTGATGACCAAAAATAGTGAAATCTGTAGGTGCAACTCCTTTAAATCGCAACTGAAAATAAAAATAGGCCTCAAGTCCTATTTTTTTGCTTATGATCGATGTCTTCATTCTAATTTTGTCTTTGACCTTGGCATTTACATTCGATATTTGAATAAAAATTTACTTTTTAACAAAATGCCTTTTAAACTCTGCTTTTGATTACAAAAATGAACAATCCAGCTGGCAATTTTGCTTTCAATTTCCCCTTATGAAGACGCTCTGCATTCACCTTGAGATCTCTAGCGCAATTCACTTCTAACATTAACACACCGAAGACATTGCTTAACTTTGTCTCGACTCGCACGTTGGTGTGCCCTTTCTACAACGATTCACCTGTCTCTCATGCACCGAGATCCTTCGGGTGATCTCAACAAGTGGCATAGATATCGCATCCGCTTGCCAGGGTCCGAAAGAATCGCATATGCTGTCTTTTCAGCATTTGAAATGCATCTTCACGGTGATAAGACCCTAATATTTTGGTCGACAGACTGAGTCCCATTCATTTGTTCTTGGTGCATGTTTTGGAACAAATATAGGGGGCCATTAAAACCTTTTGGAATAGGATTAATAATGATAGTCGAGTTTTTAAAGTCTTGCTCAAAGGAATCATTCAGCTATAGAGAATAATGCTAGTCTGAATAAATGATGTTGTCATTCCTGATACAAGGCCAGTCTCCGCCATGATAATTATAAGATGAAGAAAATCTACCAGTTTAAATATCCACACATCCATTATGATAACTCTGAGTATATTGCAGAAAAGTCAACTGTTCGAGACATATACAAGGTTCTTTCCTGTAAGAGAGAATCACATTCATGCCTCTTTTTTGAGACAGTGGGACAACCTTGTAAGGTATACCTGTAAAACAATTCCTCGACCACAAAAAGACGCAATTTCTTTGACTGATTGTTCCATACATTGTCCTTAAGTGCGCAGTATATTTCAGGATGCGTTTTGCACAGGTATCTTTGAGCATGTGCCACAATGTCATTAAATTGAAACCCACTCCTAATAATCTCTTCATGTATCTCCATAACCTGTTCAAAAATCACTGAGTAACCATTAGAAACCTATTTGCAAGTTGCTGGAGACGATTTGAATGAAAACTGGGCACAAAACACAATTTTCTGGGTTCTGTTTTAAGTGGGTAGTGCGCCCCCTCAAGTGGGTAGCGCCCCTCAAGTGGGTAGTGCCCGTTCAAATTTTCACTGGCTGTGGCGCTCAAGTGGGTAGCGCGCCCCAAGTGGGTAGCGCGCACCTCAAGTGGGTAGCGCCCACCTCCAAACGCTGTCAACGATTCTGCAACTTGTCTTCGGCCTCCAAAAACATGAATTTGACTTCTGCCTTGAGGATCTCTTGCAAATGAGATTGTTTGCCATGTTTATATATGAAATAAATATCTCATCAAATCAGATTGCTTTTCAAATTTGTTTGATAACCCATTTTATAATTTTTTTGGCACTTTGACATTTGATCTTTAATACAATGCTTCTCCTGTGGCTTTTCTGAGTTTTTTGGACTGATAACTTGTTGACTTTTGTAGGGATCCGACGTAAGGCTGCTTCTGAAATATTTCAAGGCAGGAGACTCTAAAATATAGATTTATTACAAACATTAAAATTTGAAAATTTCCTTTTCAAAACAAAGTTTTGAAAAAGAAATATCCTTGAAACATGATGAAAATCTTGAAATCAAGCTTATTGGAAATCTTGCTCTGGCCTGCAGGTATTATGAAGCTCCTTGAGAACAATAACTTGCTCCTAGCCCTAAATACCAAATTAACTCCTTGCTGACCTAGACATCAAACAGGAATGTACATAACGAGAAATGAACTTTGATAATTTGACTCTGACAGCAGACTGGCAAGACGGAGTCTAACACCTCGGACTATTTCTTTTGAACCTGGAGAAATTACTGAGTGATAACAAGTATCAATCTAAAATAACTCACAAACTCACTATAAAATGGAGAAGGAGAATCATATTTGTGTTATATATGCATACTAAAAGGCCTACTACAACCATCGTCAAAGTTTTTCAATATAGTAAAATAACCTCCCTTATTTTCACTATGCAACATATATCCTTTAATATAGATGTTTAAAAAATTGTGTACAATATATATGATAATAAGGATTGAAGTCGATAATCCTTCTCAAATAGGAAAATGACAAGAATATCCTAAAAATTTGAAAATAAGGGATCTGTAAACATAACATTGAAGATTAATTCTAAAAAGGCTCACAAGAGCACTGCATGATTTCGATAAAATAATTTGATTCTTCCCTACTTGACATAAAATGGTTGATATGAAGGAATTAAAGAGAAGGAATGTATAATTAGATAGTAGATACTTATTGGTTATTAATAATTTCAAATGTTGTTTCTTCAGGTTTATATCAAAATCAATATAAATCTTTTGTGATAAATCTATGAGGACTTTAACAATGAATTTGTTTTTGTATTAATATGTAACATGAGAGGTAAACTAATGTTTACTATATTTCAATTCCAGTTCGTGCAACATTATGTAGACTAAAAGGAGGTCTTATGTGCATGTATCAAATTTTGATTACATCTTTTCATGGACCATAATAGAAACAAATGGGCTTACATGGATACATGAGTGGTTTTATTTTTTTCTTCATGGATAATGAGAGATTTTTTACTTTTATTTTCAATGGTAATTATAAATAAATGTTGAATTAATAAATATTTTATGGCTAAGAATTAAAAGATAAATAGTGTGATGGTTATTAAGAGGCATTTCCTTCACTTTCTATTATATTTGGTGATGCCTTTTTCTTTCTTATTTAGATTATGTAAGATAAATATCTATTTTTATGCATTTATAAGAAAATTATTTAAAGTAGACATGTCTTTATCAATGTAAACATGATGTATTAGTTAGGAGAAATGTGAGAACATGAATTTTAGTGACTATCTTGTGATAAGTATGTCGAAAAAATAATATTTCTTGAGTTCTTCATTAATAAATAATCAAATATATTATTTGTCAAAAATTTAAATATAATATAGTGTGATGTTTGTATTATTTAACTCATATTTATTATTAAAAATAGATAAATTTAAACCACAATAGTAAATAAAGAACCAAATTAGCACCAAAATGTTATATCTTTATTACTAGAAAAAAATCAATGTTATAAATGTTATATCTTTATTAAATGTTATATATATTTAAGGGAGAACTTCCTATACGGAAAATCCCCAACTACAAGTAACTTCACAAGCCTTAATTTACATTTCTTACTCAACTTTAGAGAAATTTTTTAATTTAAATTGGGAAGAGTTGTTATAAATGTTAAAGTTAAACTGTTTGAAACTCTCAAAACTTTAGTGATAAATTAAATTTTATTAAAATATAATTATTTAAATTACATTAAATATAAGTTAGTTATACAAAATTAGTTATACAGTATAGATTCCTCTTAACAACATATCTAACAGGAGCCGAGAGGGATCAAAAGTCGTTATATGAAAATATATTTTTAGAATGTAAAACTTGAAAATTGATGCACATATTAAATGATCTAATCTCTTTTAGTGCTTCATAAATTTATGATTAAGATGGATCTATAGTGGATTTCTATCTGTATATATATATAGACCATGTGTAATTTTTCATTAATTAAATAGTATTTTTGAAAAAAAATATTATTATTAACATTCTATATTAAAATTTGAATGAGGCATTTTCATCTTATTAAGAACTAACTCAATTATTTTACCTTTAATTATTTGTTCCTTCTGAGTATTAAAATATTTTACTCATTATGTTAGAATGAATATTTATGAGCTATGTTAGGTCCCTATAAGACTAGTGTAGCCCCTTTATTGTTATTATTATTGTATCCCCCTATTTTTATTGTTGTGCCCATGTAGCCTACATATTGTTATTTTTGTGCCCATGTATCCCATGCATTGTTATTTTTATGCCCCATAGAAGCCCAATATTGTTATTCTTGTCTCCTTATATTATTCTTGTTATGTAGCCTCTAATTATCTTATAACCCCATACACTCCTATATATAGCAAGGAGGTATAGTCATTTGTATCATTCAAAAATTATTAATTTATGTTATGTAAAGGTGGTTTCCCCCTCAAAGAGGCTAATTTTGAAGTTGTTGATCTATCATTTTTGTGATTTGGTTACATAACATTTTGTATCAGAGCTTTGGATTCGCTACTTCAAACAAGTCATCTTAGAATTTTTTCTATAACATTTTTTCTATGAAGCTTTATAAACTTATATTGCTACCATGTGGATCTGAAGTCTTGGTGAAATTCGTGTTGAAATTTCAGATCCTGGTTCCCTATACTCTTTGAGATTTGGACTGAAGAAGTTAGGGTTTATGCATGCTCTAGAATATTGTCTTAGCCAACTGACAGAGGTAAAATCATCATAACTTTATCTTAAATAATAGGATTTGAATTTAGTAAAAAGTGATATAAATTTCATGGAATTTAGTTTCTCGTATATCAATTTTAGAGCCAAAAGCTGAAACAATGACACATGTCATTTCATACAAGTTCGCGCTACTGAACTAGTCCATAATCAAGTCATCGTAGGAGATTTGACATAAATTTATCTTGAAGAATTAATTTTTTATCTAACTTATGGAGCTAGAAAGAAGACTCGTATGACTACTATAGGACTAAATTTCAGAACTTGAAGAGTCCAAATTACAAATATAAAAAAATTTGAGTATTGAAATCCTAAAAATCAAGAAAAATTTGTGTGTATTTTTTTGCATAAATTTTATTGGAAAACCAGTTTTAAGTGATTTAATGTAATGTTCCAAAATTGGAACAGCTACACTATTGCGAATAATGTGATTTATTACCAATGTGGAGCTTCAGTAAACCATGAGCATGGAAATGAAAAGTAGCTCAATACATTTAAAATAACATCAACCTAGCAGATTAAAGAACATGAGCAAGTTAATGGCTAATATTCTCCTTCCCGGGTAGGGAAATGTAGAAATACTGGGCATAAAACTATTGTCTTTAGAAAATAACTCTATACAGGTGAGGAATGGGACTTGGATCCTTTATAAGACATGATATAAAACTTGTATGCACAATTAGAGGTGAAAGAAATAATTCTAGCTCATATAAACAGATCTCCCAAATTAATGTAGCTAAAGTAAGCCCAAAACCTCATAGTCTAGCTCATGCAGCAACTATTGAAACAATGAATGTGTTATTATAATGAGGGTTTCTGCAAAAAATGAAGGAATAAGTCTGATATAAATCTTATATTAATTACACAGCAAAGAAATGGAGGTTTAATCACTTATACAAAAGATACAAGGCTCCCGCAAGGTTTCCGGAAAAATGTGAGAATAACACAGTACTGCAAAAATAATGCAGTTACTGCATCTATGTATTAAAAATGGTTTTACATGACATGAAATATCAGAATAATACAAATAAATGGCCCTAGGCCTCTTATTATAACTCCCAGAGGGAAATTAGCACCTCCTCCTCAAAGATCTGTATCAAATCAAAGGGTGCAATTGTGCTGCTGCATAAAGGACGCAGTTTTCTGAAGGAGACTGTGTTGTGTCTAAATGTGGATATATGGCCCCAATCCAAATACTAAAATGAATCTCAAATCCTTCTCTCTTGATCCCTTAAGCAAGCTAATCCAAAGAGAGGATGTAATTCCCACACAGGAATTCTTTGCACTAAGCAGTGCAGCAACTCCAGCTAAACAACTGAAGTATGCAATTGGTCTTTAGACCAAGAAATTTGAATACATGAATGAATATCCTTTGATTCGATGCCCTCATTTTATCTTTGGTGAGCCTCCTCACCCTGGCCCCCACACAATGTTGAGGTGACTTCTTCATGAAGCTTCCTCTTTCAAAATTGCAATGCCCTAGCTAGCGTCCCTCCTTTTTGTGACAACGGTGTTGACTTGGTCAACTATAGCCAATCCACCTGCAATGCCTCTATTCACACCAAGGTATATTCAATCCAATTCTCATATATGTCTTTATGCTGATCCTTTTTCACATTGAGCTAGTTTACTTGAGTGTTTTCTTCCTCCTCAAGAATGCATGTTGACTTCGTCAAACTTGGTTATGTCCTCATCCAATTTGTCCTTGTTCACACTTGGAAGTGTAAAACCAGCTCATAAGATGATTTCTTTCCTTACTAAGGTGGAATTTATTCATAATTTTATAATTCATGGGCCTCCTTACCCATTTATTTCTCTTCTAAGTGAAAGTGGCAAAATCTAATGTTCCAAATTGCTATGTGCAAATTTGGGAACATTACAGTCCTCCCCTCCCAAATTTTTCTTGTCCCCAAGCAACTACAAGGATAAGACTAAAGAGCATCCTCTTCTCCCCTGTAGCAACCTCATAAGATAAATTCCTCCAACGGTACAAGTGTTGCATCATCAATATATCTCCAAGTTGCCTCTCCCAAGTGTGTAAGCTATCTAAATAGCTGACATTATGTAACTGTAGAACATCCATGGAAGCAAAAATGGGTTATTTGAAGATCCTCTTGAAACATGGGGGCTGATATAGATTGGGACTCATCATCCCCATTTGAATCTTTCCTCCCGAAGCTATCAACCAAAAAAAATGAGTCACCCTACAAAATAGTAACTCATGCAAATCATCCTCCACCTTAAGCTCCGGAAAAGTAGGGGGGCTAAAATTCTGAACATGGTAGAAATAGTAGCATACCCCATGCTCCTTTCCTCTCCACTTAAGACAAGTGTAAAGGATTTTTTGATATTGGGCTACCATCATGTTGCCCTCAAATGGAAAGAAGGAAGCTATACCGCCAAAGGTCCCTCTCCCAGCGTTGTGAATCAAGATGGCCCAAACCATCTCATACATGATGGATAAGGAATCATCATCGTAAAGCATCTCATCCATATCATGGCCATCATCATACAGGAATAAATATTTGACTATATAGGCCATGTCTCTCCCCATGTTCCCTTTAGAACATGTAATGCATAAATTGAGGGAATCCTCCTCCCCATAGAACACATCCACTCCATGTGTCCCTCCTCCAATCATGCTCCTCATATAGGCAAGAATGATATCAGCAAATAGGATCATGATCAGCATCATAATGAAAGAAAGTCTGAAGGTTTTATGTGGTTCTGGAAGGTACCAATAGTCTCCCAAGTTGTCATAGTGCATTCTTCCCCACTGCAGCTTTAGACAATGGTATGGAAAGTTGTCTCTTGACAAATGGCTTGTTTTATAAGTCATCAAACCCACTAGTAAATAGCAGATGGTTGAATATGTCAATTTAGCACACAATAAGTAACCACATACTTGCCCCATGTAATACAGTAGATGGTTGTCTCGATCATGATAGCTGGCCAAGAATAGACCATGGAGCCTAAAGAAAAACTTGCCCCTTTGTAGAGAAATGCACTGCAATGAAAAGGTAAGAGCATGCAAATATTGTATGGAACAATTGATAAATGCATAAGTAGAATTATTACCATGTGATGGAAGTAATATGGTGATAAGATCCATAGATGAATCCTCCATAGTGATATGGCATACCCATATGGAGAGGGATGAACCACATGTTGCATGAAAATCCTCCTTCTCATGCTTGGAAATCCAAGCCAAGGAGATCATACCATGATAATCAATGAATCAATTCATCATTATGCTAATCTCACTTCCTCTATGCCCACCAAGTGCATCAAATATGAAGTCATCCTGGGAACACTCCATCAATAAGCTCATGCTCCAAAGTGACAGTGTTGTTTGCCTATGCAAATAGGCTCCTGCCAACTCATAACTCCATTCTATGACATGCCCAATGTCAAAGACTCCTCCCATAATGTTTCCATCTCCTCCTATTGCAACATCATGCAAAATGTGAGAGAAACTCAGCCCTTTCTCTCTCTCAATCCTCCAAAGCAACAAATGCCTTTGATGCCTCACCCTTTCTCCATCATACAACTGATGTAGTGAAGACAACATTACCATATCATCATAATGTATCCACTCTCCTTGCTGCCCCATGATCAAAGTATTGTGCCAAGTATCCTCCTCCCTCATACCCTTGGAAAAAATATATGGCTCATGATGGCCAAACTCTCTCAAGAGTAGCCAACGCAGTTTTTCCTCCTGCTACCTAGTATCATAGAGTTGCAAGTAACTCTCTAACTTATTGCTCTCTATCCATATCCATTTGTCCCCCGGTGAATTCCTTATATCTTCCTCCATATTGGTATTTCTCCAAATTGGAATACCATCCTCCCATATCAGATTTTTCTCCTTGTATTCCATGGGATGTTGAAATGAAACTCCTTAGGGATCTCCTAGAGAATATCTCTCACCGATGATCACTTTGAACCCATAAGGATCCAAAGGGGCTGAAAGCAAAGCCTCCTTGTTTCTACCTCTTTACAGCGTTGTAACCCTCTTTAGGGTGATTTGGCTATCTCATGCATCAACTCCCAGATGCACATTTGATTCTGCATGAACTTGCTTGGAGCAAGGTCCACTCCATCCTCCAAGAATTCACACTCCAACCTCAAGGGTTGTGTGTAACTTATCAGTGATACATGAGGTTGAGAGTTCAAATCTCCCTTGAACCCTTCAAACTTGCACAACGCAGTGCAATCCTGCTGCTCTATCTCAACAATATCATTTGATCTTGGGCAATATGCAAACAAATCTCCAACCCTTTCCATAAAATTTTATGAAATGTTAAGACATGGAAACTTATGCATACCTTTGTGAGCCTTTGGGACATCTTCTATGGCTGCAAGAGGTCCTCTCTTCAATATGTTGGCTGATCCAACTACTAATGTAGAAGGCTACTCTCTCAAGGCTATGGCAGCACTGGTACTTACCTCCTCCCATGGTGGTGTGGGTCTTCTCTCCTTTGATATTTCCTCATCAAAGGTTCTGATAAGCTCTTGAGTGAACTCAGAAAAAGAAGTCACCCTTGTGTGGTTTAAGTGACTGCACCACCCAACATTGGCTTCACCCTCCAGGTGCAGCGCTGCAACTTCTACTGCCTCCCTCTCTTCCACCAGATGAAGTATGAAGAATGCCTCAAGCTTTCTTGCCTAAGCTCTTGCTGTAGTTGACCCATCAAATTTAGACAATAGGAATCTATTGCCTTTGATATATTCCTTGCTGCAAGGTCTTCTTTCTTCTCTCAGTTGAATAAAATGATGAAAATCTAGGGTCTCTTTGAAAGCCCTAGGTTGGCACTTGTATTCTACCAAATACCCACTCAGAATTTCATTCTCTAAGTGTTATCCTTACTCTTCAATTCCTCTACAAGAACAGGAAGTGCATGCATCTGCTTTTGTTTCTTGAAACCCTCTAGAGGTCTCACTGCAATTATTTCCTCCTTGAAACCCTCTTGGAGTTTCACTGCATTTCTCTTCCTCTTTATTCTTAGATATGAAAATGGATGAGAGTAATCTCATTCTCTCCATAATTTTTTTCTCCTCTTCTTCTTATTTTCTGATTAGATCTGAAATCCACAGGCTGAGCCAAGATGGCAGCTCTAATACCATTGTAATGTTCCAAAATTGGAACAGCTACACTATTGGGAATAATGTGAGTTATTACCAATGTGGAGCTTCAGTAAACCATGAGAATGGAAATTAATACCAGCTAAAGAGATGTAAAATAACATCAACCTAGTAGATTAAATAACATCAGCAAGTTAATGGCCAATATTCTCCTTCTCGGGTAGGGAAATGCAGCAATACTGAGCATAAAACTGATGTCTTCAGAAAATAACGCTATACAGGTGAGGAATGGGACTTGGATCCATTATAATATATTATATACAACTTTTATTCAGAATTATAGGTGAAAGAAATAATTCTAGCTCATATGAACATATCTCCCAAATCAATGTAGCTAAAATAAGCCCAAAACCCCATAGTCTAACTCATACAAAAACTATTGAAACAAGGAATGGGTTATTATAATGAGGTATTTTGAAAAAAATGAAGGAATAGGTCATATATACAGCTTATATTAATTACACAACAAATAAATGGAGGTTTAATCACTTATACAGAAGAGACAAGGCTTCCGGCAAGGTTTTCGGCAAAATGTGAGAATAACAACAGTATTGCAGAAATAACGTAGTTAATGCATATTTGTATTAAAAATGGATGTAAATGACATGAAATATCAAAATAATACAAATAAATTTCCCTAGGCCTCTTATTACAACTCCCGGAGAGAAATGAGCACCCCCTCCTCAAAGATCTGCATCAAATCAAAGGGTGCAGCTATGCTGTTGCTGCTGTTGCATAAAGGACATAGTTTTCTGAAGGAGAATTCATTGTGGTGGAATGTGGATGTATGGCCCCAATCCAAATACTGAAATTAATCTCAAATCCTTTTCTCTTGATCCCTTAAGCAAGCTGATCCAAAGAGAGGATGGAATTCCCGCACGGGAATTCTTTGCACTAAGCAGTGCAGCAACTCCGACTAAACAACTGAAGTATGCAATTGGTCTCTAGACCAAGAAATATGAATACATGAATGAATATCCTTTGATGTTATGCACTCCTTTTATCTTTCGTGAGCCTCCTCACCCGAGCCCCCACACAATGTTGAGGTGACTTCTTCATGAAGCTTCCTCTTTCAAAACTACGCTACCCTAGCTGCCTTCCCTCCTCTTTGTGACAATGTTGTTGACCTGGTCAACTATAACCAATCCACCTGCAATGCCTCTATTCACACCAAGGGATCTTCATTCCAGTTCTCATATATGTGTTTAGGCTGATCCTTGTTCACATTGAGCTAGTTTACTTGAGTGTTTTCTTCCTCCTCAAGAATGCATGTTGACTTAGTCAAACTTGGCTATGTCCTCATCCAATTTGTCCTTGTTCACACTTGGAAGTGTAAAACCAGCTCCTAAGATGATTTCCTTCCTTACTAAGGTGGAATTTATTCATAATTTTATAATTCATGGGCCTCCTTACCCATTTATTCCTCTTCTAAGTGAAAGTGGAAAAATCTAATGTTCCAAATTGCTATGTGCAAATTTGGGAACATTCCATTTAAAGGGAATAATGAAGCATAGATATCATTGTTTGATTTCAAAATGCCTCAAAAAAAAAAAAAGGACACACCTAATAAGAAACTAGAAATATCTACTATCATGCATGAAGAAGAGGAAGAAATGCAACTTGATATATCAAAATTACGAGAGCAAGTGCAACAAATTTTGCTCTCAGAAAGAGTAACCACAAATTAAATGGAAGATAAGATTGATGACTTGAAGAATGGTTTAAAAGTAGACATGAAAAATTGTAAGGATGACATAAGTTTTAATATGGAAGGTTTGAATGATGGTTTTAAAAAAAAAATGAAAATGGACCTGGAAGATTTGAAGTAAGGTTTAACAAATTTGCTACAAGAAATGCTTCCTAGTGGTGACAAGGTGCTCCATGAAAATTATGATGAGGATAAAAGGAATACAATTTTTTATTTTAGAGACTCCAATAGTGGGTAGAAGACTAGCCACATTCGAAATATTGATATGAGGAAGTTTGATGGAAACTATTTGGTAACATGGATACTATAGATGGAGCAATTCTTTGATCTACACAATGTGTCGTGTTATCAGCAAAAAATGATCATCGAACCATTTCTAACTAGGCAGATCGAAATACACCATGTAGGATTAATTTTACCATAGTAAAATCACTTTCAAAATGGGAAATAATTAAGTAAACCATTTTTATTAAATTATTTTTGATTAAAATTTAAAAAACCCATGAGAATGATTGAATAAACTATTATTTATCTAATTTTCTCTAGGAATAATTATTAAATCATTATTTGATAATTATTACTTGTGACATTTGACTAAATCACCTAGGAATAATTAAATAAATCACTATTTATTTATTCTTCCTTAATTCTATTTTTGGAATAATTGTTAAATCACTATTTAATAATTATTTTAATGTCACACATCTTAATGCTCGCAAAATAATTAATAATCATTTTATTTTTTAATTATTTCTAGATAAAGATATTTGGCTATTTTGAATATCTTTTTACTTTCCAACAAAATTTAATAAAGTATTCCTAACCGTTATATCTTGACTTGGTCAATAAAATTTCATTATTTCCCATTTTCAAGATCAACCCAATACTTTGTTATAAATAAGATGGGTTTCCATTTATTTTTCACCATGATAATTATCATCATCACCACTATTTTATTCTAGCATTCGAGCTCCCACTAGAGTTCTATTATTTGTTTTTGGGTTTTCGGATATTGAGAGAGAGAATCGATCATTGAAGCACAAGGACATAAAAGGAGCCATCCCACAATGAGGGATTTGCAGACCCTCGTTGTGGACATCCTTCATGAGGTGTTATTAATAAAATATTATTCATTTGAAAAGTCTTTCCATAGTGGAATATTACATTTTATATATATTGTTGTTTTATGTAATTTGGATAACACACAATTTTGTGTTGTAGGGTTCTCTCCTTTTCTTATTGCATATATGAAGTTTAAACAACCATATATTATTGTTATGGTCACTTGTCGCTAGTGACTTAAGAGAAACGTTTTTGGTACATCTTCCCAAAATATTTATATTTAAAAATGGTGGATAGATTGGTGTACTAATTCAGCTCTTGGGTAACTAGTGTTTAATTTGTTTTTAGTATTTTCTCCAACTATTTAGAGCCTCTAAATTTATTTTAGGTTTTCCTTTTTTTTCTGTCAAATTTTGGATTTCGTTGGTTTTCCTGTTCTTTCTGCGGGTCATAGGTACTAGCTGAGCAGGAGATGTCACAATTTGGGCAAGATATACCGACCGAGGTCATTAGGTAAATGCGTACATTTAAGCCCCATATATTCATTAAGGAGAGCACTTTTTGGCTAGTTTACTATGTTTTGCACCATTTCCAGGTCAATACCTACGTTTTGCAATTTTTTTGAATTTTTTTCGGAAATTTTTCAGAATTTCCAAGAGTGTTATGTGTATATTGGGAACGGTTTCTTATCTCTTTTGAGTCTCCCCTAGGTATATATTCTCTTATTATATCTTGAAGAAGGAAAAAATCCTAGTTTAGGGTTTAGAGTACACCTCCACCTTTTTAGGTAGATATTCGATGAGTTGAGGAGTCTAAGGTTCAACATTTTCAACCACTAATTTTTAGGGCCCGATCCACTATTTATTAGCCCTTAAGGATAGGTTCTTTCATCATTTCAAATTCCTTTTGATTTTAGTGTTGCCTCCCCCCTTAGGATCCCCTTGTGTGAACTAGGTTTTAGAGCTTCTTTCCTGTCCTTTGTAGCATTTTTCACCTCTAATTTTTGTTGTTTGTCTACACCATTTACAATATATTAGTGCCTCTAGATCACAATCCTTTTCACATTAGATATTTTAGGCCTTTTGCATGTTTTTAAGTAGCTTGTTTTCCTCTCCTTTTTTAGTTGTTTGATATCCTTTTTGGGAGGGGTTTGTGTGCTTTAATTGTATGTTTATTTATTACCCATTTATAACATTATTTATAGTTTTTTAAGAACTTTATTTTAGCATAAAATTGAAACATAAAGCATGCTCAATTAACTTATACATTGAGCACACTTTTCACACACATTTTCACACCCTAAGAGAATGTGAGGTTGGATAACACTTTCATGCAAAGACTTGAAACAAGCCACAT
The DNA here is from genome assembly GCA_034641835.2 of Pinus albicaulis. NCBI lineage: Eukaryota > Viridiplantae > Streptophyta > Pinopsida > Pinales > Pinaceae > Pinus > Pinus albicaulis. Next base: position 1,436,555,995 of record CM076584.1, read on the forward strand.
AATAATAATCTTACACAAATAGATTAAGGCCACTTGGGAACCAGGGAAAAACAATATGTGTAGTTAGGTGTAGGATTGATGGGATAGGCTTCCAATAACAACCATGAATCACTTACTTTGATACATAGAAGTTGAATTATTAGGGAGATTAAAATCCTTCACCATCATATGGTCCAAAGTTAGAGTGCGTCATAAACCTGACTCAGAGCGGGTTAGGCTAGGTCATCATGCAAGTTTTTCTCCTTGGGGCTACCTAACCTATGGTAGGGAATTTTGTGTGGTGGTTGATCACAAAGAAGCTCAAGACTTGACAACCCCAATGGGATGAAGGTAATTGTAGTTACTAATCATAGGAAAACACCCTGTAGGCTTGAATTTGTAACACCCTCTTCCCACATTTACCCAAGCTACCCGGTCCACTTGGGTAAACATGCAATGAGATGCTACTATGATATGATTCAACCTCCTAGGCCACCTTAAGGAAGTGGAACTGACACCACACAACAACACAAAACTTCTGCGCCTACTATAGGACACCCAGGAGCCATCCAAACCTTAAAAATGGCTAGCCCCTAAGAAAGACTGACATTTTAGTGCACCAATCCCTCAGTCACTCCCTTGATATCCGAAAGAGTGTGACTATAACCCTCCAGTCACTCACACAACACGGGCATGTGTGTTGTTTGTTTTAACCCTGTACATAAATTATCTGCAAACGAACTATTAAAATAGAAAAATAAAAAATAGCGAGAGAATAAAACATAAAATATATATACACAAAGATTTTCCCCTAGATCCCAAAACTAGGAATACGAGCTTGATTTTTTGTTATATTCCTTTCAATGTTACAACACATATATATACATGTTGAAGCATTCATAAACCCCAATATATTAACCCAATATTAGAACATAATCGTAGTTCCCTTGACGAGATCTAAAAAATACCATGGGAAGACAAACTGTAATATCCAAAAATGGGAAAGACAAGAATATAGAACATCTACATCATTCCAAATAAGAAAAATAGGAATATAACACTAAAATCTAGAAAATTGCGGAATATATATAAACATAATACATATGAGAAGAAACAAATCATTCATATCATTATAAACAACAAAAAATATAGAGTACACAGTGTTCCAAAGAAGATGCACTCAAACCAACAAGAAATGGCTGAAATACACTAATGAAAACTAGCACTGGAAATGTTGTGCTGCTACTGATGCTACTATTGGAAACTATTGTTACTATGAATAATAACCATGTGTGGGAAGCTACTGTAGTTCTTAGAAAGATCTGGGATTTTAACCATGGACTCTACTCCAAAAACCCAACAAAACCCAGAAATGGTTTGGCCAGATTTTGAATTTCGATTTTCGACCCTTTTAGGGTGGCCAACTGCACACCTGTTGGATGAGTTACACACTCCTCTTGGGGAATTGATGATATGGGGCTGAAATAATGATATATCATATGAAATATCACCCACTCAGCTCACTAACTGAAGGGTTTATCCCTTCTCCTAATCTCCAAGCTAGAAGCTTGAGATCTAGATCCTCTTTTCTCTGCTCAAGTTGCAGCTACAAACTGCACAAATAATGGACTAGATTGCACTGTCAAGGAGGCTGGATTTGTATCCTACTAGTGGATGATGAAATAATTCTCACATATCATTTAAATTATCTCTCCAAAGTGGGGGAAAGACCCCTCACAAGATTCCAAGCTGAAATACTTGGAACTTCCTTCCCCCCTTAGATCTGCCTAGCTGGACTGCGCAATTCCTAAAGGAAATAATACTGCATGGAGGTGTAATATGATGGTCTAATGTCAGATATCACAATTATTCTCCTATAAGACTTAAATGGAAACTCATGGTGAAAGGATGAATCCTCCACCAGTTTCCTAGCTGAAATGCTAGAAACTACCTTCCTCCTCTCAAACCCTAAGACACGAATGCATAATTCCTAAGGATGTATATGCAGAATAGACGAGATGAATGTGACACCAATGCCAGAATATTAATAGATTCTCATAAAAACCTTACTAAATTAGGCACTCGAAGTCCCCAGTGGGTAAGAGTGGGATTCCCGCTCGAGAACACCCATGTGCTAAACAACGCAACAGACTTAGCTAAATAGCTGAAGCGTGGAAATAATATCAAACGAAAATACAATATAAAATTTCAGACTAATTTTCTTTTCTGCCCTCATATTCCTTATATGTTTGTGATCCTTGCCTAGCCTTGGCCCACCTCATAACTACACTACACATGCGGCCACTAGTCTCCATGAAGACTGCGTTGTCTCTCCATGATCTCCATGATCTCTGCATTTAAATTTCACTCCTCCATCATGTGTGCATTTAATGCACCACTTCCTCCATCACTACATCATTAATGCTCTATGATCTTATTTTTATTCCTCCACTATCTCCATCATCTTCCTCATTATTCTCCATAATCTCCACTCTTCCTTCATTAATGAGATGCTCCACTACTCCATGATGATGATCTACTATCTAATAACCCACATTCATACAAAAAAATTTGATTTTATTCATCTATGGGGTTTATTTTTCCCTCCACCATTTTATTTACTTAACTAAATAAGAAAATTAAGATCTCTAATATTCCAATTAACTAATGGAAAATTGGGAATATTACACAAACATCATGCCAAAAACCATGTGCAAACACATGAAAAAAACCATAGGAAGGTCTGCCCACCTACTATAGGGTCCAAAATATTTTTCCTGAGGCGCTACCTCGGGCCCCTTGTAGGGGGGCTACCAACCCATTGCAAACCCCCCGATAGGGGGGGGTTGTACCCTTGCTATGACCCCCCTGCTACACCCAACACAAGCATATGGGGAATATCACCCCCTCTTACCCCCCCGCTTCTTGGCTGAAGTTATTCATGGAAATAATATAACATACACCCAACATGTGAAATTAGGGACTTTTCTAGGTAGTACTGAGTATGTGACCTCGATTTTTGTGCCACTTTTTCAGGCCCAAGGCTCAGGTCACTGCCTAGAAATCCATGAAACTTTCAAAACTGAAATATAACAACAAAATAAGTATACAAATGCAATAAATTTAACAAGTACTTGACTGTACCCTAATAGACATGACAAACATTTCATAAAACATGTCACAAATATGTATTCTATGGGTTTAAACAACATATCTTAGCATATGGGTCTCATACTTATCTAAGAATCGCTAAGAAGCACAAATGCATGATACCATTAACTACATTATCATCTTGTATATAAAATTTTTTGGTGATAATCACATCAAATAATATATTGCCTACACGTTTCGAACTAGCCACTGCGGTTCATCATCAGGACAAGAACCACACTGGCTGGTTCGAAATGCATAGGCAATATATTCTTTGATGTGATTATCACAGAAAAAATTTATATACAATTTATGGATCACAGAAGCCAAAATCCTAATACATTATCATCTATTAGGTCATATATTCATTGATAATTCATTTACAAATCAAAACAAGATGAGAGCCATGCATCAACCCTCTCATAATACATGCTTATAACCAAAATAATAACAAAAAAAATATAAAGGGTAAATAAACCATAGAATCCACATAGAGATAAATATATTACTCATGAAATATCAAGGAGGAAGAATATTATATTAATGTATCCAAAGGCCAGCCAGGCTTGGGACTTCCATGAACCACCCGACCATAGATTGGATGGACCAAATATTTCTTTCACTGATCACCCCTGTGCCATATTCCAAGCATGAATATGGGACTTAAAACCAAACTCAACAGGGCTTCTCTAGGCTACACCAACTTACCCTCATCAATAAAACCATGCTTTACCACAATCCACATTGGATCACTAGGCCATAAACCATAAACATACAATATCAGGATTTACCACAACCCACACTAGATCACTCTACCTAAACCATGAGGAATTTTTCTATCTCAACCAATTGTATTTACCATGTATCTCGCCATTACAAGTCAAGGGATTCCTAGGCCTATGAGGTCCTCACCCTTTGAGATTTACCATGTATCCAAAACCATTATTCCTAGCCCCAATCAAGGGTACACACCATTGATTTTTACAGTGTATCTCACCATTACCAGTCAAGGGATTCCTAGGCTCAATCAAGGTGTTCAAATTAAGGCTTTACCATTTATCCCATCCCTAGATTCCTAGGCCTTGTAAATAATCCCAAGACCACCCCACTACACTTCAAGTCCAATGAGCAATCCACCTTATCCGAAACATGAGAATCGACCACCATGGTTATCTGGAAATGGAAAGATGAGGTTGAAAACACTGTCGCACCTGGAAAAATCCATGGAAATGATAGTAAGGGAACGAAGAATCCACATGAAACACCATGCATGCCAAATATACCAAGGCAATAACCCATGCAAATTGATTCCTGCAACGAATCCTATTGTGGGTGCTTGATCCTGCTCTTCCTTTCTTTCTCCTTCCTTCCTCTTACTTTTTTTTCCTTTCTTAATCCAATGTTGAAATCCTCAAATAATACTCTAGGTGTCCAAGATTTTTTGAGAGAGATAACAAACAATTTACCAACTGATCGTCAAAATCATTTTTAACAATGAGGCCTCTATTTTTTCATTTTCCATTATTTCCCTTCATTTTCCTCCTCACATGCATCATGTGACATTTCACATTCCTTTTCTCCTAATTTCCATTATTTTCATAAAAACAAATTCCAAAAATTACATTTTTCCTTTCCAAATCATTATCCATTTCCTTTTCCAGCTTCCTTAGCCATAATCAACCAAAATAACACCTACACTAGGATGTTTTTCCCAACATTCAGCTCGGAATAAGTGTCCTAGAGACCGTGGTTATTATTTTTTCCTTTGTTAACTTTTATTACACAGAATTTTCACTAGAGATGTTACATAACCACCCCCCTTGGGGGAAATCATCCACGGTTTTCAACCACACCTATACCTAATAAAAATCTCTAGAAAGAAAACAAAATGCCTGTGGAGCTTTATAACTTAGATCAGTGTAGTATTTACAATGATCACAAGAAAAACAACATGACAACATAACAACACGACAAATATAATGCCATGACACCCATACCATGTATTGGAGATTTGTAAAATATACCATGGAGGTATTTACATCCATATACATATGTACATATACCAAAACTTCACACCAAAAATATGCCAAAACATATACCAAAAATTCTTTTCCTCAACTGACAAACAATGAAGGATACATAGCCCGCATTTGATATGCCATTTTCCATGTAGCTTCATCGGGCCCAAAATTCTACCACTACACTTTAACCAACTCGATGGATTGATTACAGAGCATGAGCATCATTTTCTACAATGTACATTGTAGTTCCAACTAGAATTCCCCTTTTGGCTCCACCTGCAATACAGACCAGCCAATTACATTATCAACATTATTCAGATACTTCTTAAGCAATGATACATGGAAAACATAATTTATTTTCATTGTCCGAGGTAGTGCAAGTCGATAGGATACTAGCCCAATCCTTTCAAGAATCATTAAAGGTCCACAATACCAAGGTGGCATCTTGACACATGATCTAATCCGCAAGGAGGTCTTCCTAGGTTTGATGTGCAGGTACACATGTTCCCCAACCCGAAACTCCTTAAACAACCTATTTTGATCTGCATAGCTCTTCTTCCAATCCTATGATGCTTTCATATTATTCTTGATTACCTTCATTTCCTACTCCATCTCTACCACTTATCCAATCCATACCCTATTCACTGAATCGCTCCAACTGATGTGATTCTTACAACTCCACCCATACAATGCCTCAAATTGAATCATCCTCAGTGACTCTTGGTACCCATTATTGCAATAAAACTCAACCAACGGAAGGTAATCTTCCCACTCCCACTACTGATGCATCACATACATCCTCAATATGTGCCTCAAATATCTCGTTGATCCCCTCTGTCTATCCATATTTATGTGGATGCTAAGTTGTACTAAACACCAACTTTGTACCTAATACTATAAACAGCCTTCAAAAAATTGGAAGTGAAATTCACATCCCTGTCTAGCACAATCTTCTTCGGAAAACCATGCAAATTGACCACATACCTGATGAACACCTATGCCATATCAGTAGTTGAATAATTAGTCTTCACTAGAGTGAAGTGTGCCAGCTTAGTCAACCTGTCTAAAGAAACCATTATGGAATCATTCTTTCTGGATATCTTGGGAAAATCTGTGATGAAATCCATGGAAAGGGCCTCCCACTTCCACTCTGTAATCGCAATCGGATGTAGAAGTACACCTGGATGCCTACACTCTGCCTTTACCTGCTGACAATCCAAACATCTAGCCACAAACTTTGCGACATCCTTCTTCAGATTTGACCAATAATAGAATTTATTTACCATGGTCAATCCCTTATGATAGCCTTGGTGACCTTAATATGGTTTTGCATGAAACTCCCTCAAGATTTCCTTCTTGAGCTCACTACTATCTAACGCATATATATTTTCTTTAAACTTGGCCAATCCATCTCGTATAAGATAATAGTACACATCCTGTGCACCTATACCTATATTCTATTGTAACCTGTGTCTAAGGTCCAGGCACTTGACATCCTACTCATCCACCTGCAAGATCCAATCCTGTAATTCTATCTGATAAGAACTCATAACTGTTGTATGATTCACCTATATCCACCTACTAAGAGAATATGCAACCCTATTCTATTTTCCCTTGATGTACCTAATCTCAAAATAGAACTCACTGGTAATGGCCAACCATATCGCTTGCCTAGATTTCATATTTGGTTGGTAAAATATATACCTCGAACCACGGTGCTACTCATTACTACAAACCTCCTTCCTAGAAGATAATGACTCCACATCTTGAATGCTTGAATAATTTCTTGCAATTGAATAGCATGTGTTGGATAGTTCTTCTCATTCTCATTTAGTTTATGTTACTTATAACTTACCACTTTTCCTTCCTATATAAGGACTCCACCAAACCCTCTCTTGCAATCACTTATACATACCACAAAATCCTTTTCTGGATTTGTGATCTTTAATAGTGGATCATGTGTCAAAAACTGCTTTAACTTCTCAAACTAGTTTCACATTCCTTTGTCCATTAAAACTTATTAGCTCTCATTTGCAATGATGTGATAGGATAAGAAATATTTGAAAAGTTCCCAATGAATCTCATGTAATAACCTAATAACTTCATAAATGACCTTACCTCATCCACATTTCTAGTAGATTCCCACTCCATGATATTTCTTATCTTTTATGGATCCACTGCTATGACTTTCTTTGAAATGAAATGTACCAAGTAATGTACCTCAATCTAAAATAAATTGTACTTTCTGAGCTTAGAATACAACTCATTCTCTTGCAAAAATCTCAATATTTATGCTAATTGTTTGACATGTTCTTCCTCATTCTGAGAATATATCAAGATTCCATCAATGAATAGAATAAAAAAAAATTCAAAATAGAGACACAATATACCATTCATCAAACACATGAAAGTAGTTGTAGAATTAGTCAATCCGAATGGAACTACAAAAACTCATAATGTGTGTACCTGGTGTATAAATTTGTCTTCTGAATGTCAACATCTTTAATTCATACCTGATGATAGCCTCATCTCAGATCAATCATCGAGAACACTGCTGCTCCCTTTAATTGATCTAAAAAATCACGAATATTTGACAAAAAATACATGTTCTTGATGGTAACCTTGTTCAAATGCTGGCGATAAATGCATAGCTTGAGAATACGATCATTCTTCTTCACAAACAATACTGATGCACCCGAATGTGATACAATTCTACTAATGTGTCCCATTTCAAGTATTTATTTTAACTGTAATTTAACTCTACCATCTCAGGTGTGCTCATCCTGTAAGGTGCCTTTGATGTCGATGTTTCTCCTGGAAGTAACTCAATGGAAAATTATACTTCTCTGTGAGGATAAAACTCTAAAATATTCATGGGAAACACATCCTGAAACTATTATAGAACTCGGTACCTACTCAAGACATATACATCTCTAACTTCCTTACCTTTGTCGCTAGAAATATGCACTACAAATAACACGCACCCATTTATGTGGCTACACTTTTCCTGCATAGTTGTCCCCATTCCAAATGATTTTGATTTCTTCTTACCCTGTAAGATTCTCTACTCTCCATTATAATCCAAGAACTCAATGGATTTCTCATAATAGTCAATTTTGGTCCTATGAAGATATAGCCAGTCCATACCCAAAAGCATACTATACAAACCCAACTGCAATATATTAAAATTCCCTAATGTAGACATGCCATTCAAATAAAATACACAATCTCTTGCCCAATGATGAACTCTTTTCTTTTTACTTCTAGCCAACTTCACTAACCAAGATTCTACATGAATTTATTTATTCAAACCACACTTATCCCCCAAGTCAATAATAACATAACTATAATTATATCTAGGGTCAATCAAAATATAAAAAACTTGATAAAAAAGCTTGCCATCCATTTCAATGATATATGCATGATGGTATGTCTACCTCTTATCCAACACTGCACAGATACGAGGAATTATCTGTCTAGCATCCCCAATAGTTTTTTCCTCCTTTTGACTATATATCTAGTGCCTACCACTGTGATATTGTGAACACTCTCTCTTAATATTCGCCTTACCGCATATAGAACACTCCAACCATCAAGTACCATCAGCTCTATTAGGTTATTGTGATTGATGTCCATGTCTGTATACATTTAACTTCTTGTATGGTGCAACCGTTTCTTTCTCTTCTACATTTTGAGGCCTTGTTCTTTTCAATTTCCATTTACCTTTACCTTTATCCTTATTTCTCCCTTTCCATCCTTGTTGATATTGATTTTTATGCTTTTAATTTTCATAATAATTCTTCAATTTCCCAATAAATTCCTCAAGTGACCGAGGCTCATCATACACAATCCGATCTTTAAATGCCAATGGAAATCCACTAACATATCTATGAAATCTATCCTTCTCATATTTAAGATAGGGTACATACCTCAATATCTCCTCGAAATTAGTCATATACTGCTCATTTGTTATTGCTCCCATTTTAAGCTCATAGAATTATTTTTCCTTAATGTCGTGGTAGCTTTATGAAAAATACTTCTTCCTAAAAAATCCTCTTGAACCCGTGCCAAATCAAGTCCTATTTCCTGATGTCTCTCACCCACTTCACATATTCTCACGAGATATATTCCTTACCTTTTAGCCTATATATATCTACTCTGGCCTTCATATTATCTGTGTAATTATGCAACTCAAAGAACTTATTCATCCCAAGTATTTGAAAGCCTCTACATCTTCTGACTTCTTCAAGTCCCCATGAAAGTAGGTGTATTTTCTTTCTTAAACTCGTCTTGAAAGTATCCAATATCACTCCTCATGTAAGGATGATAATGATGATTATCATAATTCCTATCAGAACTAGAACTAGAATAGTACCTGTGTCCATCACCTCTCCTATCCATAGTATCCAAAAGTATACCATATCTAACGGTGTCATGTTTTTCCGACCTGTGCCCACCATGATATCTATTGCAAAATGCCCCATTAGTTTTTTCCTCCTATCCATCGTTGATCCAAAGTGGTCCTTGTGACTCCAATTTTGAAAAAATCTAAAATATTTCTACATTAATCTCTTCTTGTTTCTCCTATTCCTATATGATTTTATCATTGTCCACTTTCGAACTCCTTATTTATGCTTTAAAGCTTTTTAGTGTGTCCACTATATCAAATTTTTTCCCAACACCACACTGCTCATCTGACCCATAAGGAGAATCTCATGAAAAATAGTCTACCATTCTTCTATTCATCTTGATCTCTTCCTGCAAAGCATCTTATGTTAGCTAAACCAAATCATAAACCAACCAACTTACCATAGCATAATTCGGGGAGGATATCTCATCTGCAAGATTAACCAAATCAGTGTAATACTTGTATAAACATAATCATAACAAAATATAGATATATATAACATATAGACATCATTATAGTCAGAGTCCAACCATTAATGCATGACCATACTAATAAAATACCATGACCTCATGCATGACAACAACAACCATATAAATGTACACTTGAACACATGTAAGCACTGACATGTATAAACAACGCATAACCAATAATACACTCATGATGCCACATTTTGCAACAACACCATCAAATTTCACATGGAAACATCACTACAACCATGACCAACACCATGCATATGTAACAAGAATATAGACCACAAGGATGAGTAACACATGTGCAACCGACATGAATGCATGAAAAAACGCAAACCATCCATTGAGCCCAAGTGGTGAACCATGCTCTAATATCATTTTGTAACACCCTCTTCCCACATTTACCCAAGCTACTCAGTCCATTGGGGTAAACATGCGATGAGAGGCTACTATGATATTATTAAACCTCCAAGGTGTTAGGTCCCTATATTACTAGTATAGTCCCTTATTGTTGTTAGTGTAACCCCCTTATTGTTATTATTGTACCCTTTTAACCCCCATTTTTTTATTATTGTGCCCTTAAATTATTATTGTTAGGCCTGGGCTTAGGATTACATATCAGGCCCACTAGGATTACATTATGGCCCCATGGACTCCTATAGAAAGGAGGTTTTGTAAATTGTATCATCCAAGAATTGTTCATTTATGTAATGTATTGGAGGTTTACCCCTCGAAGTGGCTCATTTATAAGGCATTGATATCTCTTTTCTTCTCTTTTTGGAGTTGGTTACACAACATTTGGTATCAGAGCTTTGGGATTTTAGGGTTTTGCTACTCCAAACAGGTCATCGTGGCATCTTCACTATAACTTTTTTTCTACGACGTTTCAAAAGCTGAAATTTTTAGGGTGCGAAGCTGAAATCCTAAGGAATTTTGTCTAGACATTTTAGAGCTTGGTTCGGAATATTTGCGGAGATATGATATGTGGAAGTTAGGTCTATTTTTAGGCTCCTAAACAGGTCATCGTGGAATTTGCGCTATAATTTTTTTTCTACGAAGGTTTGGAATCTGACATTCATATGGTGGGAATTTTAAATCCTGAGTAAATTTTTTAAAAAATTTCAGAGCTTGGTTCGCAATATTTTTGGAGATATGATCTGTGGAAGGTAGTGTTGTTTCAAGCTCCTGAATTTCATCTGAAAGAGGTGATCGTGGGAAAAGTTCAATAACTCTCTCTCTGGGCATCGGATTGGAGTGTCGTAAAAATTTGTCGCAATTAAATGGATTTTAGTTTCTTGTATATAAATTTCAGATACGAAGGATGAAACAGTGACACGTGGCAAGTCGTACAAGTTCACTCTACCGAACCAGTCCATAATTAGGTCATTGTGGGAGATTGGACACAACTTTGTCTTGGAGAATCCAAATTAGGTTAGACCTATGGCATTAGAAAGATAATTCAGAGGGCTACGTTGGTACCAAAAATCAAATATTTAAGTGCTACAATCACAAATATAATCCAATTTCAATATCGAGCTCCTCAAAAGCAAGAAAAAGGTGTGTATTTTTTTTTCCGAATTGCATAAGTCTTGTTTGAAGAATCAATTTGAATTGATTCCAAGGGCATATTGTAGAATAGATATCAGTATTGGGTTATAAAATATGCCCCGTAAAAATAATTCAACACCCATTAAGCCTTCAAAAGGCTCTACTATGACTCATGAATATGAAGAATTGCAACATGATCTATCAAAATTACAAGAGCAAGTGCAACAAATTTCACTCTCGCAAAGAGCAACAAAAAATGAAATGGAAGTTTTGAAGAAAGGTGTGGAAGCTAAGATGGATGGCGTGCAAGCTAAGATGGATGGCGTGGAAGCTAATATGGATGGCATGGAAGCTGGCATGGAAGCTAAGATGGAAAACATGAAGAATGATCTAAAAACAGACATTGAAGGTTTGACAAAGTTGATACAAGAATTTTTTCCTAATGGTGAAAAGATAGTTGAAGAACCTCATGATGAGAACAAAATCAATGTTAATCATGATTTCATAAACTCTCATGCTGGCGGGAAGAACCACCATATTCCAAAAATGGATATGAGGAAGTTTGATGGAAAGGATCCTGTAACATGGATACTACAAATGGAGCAATATTTTGATCTCCATAACGTGAAAAACACACAAAAGGTACGCATTGCAACTTTACATTTAGAACAAAATACATTTGTATGGTATCGATGCCTTTTCTCCTGTAAAAAAATTGTCACTTGGTCTATTTTTACGGAAGAAATGATAGCACATTATGAGGATACAAAGAGCAACACCTTTTTTAACCAATTGATAAATCTCAAAAAAAAGGGTTTAGTGGGGCAGCACATTGAGGAATTCCAAAAATTGAATATAAGGGTAACTGATATTCCAGAGGAACACATGATTGATCTCTTCATAGGCACTTTAAAGGATAATATCCAACATGAATTTCTCGTTTTGGAACTAGATTCATTGGAGAAGGCATTCAGGTTGGCAAGAAAAGTTGAATGTAAAATAATGGCGACAAGGAAGCCTACCACTCAATTCTATAAAGAAGGAAGTGTTGCTACGCCTAGATTTCCACAACCTACAAGGTCGACACCACAACAATTGGAAGAAAAAAGAGCAAAAGGGCTTTGCTACAGTTGTGATAGAAAATACACTAAAGGTCATAAGTGTGCTGAGAAGAAATTATTTTACATAGATTGTGAAGAGGAGGAAATGAGTCTGACCATATTGTGTAATGCATTGGCAGGAATTACCACTCCTCAAACTCTCAAGATAGAAGGACATATCAAGAAGAAAAAGGTAATAGTGTTGATTGATTCAGTAGCACCCATAATTTTATTCATTGTAAGGTAGCCAAGGAATTAAATTGTTTCCTATACCCAGCACCAGAATGTCAAGTGATGGTTGCAAATGGAGGAACTATAAATTGCTCGGGAAAATGCCATAATATCAAGCTAACCATGGGGGAATATGTGTTGACAAGTCCAATGCTTTCCATTCCCATGGGAGGTGCTGATGTTGTACTAGGAGTACAATGGTTACAATCTTTGGGGACGGTAGCTTTTAATTTTCAAGAACTTTTCTTGAAATTTTTTTCAGAAGGAAAGGAAGTCGAATTACGAGGTATTGAAGGGAAGCCAGGAAGGATAATAAGCTCTAATGGCATGACAAAGCTTCTAAAGAAAGAACAACGAGGCGTAATTGCACAATTATGCTCACTAGAAGTTCCAACATCAAAATCATCTATTTCTGCACATCTCCAACAAGTCTTGGACAATCATTCCAAGGTGTTTGAAACTCCCAAAGGACTCCCACCTATTCGTGATCATGATCATGCTATTCATTTGATTCCAGGAAGTGTTCCTCCAAACATCAGGCCTTATAGATATCCTTACTTTCAAAAGAGCGAAATTGAACGTATGATTGCAGAAATGTTAGAGGCGGGTATAATTCAACCTAGTCAAAGTTCTTTCTCTGCTCCTGTAGTATTGGTACACAAGAAGGATGGATCATGGAGAATGTGTCCGTATTATAGGGAGCTCAATAAGCTCACCATTAAAGACAAATTTCCCATTCCTGTGATTGATGAATTATTGGATGAATTACATGGAGCAATTTATTTTACCAAGTTGGATCTTCGTTCAGGATATCATCAAATTAGAATGAAGATCGAAGATATTCCAAAAACAACATTTCGAACTCATGAGGGTCATTATGAATTTTTGGTCATGCCTTTTGGCCTTACCAATGCACCTTCTACATTTCAAGGGTTGATGAATTCCATTATCAAACCCTTCCTTAGAAAATTTGTGCTAGTATTTTTTGATGATATACTAATCTACAGCAGGTCTTGGAAGGATCATGTTGAACATGTTGACAGGGTGCTCAAACTATTGCATGAGAAACAATTATATGCAAAAAAATCCAAATGTTTCTTTGGAGTACAAGAGGTGGAATATCTGGGTCATATTGTATCTCACGAGGGTGTTAAAGTAGACCCTAACAAATTAAAGCCATTAAGGAATGGAAAGTCCCCACAACCATAAAGAAGTTGCGAGGATTTCTCGGGTTAACAGGGTATTATCGCAAGTTTGTTAAGAATTATGGGAGAATAGCAGCATCTCTAACAACATTATTGAAGAAAGATGCATTTTCATGGACTCCTGAAGCAACTAAGGCCTTTGAACGTCTTAAGGAGGCAATGTGCCATGCACCGGTCTTAGCTACGCCAGACTTCACAAAAACCTTTATTGTGGAATGTGATGCCTCAGGAAATGGAATTGGTGCAGCTTTAATGTAGGAAGGAAGACCCATTGCTTTTGAAAGTCGTCCAATCAAAGGAAAGTATTTACAGAAACCTATTTATGAGAAGGAAATGTTAGCAATACTGCATGCACTAAAGAAATTGCGAACTTACCTAATGGGAAGACACTTCAAGGTAAAAACTGATCATGATAGTCTTAAACACTTTTTTGAACAAAGACTATCTTCAGAAGAGCAGCAAAAATGGGTCACAAAGATGTTGGGTTATGACTTTGAAATAATCTACAAAAAAGGAAAGCTTAATGTTGTTGCAGATGCACTCTCAAGAAAGAATGAAGAGGTGGAAGCATTGCTTTGTGCCATTTCTATTATCCAACCGTATTGGATAACCGAAGCAAGAGATGAATGGAAGAAGGACAAAGATGTATGGACACTCATTCAGAAGTTGCAGCAAGATCCTAGTACATCTGATACATTTAGTTGGAAAAATGATTCCTTATGGTACAAAGATCGCTTATATCTTTGTAAGAATTCCCAACTAAAACAAAAGATTCTTCTTGAATTGCACACTTCTCCTTTAGGAGGACACTCAGGATTTTTAAAAACTTACCACAGGGTGAAGAAAGAATTTTTTTGGGATGGCCTTAAATCTGATATTCAAAAGTTTGTGGCGGAATGTTTGGTTTGCCAGCATAATAAAGTGGAGACAATTAAGACCCCGGGACTTCTACCACCTTTATCCATTCCAAGCCAACGTTGGGAGGATATTTCAATGAATTTTATCACAGGTTTACCTAATTCCAAAGGAAAGAATGTCATCATGGTGGTTGTTGATAGACTTACCAAGTATGCACACTTTTGTGCATTATCTCATCCATTTAAAGCAAGTACAGTTGCTACTAAATTTATGGACATAATTCAAAAGCTACATGGAAGCCCAAGGGTTATTGTGAGCGACAGAGATCCAATTTTTACTGGAAATTTTTGGACAGAGTTATTTTCTTGTTTGGGTACTCAATTAGCTCATAGCTCATCTTATCATCCTCAATCTGATGGTCAAACTGAGATAGTAAATAAATGTTTGGAAGGATATCTTCGTTGTTTTGTATCTGATAAACAAACACAATGGGTCAAGGGGTTACCTCTCGCTGAATGGTGGTATAACACTTCCTTCCATACTGCAGCAAAAATGACCCCATTTATGGCACTTTATGGATATCATCCACCATCGATCACATCATCTTTAAGGGAAAATTCGAAGGTTCAAGCAGTGGAAGATCACATCGAGCATCAGCAAGAAGTTCTCCAACTCTTAAAGGATAACCCGAATTTGGCACAAAATCGAATGAAACAACAGGCAGATCAACATCGTAGCGAGAGAAGTTTTGATGTAGGAGATTGGGTATTTTTACGGCTACAACCATATAAACAAATGTCCCTCAAGCAAGTTAAGAAGGATAATAAATTATCGCCAAAGTACTATGGTCCTTACAAGGTGTTGCAAAAGATTGGTACTATGGCATACAAATTGGAGCTTCCTGCTTCTTCGCGAGTACATCCAGTTTTCCATGTTTCATGCTTAAGGAAGGTTATAGGTGAAAATCTTCCAGTTCAAACAGTATTGCCAGAACTTGATGGGGAAGGGAAAATCATATTGGAACCTGAAGCAGTCATGGAAAAAAGAACTCGACAACTACGGAATCGATCAATTTCAGAGTATCTCATCAAGTGGAAGAACTTACCCACCGAAGATTCTACATGGGAGGATGAGAATTTTATACAGAAGCACCCAGAGCTACTCAAGCGTTGAGGACAACACTTTTTTGAAGGAGAGGGGCATGTTAGGTCCCTATATTACTAGTATAGTACCTTATTGTTGTTAGTGTAACCTCTTTATTGTTATTATTGTACCCTTGTAACCCCCATTTTGTTATTATTGTGCCCTTAAATTATTATTGTTAGGTCGGCTAGGATTACATTGTGGCCCACTAGGATTACATTATGGCCCCATGGACTCCTATATATAGAAAGGAGGTTTTGTAAATTGTATCATCCAAGAATTGTTCATTTATGTAATGTATTGGTGGTTTCCCCCTCGAAGTGGCTCATTTCTAAGGTGTTGATATCTCTTTTCTTCTCTTTTTGGAGCTGGTTACACAACACAAGGTCACCTTAAGGAAGTGGAACCGACACCACATAACTACACAGATCTTCTACACCTACTACATGACACCCAAGATCCATCCAAACCTTACAAATGTTTAGCCCCTGAGACAAGTTGACCTTTTAGTGCATCAATACCTCATTCGCTCCCTTGATATTGGTAAGAGTGCGACTGGAACACTCTAGTCACTCACACAACATGAGAATGCATGCGACTAGAGACTTTTATAGGTAGTTCTGAGCCTGCGACCCTGAATTCTGTGCCACTTTTCAAGCCCAAGGCTCAGGTCACTGCCCATAAATCCATGTCACTTCTAGAACTGAAAGATAACAATACAATAATGATATAAATGTAATCACTTGAACAAGGACTTGAATGGACCCCTACTAGCCATGACATGCATTTCGTCAAACGTGTCACAAATATATGCTAGACAAGTTTAAATAACAAATCTAAGCATAGGGGTATCATACTTATCTGAGAATCGCTAAGAATCACTGGTGCCTTATATCATTAACTGCATTTTCATCTACTAGGTCATACATTCATTTTTTATTCATTTAATATCAAAACATGATGAGAGCCATACATCACCATTGTCATAATACATGCTTATAACTAGCATAGTAACAACATAAATTTCAAGGTTATGTTATCCATAAAATCCACATATAAACAAGTATATTACTCATGATATATCAAGTAGGAATAAACTCATATTAATTTATGAAAAGGCCAACAAGTTTTGGGACTTCCATGAACCACCCGGCCATAGATTGCTTGAACCAGATATTTCTTCCATCTAATCATCCCCATGCCATATTGCAAGCATGAATGTGGGGCTGAAACTGAAAATCAACCAGGTATTCCCAAGGCTACACCACCACACCCTAATCAATAAGACTAGGCTTTACTACAATACACACCGTATCACTAGTCCATAAACCATAAACATACAATAATGGGATTTACAGCAATCCACACTGGATCAATAGGCCAACACAAACATGGATTCCACTGAATCTCTCCACCTAAATTGTGAGGAATGTTTCCATCTCATATACTGTGTATCCCGCCATTACAGGTCAAGGGATTCCTTGGCCTACGCGTTCTTCAACATTTGAGCTTTACTGTTTATCCCAACCCAGGATTCCTAGGGCCAATGAGGGGTACCCACCACTACACTTTACCATGTATCCCTCAAATACCATTCAAGGGATTTCTAGGCTCAATAGATTTGTTCACATTCAATATTTACCATGTATCCCATCTCGAGATTCCTAGGTCTTGTGAATAATAATGAGACCACCCAACTTAACTTTGAGTCCATCCAAAAATTGAGTTCAATCAAAACATGAGAACCCACCACCATGGCTATCCAGAAATGGAAAGGCTAGGCTGAAAACATTATCACACCTAGAAAAACCCATGCCAATAACAACAATAGAACCAAGAATCCACATGAAGCACTAGGCATGCCAAATATAGAAAGGAAATTACACATGTGAATTGATACCTACTAAGAAAATTGTGGTAGTTTCTTGATCTCGCTCTTCCTTGCTTCCTCCTTCCTTCCTCTTGCCTTTTTTTTCCTTTCTTGATCCAATGCTGAATTTTTCCAAGAAAAATCTAAGTGTCCAAGAGTGTGAGAGAGAAATAATAGAGAGAGAGCTCCAAAATGGGATGAATGCAAGGTACCGAATGATACTCAAAATCCTTTTTATCAATGAGGCCTATATTCTCTTCATTTTCCATTATTTTCCTTCATTTTCCTCCTCACATGTAACATGTGACCTTTCACCTTCCTTTTCTTCTAATTTCCATTATTTTCATAAATAAATTGCCAAAACTCCATTTTTCTTTTCCAAATCCTTATCTATTTCCTTTGCTAATTTCCTTAGCCATAATAAAGCAAAGGAACACCTACACTAGGAATTTTTTCTCAAATTTCAACTTCGGATAAGTTTCCCAACAACCATGGTTATTATTTTTTCCTTTATTAACTTTTATTACTTGGAATTTTCACTAGGGTTGTTACAAACTGTGGGCAATAATTGGCTCTCTATGCCACCTTTCTCTGAACAACTGTTCTTCCAAGGATCAAATTCCATCAAGTAATAAGTTCTTTGGAAGGCCATATAATACAACATATTTAGGCTTTGTTTGGTGATTTATACCACCTAAAGGCTAGAGGTCATTTTATTTGATAGGACATGCCTTCTTGAGTTAGATAAACATCTTAATATAGTTAGTTTACACTTGGAACCACGGCACTAGGTGCTTTATTGTTGTTTTTTACTCTTTTTATCCTATCAGCCTTAATTCCTTTCAGTCATGATTGTCTTGACATCATTGCACTACCTAGGAATTTTTCACCAATAGTTTGAGGCCTTCACCCTTAGTTTCCATTAGGAAATATTACTCCTCCCCGTCGAGTTACAGTTCATCCTCCTAGTCCTCCATCGATTCCTTATTCCGACTTTGGTTATACTGTATCTTCTAGTACTTCCTTTGATTCTGTGTCTTCTCAACCCTATACTTTCACCATGTCAGGCCCCAATGTGGGTGCGTGAAACAAAGGTGGTAATCTAGGTACTAACCAGGATAACCCCAAAAGTGGAACCTCTTTTGATATGGTCAATCCTACTCCATTGCTACCCTTTATGGCTCATTTGAGTCTCCCTAATTTTAACTAACTTATCAATGACCTTCTTCTCCATGACCGCAGTTTTCTTGCTGTTCCTACTAATATTCCTTCAGACATACCCGAGTTTGAATTAAATCCTATATAAGATCCAAGAAATCAAGTTTGCTCATTTCATATATGATGTTCATCTAATTACATCACTGAAAGATCCATTCATCTTCGTCTCTTCCAACACACTCTTATTGGATTTGTTGCTAAGTGGTACGTAGATCAACCTAGGGCCACTCATTCCATTTTCGTGACTATTGAAAAATACTTTCTATCCTATTTCCAGTTACCTCTCTGTTATGACACTGGTACCAAACTCTTGACTTCTTCCCATTAAACTTATGCCACTCGCCTATCTAACCATGTACAATAATCATGCAGAAGGAGGAGCATGTGTAGGGACATTGAATTAGAAGACCATGTTCACATGGATTGGTTTCTTAGATCTCTTTTGTCCCTCATAGGTAAACATGTAAATTTACACTTCCCCGATTCTAAGTAATATTCACTCCAAGTAGCTTTGAAATATGAACTTATCTATACATAGTCAAGATATGTTTATACCGTCCTCCTCGATCTTCCTCGTCCTGGTGTCGCTAATGCATTGGGGAAATATCATGTTGCGGATGATATCATTGGATCCATTTCACACCCTTAAACTCCACCATATAATCCACCTCCAATGATTTATGGTCAACCATTGGGGGGACGAATTGGTATTATTCTTATCCCAATCCTTCACATGGAAACAATTATCCAGATCCCATCATGTCATATGCATATTCCCATCCACATCAACATATGTTAGGGCTATTTTTGGATACACTTGTTTCCCCTTATCCTTATTATCCGTATGCAATGGCTACCACTCCGGCCCTGCCGGCACCAACTCCCTTTCCCCCCATGCCTCCTCCACCTCTACCACAACAACAACCTCCTCCTCAAGTTCAAGTGTATGCTCAACAATGTGAAACCAATTCCCCTAAACCTAAGAAGAAAAAAATGGTGAAAGGTAACCAGAATCAACAATCTTAGGGTAACTAGGATCCACCACCTAATGGACCTCAGGGAAACTAGCCTCTTCAGACGAATAAACCTTGTGCCTATTGTGACATAATTGGAAATTATACTAATGAGTGTCCCCTTTTACCTTATATGTTCCAAGTATGGGAGGCTTAAGAAACTGCTTTGAGAGGAAAACAACCCATTGCTCCACTTCCTCCACCCCCTGCTTCATCTCAACCGGTTGTTCTTACCAATCCTTTTCCCTATTAAGGATATATAGTTTCTCAACCAACACAAGGTCATGTACCTCCCCACCCTTCGTAATTTGGTCACAATGATTATCATACCCTTATTATAAATTCTGATGGAGTCAATACTGAATAAGTCAACCTTAAATATCAATCACACCAATATGACAAGCCACTTGCTAAGTTAGTGACTGAGTCCCAACCTAAAGTTTCGATAGAGCCCCTGTCATCATCAAATGGTACCTTACAGATCCCTCGACCTAAGGTATAGGTTATCCCTAATATCCCCAAAGGTCGATTACATCGAAACAATGCTTCTGAAGTCGCCTGTACCTATAGGATAGTAGATGACTTGGTGCAATCTCATGCTTCCATGTCAACCTTAGAAGTCCTACAGATGTGGCCATGACAACGAAAACTCTACTTTAAACTTTGGATGCTATGGATACCTCTGATGATCGCATGCTTGTCTTTAACATTGAATAATTGGAGCATACCCCTTCATACATCTGTTTCCTTTCAAATACTAGTCTCCATAAGAAACACCAATATTCAACGGTGTATAAAATATGAAGGCTCCTCCACCTTTATGATAGCCACTATTTTTTGGAAGAAAATTGGTTCACCTAACCTGTCCCCATCCACCATCACTCGTCATGCTTGGGACGGTCATCCCTCACATCCCCTTGGCTTATATCACAACTTTCCAATTATTTTTTCCAGCCAAAAAGTCTCAATTGACATCGAGGTCAATGATTCCCCATTATCTTATAACATCCTCTTGGGTCATAGTTCCACCTATGCCATATCTATTGTCACATATACAACATTTCACAAGATGTTATTTCCTTGTAATGGAAATATCGTCACTGTCAATCAATTGAATTAATATGATCCTATGTGCTAGAGTTCCCCTTAGTCTACTATCTCATTGATGACTGGAAAGAATATTTTCTTGTCCCTCACCAATTTCTCTCTGGGATTCTACAAATATATCATTTTTCTTGGTGGTTATTATGGTCCACTTCCTACCCCCTCATAGCCTAACTCTTCCATTTTTTGCATGCTTCAAGCATCACTAGATGCTAACAAGTGGTCTCGTACACCTTTAGAACAAGTAGCCCCTCTGCAACATGTTTCTTCCAACTCAACCCAAACCTTAAGAATAATTCCTCAAGGTATATTTCCTTCTAATGGTATCTCTCATATTCCCTTCCATATCATAACTATTCCCCCAAGTCTTAACCATTCGAGAGCAGTTCCTCTAGGTCATTATCCTTCTGGCTAGATACCTTTCTTATTCCCACCACCTGTAATAATTTTTTTTCCATGTTATGGATACATTGAGTCTTCCTTATATCACCTTAGGGATCCCAGTATGGTACATTGATCCTCCCACAAACACTCCCCATGATCAACTAAAATCTTACATTGCTTTGACCCTAGTTAACCTTTTTTCCTACCCCTTCCTTCGATTTAGTTCCACAAAAGCCTCAACATGAACCTACTCTTGTTTCAAAAGCATCTAGTGAGGGAGGTAAATCCCGCATAAAGGGACCCAAAGACAAGGCACCAAAACTAAATTCATCTCCTCTTAAGCCTCCAAAGCATGCTCCTCCATGTGCTTTGTGTGATTTTGTTGAACACGCCACCAATAATACTCATGAGCTTCATCATATCATAACATTTTCTCTGATACCGTTACTAAATCCAATATTCTTGAGGTCCATGTCACCTTACCCAAGTCAGATAATAAGAATAGGTCATTACTCACAAATCACCCTCGTGATTTGTGTGACAACTATGGCCATTATTATCATCATTGTACCCATCTCGAAGACTTTTGTGATAAAATTCAAGTCCTTCATGAATTATATTCTGCTCGTAGTGCATCCACTTCCCCTCTACCTGTAGGTTATGGTCCAACTATTGCACCAGAACAGGAGGTCTCTCAACAACCCATGCTGATCCCTCCTCCTGATGTCAAGATGACAGATAGTACCACCCCTATTCTCAACCCATCTTCATCCATAGTATAAATCTATTGGGACTCTTTTGGAGTTTTGTATTATGATTCTGTCGAACCTTTTTTAATGAACACTTTAGTCTTAACATCAGTATATGTCCTTTATACTAGTTATCGGTCTCCTCTTTGTCACAATGTGCATGTGGACTTTGTCTCTCATGACGATTTTTCAATTTTCTCCTCCTCATCTTCTCTCTTCCTCCTATCCCCCCATCTTTCATTCTGATGAATACATCATGCAATCCATGACCACCCTTGATTATCCTTGGGATGATATGCACCATCATGTGTATTTCCTTCCATAGCCAACCCATGATCAATATGTTGTGGAGTCTAAAGAATTCATTCATGGTGAATTCGAATGGTTTAGAAATCTCATTCTTGCACCAGATGCTTTTGAAGAAGGAATACAAATAACATCTCCCCTACCATAAAAACTAACATTTTGAATAAACCAGGAATCAAAGAAAATATCACCTTGGGGGAAAAATGCACCCTGGACGAAATTGATTCTTACACTAAGTTATTCAAATAATTTCATGATGTTTTATCTTGGTCTTATTTTCAGATGCCTAGACTCAATCCCACCACTGGTTAACATCATATCGACACATGGCCTGATGCCATTCCAGTCTTCTAAAAATGGAGACCCATTCACCCTTCCAAGAGTGAGGCTATGAAAGACGAGATCGATAAGCTCAAGTAGGTTGGTTTTATCTATCACATTTAATACATGATATGGGTGTCCAATCATGTTCCTTTTCTAAAGAAGAAAGGCACCATTCATGTTTGCACAAAATTTCGTGATCTGAGAAAAGCTTGTCTTAATGAAAAATTTCCCATGCCTTTCATTAACCAAATCATTAATGAGTATGCAGGGCATGTGGTTCTTTCCTTTATGGATGGATTATTCAGATATAAATACATAAGAATCCATTATGCTAATAAAATTAAAACCGCCTTCATTAGGCCATGGGGAAATTTTTCTTATAAGGTTATTCCTTTCAGTTTAAATAATGTTGGGGCCACTTTTCTGCGTGTGATGTCCTGTTATTTTCACGTCATGGCTCATATTATTATTTCATATCTATATGATCTCACTGCTCATTCTAAGCTTCAACCACAACACCTTCATGATTTATGTACCATATTCCTTCGATGTTGTATGTATAACATTCACCTTAATCCCTTTAAGTGTGTTTTTTTTGTTCCTATAGACCAATGTTTTTGCTTCATTGTGTCCAAATATAGTATCAAGCTTGAACCTCTCAAAGTTCAATCCATTCTGAAAGTTCCTCCTCCTCATACCCTTTGAGAGTTGCAAAGCCTCCAATTAAAGCCAACATTCTTTGCTAATTTTATGCCACTAGTGTGCATGTATTTCTGAGACTAGCTCGATCTAACATTTCATTTATTTGGAATTACCAAGCTCAATAGTATTTTTATACCCTCAAATGTGCTCTCACTTCCTCTCCCTTTATCAGTCCACCTACCCTTGAAAGGGAATTCAATTTGTATATATTAGCTTCCTCCTACTTGGTTGTCTAGGTCTTAATATAGGAAGGTCGTTTTGGAAATTACCACATCATATATTATATTAATAAGAGCCTTAACAATCCCCATGTGTCCTACGCACATGAAGAAAATTTTGCCTTGGTTGTTGTCTACTTCGCTCAAAAGCTTCCTTATTATATATTTACGCGTACCACTAAATTTGTGACTAATTCCAACCTCATGGCCTTCCTGTTGATTAAAAGGATCATCAATGGGAATTACAACATCCTCACCTACTTGCGAACCCAATAAATTTCCCCCCATCTTAACTGTGATGATCAATGACATATTCAACATCAATCCCCTCTTCATATCCTCATCAATGGAAATATCTATCATCGTAGTTTCGACATTTTCCTTCGTCGTTGTCTCAGGCATGCTCAAGTTGAGAAATTTCTCAATGCCTATCAAGGTGGCACTTGTGTTGGTACCCTGTCATTATCATTCAATAATTCGATCTAGAATTTCGCACACCCAAGCTTGAGAAATTTTTTCCCCTTGCTGAATTAATATTATAATTTCCTACTAGTATGACTGATCCGTCGATAAATTATGACCTTCCATATGAACACTTTTTTTCCATCACCTTTTATGACCCTTGGTATGGTGACATCCTCACCTACTTGCGAACCCAATAAATTTCCCCCCATCTTAACTGTGATGATCAATGACATATTCAACATCAATCCCCTCTTCATATCCTCATCAATGGCAATATCTATCATCGTAGTTTCGACATTTTCCTTAGTCATTGTCTCAGGCATGCTCAAGTTGAGAAATTTCTCAATGCCTATCAAGGTGGCACTTGTGTTGGTACCCTCTCTCAAATGGTCACTTGAGAGAAGATCATGCACGTTGGTTATTTTTGGCCTTCTCTCTTTAGCGATTGCATTGAGGCAATTAGACTCAGTCCCAAGTGTAATTTATTTTCCCCTAAGAATCGATATCCACCTTCTCACCTCCATCCTATCATTACAATCGGTCATTTCTGTAAATGGGATATTGAGTTAATGGATTTCGAACCCCATATGCTAATAATCATAAGTATATTATCATGGTCGTCAACTATCTTACCGAATGGGTTGAATCCATACTTATGTTCAATAACACTGCAGCTACTAGAACGATCTTCTTCTCTAACCATGTTATCGCTTGATTCAGGGTTCTAAAACAATTGGTTTGTAACCATGGTCGATCCTTTGAATATGAGATATGGCGTGAGATATCCTCTTTATTGGGATTTGAACAACAATATTCATCATCTTATTACCCCAAAAGTAATGGCTAAGTTGAAGCAGTCAATAAAATTCTTAAATCTAAGCTTCAGCGGACGGTGAAAAAAAACAATACCGATTGGCATCTTATGCCCTTCCCTTCTTTTTGGGCCTGTAGAACCTTTGCTAAAAATTCCACTGGGTTTACTCCTTTCCACCTTGTTTTTGCAGAGGAGGAAATCTTACCATTTGAGTGTGAAATCCCCTCCCTACACATTTTTTTCAAACTCCTTCTGGACACCAAACCTTTAGAACAATGACTTATCATGCTTTAACATTTCAATGAAGACTATTGTGTTGCATTGAAAACCATCGAAGTAGCCAAAAAGCACACCAAATCTTAGTATGACCATAAAATCCACCCTCGTGCCTTCAATGAAGGTGACCTTGTTCTTATCTATGACCAAGCTCATGATGTACCGAGGCATGGGAAGTTTGAACCATTATCGTTAAGTCCTTACATCATTCATAGGTATTTGGGTAATGGGGCATATATTTTAAAGGGTCTAGAAGAAGAAATACTTCCTAACCCTCACAATGCACTCTATCTGAAGAAAGTTTACCTATAGCATTTCCCATTGAAACACATGTCTATTTTTATTTTCTAGACATTGGGTGTTTTCATCCCCCATTATCTCATTTGTTGTCTTCTTACGTATTTTATATTGATCCATCATCCACACTTCATATAGATTAAGACGATGGTGAGAGTCGCTTCTCGAGGAATATAACCTCAATAACTTGGGAAATTTTCACCCCTTTTCATTCTTTAGTTCACTCCAACAATGTGTGAATTGGATCTTCCACCAATAACCATGCTGAATATGATGCTGTGACAATTCTGTTAGCCAATTCCCTTGATCGTCACATCCTTCACCTTCATGTTTTTCTTTATTCCTTGCTACTTGTCATGAAATGAAACGACATTTATCATTTGTGTAATCATGTTCTATTTAGAAAATATATACAAGTTAAGCTTTTGGCATGTAAATTTGAATCCATTACATTCAGTCACATTCCTAGAGCACAAAATCACTATGTCGATACCAATGCAAATAACATTCTATATTGGAATTTATCACATACATATACAATAAGAAAACCATAACATAATCAAATGGAGAACCAAAATTGTCACAAAAGGATGCATAACCATACTATGTATCCTAATATCCAACATATAGTGCTTGGAGTCCAAAAATCTAATACATCCAACATTCCCATAGCATGTTACAAAAAAATAATGAGGACCCACATGTCCCTATGCCTAGTCACTATCATCTAGAGGTCCCCAAGCCAATGACTCCATACTACTAGCCTATAAGTCTCGAAATTCCTTACTGACCATAGCTATGCACCTCATGATACCTCACCATTCGGAGGGAAGACCAATGTAATCATATATCTATTAATATTCTAACTCATTCCATTCGTGCTCCTTTACCCTAGTTAGTAACATGTTGAACCTATGACAGAGGTCCTCTAGTAGGGAATCACTATCTAATATCTGTTGTGATGTCGAACCACCCTGATCTTCAGCCCTAAGGCACTTGGGCTCGACCTGTATATCCTGCTAGCTTCACCAGTTCTATATATGCACACCATAAGTTTTTAAATAAGTACCACATACACATATTTTCGAAACATTACATGAAATAAAAATATAGAAAATTTCACTTAAAATTTGGACCCCGTGTTCATATTGGTGGAAGTGCTAAGTCATTATCTCCCTCATAGTTTATTCCACTATAAGGATAGTCATCTATGTACAATGGAATATAGTCCCAATATGATAATAACTCATGTAGGAACACCCGTTCGACTCCTCTTCCTCCACCTCATCAGAGTAGCTTCCCCCATAGGAACATCCTGGGATCTTGTGGTCCCCCATCATGAATCTGTACATGTGGTTGAATGGTCAGGATCTTCTAAAAGAAGAATGAACACAAATGTACCAAGTGAGCAATTATCATTGGTTCGTCACCTTCATAGTGTCAACTATAATTTCAATGATGATAGGAACATCTGGGCCCACCCTTAGTAGGTCCCTGCCAATACACTCTACACAAGCATGATATTCCCCCCCAGTTATGTGATGAAAGTCATGAGTACCCAAAATCCGCACAACTTCTCCTCCTGTAGCTCATGTCTCGAGCCTCTCTAATTCACTGATTTGGATGGTTGTTCCCTTTGCAAGAACCGTTTGGTACACAATGATAATCCACAAAATTCCATATATGCCTCCAACAAGGAAGCACTGAATGTATCTCTCCCCCTTACCCCCCTCCCGCCCCCCCACGCCCAGGGGGGAAAGTCCTATCAAAAAGTATATATGCTATATCATGATATTGATCCTATGTTCTTTTACTCAAAAGGCCTCATTATCTGGGTCCCATTAGCTAACAATCCTCCATATCAAGGGCTAACCAACCCTCATCAATGGGTTCTACAATAACTTAAGAACCACATACTGAGGGAGAACGTCTATGACTACGAGGCTCCCCTAAATCTCATCATGAACATCTTCCAAATATTCTTCTCACAATTGGACCTTTAACTCTACCATACCTGCAAAATCCCATTATGTTTTTTTTAGTTTAGATTCAAAGGCATACACTTCTGGTTCTCACCTCTAGCTCAATAGATACCCCCAGTCATGCTTTTCCTCTTAGGTGAAAATGCAGTACTCCAAAAACTGTGTTGGACACACTTATTTTCCCAGCTTGTGCATTCCAAAATGAGGAACATGGCCCCAAAATTTCATTACGACCATGAGGATTATTTGGTGTTTTCCCCATTGAATTGAAGCACTAATTTGAAAATCTAATCCAGAAAAATTGATGAGTAAGGTTAGGCCACCTAGCTCTAACTTGAAAATACTAATTATAACGATCATTTTTTCTACTACGGTCTCCATAAGATTTAGGATCTTCTCCTTCTCTCCAAATTCTCCAATAACTCACTATGAAAATGAATTGGATTTGGGGGCAAGAAGCCCTTTCACAGGAAAAATCCTAGTTTTTCCGTCGCTCATTGTGACCAAACTATAGCTTGGTTTGATGAACTGTCAACACCATTGGAAATATTTAACTGAGTTTTATAATGGGTCTCCCTTTGTTTTTGGTAATTTTACACTTCATTACGAAGCCATTTTTCCATGAGATTTCACTGTACTACGAGTTAAAACCAAATTTCTTCATATGAGTTGCCTCCACTCTAGTAACACTTTACCTTTGCACTTTTCGATTCATGTGTCAATTTTATTCATGATTAACCATTATTTACTTATGTTTTTATGGTCCCCTCTAGGCCTCTCCCATGTGCCATCATCATCGAATCATCGTTCCTCATTACATCCGAGATGAGTCACCCCTGCATTCATTGAGTCCCTTCTGAGTACCATTGAGTCCCATTACTTTGTTCCATCCACATTTGCATCACATTCATCCCATTTTTATCGCTTTTTCTTCCAACTATATTGTTCTATCTCTGAAAAGACTTCGTTTGAGTAATTGACCATTCCCTTAGGAATCGAGTCAGTCACTACCAGTTCAACCATGCATATTACGCTTTGACAAGGGAAGTCAGTAGTCTTTCATTCACCTAATTTCCCTCCATCACCATCCATGGTGCTATTCCATCAGTCACTTTACTATAATATTGTGTGCCTTTGTTTAGGACTCCTCATTTCCTCAACTCTACAGGCCTTCGTCTATCGACTTTAGCACATTAATTCTAGAAGTGTGGTCTAGAGGATGGTGTACCTTTGTTCCAACTTTCATTATTTTTTGTTTCCTCATATCAAGAAAAGGGAATCATCATTTCCTTTTTACTAGGTTTTTTCTCATGTGCTTGACTCCATCTCATCATAAAACAATTGAAAAATGTAAACTTGGTGGTTTGGTGATCCCGTAGATTGTAATAGTTTTTCTCGGGTGTGTGTGAGATGTTCCGAACCTCATGAGAGGGTGGAAATTTAGGTATCCCCCCACATGCCAATATTTCATCCGATTAAGACCCAACCTTAGATGCAGTTGATGGGTTCAGTTTCAGCTACTTGCAGCACCCACAACATGCATGTCTCCTTAATATGATCCATTGAGATCTTCAGAGCCCTTTCCTATTCAGTGGGGATTCTTTGGTTTTGATTTCACCTCACCATGTTAGCTCGAGGGAAATTATTTCTCATGTACTCATATGTCATTGAATTAAGTCTACACCTCTTTTATTTCAGGCACATTATGTATATGGGATTCATTGTATTATTTTATAGCACATTAATGCCAAGATATCATGTCTCATTTACTTTGTATCTCAAACCAACATTGTTGGGCTCACCATTATTATTTGTACTCAATTATCTCATTGGGCATGTGTATGCATCCCCTGTCTCATTTGAAATCATGTACTCGAAAATAAAGGGAGACTTATATCAGTTTCGTAGGTATCTTCCCCTCTATTCCTTAGTACTTCCTTACATTTCTTTAACTCTCTCTCTCTCTCCCCCCTTTTGTGTGTTGTGGAGGTGTAACCTACAATGTATTTTGATCATGCAATTTTATCCAAACACTCATACATTGGGAGGCAATCTGTTATCACCAAAAAATGATCACCTATTTATTTCGAACTATGTGGATCGAAAGAAACCATGTAGGATTCCTTTTACCATAATAAATCACTTTCACCATGGGAAATAATTTAGTAAACAATTTTTATTAAATTATTTCTTATTAAAATTAATAAACCCCAAGAAAATAATTGAATAAACCATTATTTATTTAATTTTCTCTTGTAATAATTAGTAATTCATTATTTGATAGTTATTCTTTGTTGAATTTGACTAATTCATTATTTGATAGTTATTCCTTAATTCTATTTTTGGAATAATTTTTAAATCACTATTTAATAATTGCTTAAATTTCACACCTTTCTTAATCCTTGTGAAATTATTAATACATCATTTTATTTGTTAATTATATCAAGATAAAGGTATTTGACCATTTTGAATATCTTTTCCCTCTCCAAAAAAATATAATGAAGTATTCCCAATGGTTAGATCTTGATTTGGTCAACAGTATTTTATTATTTCCCATTTTCAAGATCAACCCAATTAATTTTTATAAATAAGATTGTTTTCCATTCATTTTTCACCATGATCATTATCATCATCACCATTATCGTCTTCTAGAATTCGAGCTCCCACTAGAGTTCTATTTTTTGTTTTGGGTTTTTCACACATTGAGAGAGAGAATCGATCACTCAAGCACAAAGGAAATCAATGGACCCATCCCATGAAGAGTGATTTTTAGACCCTTCTTGTAGATCTCATTCACCAGGTGTTATTAATAAAATATTATTCATTTTAAAATTCTTTCCATATTGGGTTATTACATTGGATATATATTGCTTTTTTTTGTTTTGGATAGCGTATAATATTTTTGCTTCAGGGTTTTGTCATTTTTTTTATTACATATCTAAACAATAAATATCCACATAATTTTGTTAGGGTCACTTGTCACGAGTGACTTAAGTGAATATTTTTTGGTACATCTTCACGAAATTTTTACACTAACATGTTGAACACATAAAAGGTAGGCATTGCATATTTATATTTAGAAAAAAATAAATTTGTGTGGAATCGATGGATTTGTTCTCGTAAATAAATTTTCACATGGAAATTTTTTGTGGAATAATTGGTAGCATATTATGAGGATATAAATAGGAATACCTTCTTTAGCCAATTGATAAATCTCAAACAAAAGAGTTCAATGGAGGATTACAATGAGGACTTCCAAAGATTGAATATCAAGGTAAATAATATTCTAGAGGATCATAGGATTGATGTCTTCATACGAAATTTATAGGATAATATCCAACATGAGGTGCGCCTTTCAGAACCTGATTCATTGGAGAAGGCATTAATGGTGGAAAGAAAATTTGAAAGAAAATTTATGGCAAAAAAAGAAGTTTACCACTCACAACTATAAAGAGGGAAGTGTTTTTGCTTCTAGCCTTCCACAACCTACAATGTTGACACCATAACAATTGGAGGAAAAAAATAGAAAAAGGGATTTGTTATAGTTGTGATATCAAAGACACTAAATGTCTTAAGTGCACTGAGAAAAAATTATTTTACATAGATTGTGAGGAGGAGGAAGGAAATGAATAAGAAACATAAAAAGAAAAGGATATACACCAGGAAACAACCCCAGAGAAAGAAGAAATGAATCCAACCATATCTTGTAATGCATTAACGGGAATTACCTCTCAAAATATCAATATATAAGTACATATCAAGAAGAAAAAATTAATAGTGCTGATTGATTCGGGTATCACCCATAATTTTACTAATTGTATGATATCCAGGGAATTAAATTTCTTTCTATATCCAACAACAGAGTTTCAAGTGATGGTTACAAATGGAGGAACTATAAATTTCTCTAGAAAGTTCCATAATATTAACATAACCATGGGGGAATATTTATTGAATAGTTAAATTCTTTCCATTCCAATGGGTGGTGTTGATGTTGTACAAAGAGTCCAATGATTACAATATTTGGGGATGATAACTTTTAATTTTCAAGAAATTTTCATGAAATTTTGTTGGGAAGGAAAGGTAATTGAATTAAGGGGTAACACAGGGATATCAGAAAACATAACTAGCTCTAATCGCATGAAAAATATTTTGAATAAAGAGAAATGAGGCATAATTTCGCAATTATGCTCATTGGAGGTTCAAATAATGAAATCATCTATTTCTCAAGATCTCCAAGAAGCCTTGAAAAATCATTCTAAGGTATTTAAGAATACCAAAGGCATCCCACCTATTCATGGTTATGATCATGCTATTCACTTGATTCAAGGAAGTGCTCCTCCAAACATCGGCTCTTACATATATTCCTATTCCCAAAAGTGTGAAATTGAACATATGGTTGCAGAAATACTAGAGGCCAATAAAATTCAACATAGTCAAAGTTATTTCTCTTCTCCATTAGCATTGGTGCACAAGAAGGATGGATAATGGTGTATGTTTCTGGATAGTAGGGAGCTCAGCAAGCTCACTATTAAAGATAAATTTTCCATCCATGTCATTTATGATTTTTTGGATGAATTGCATGGAGAAATTTTCTTTACCAAGCTAGATCTCATTCAAGATATCATCAAATCAGAATGAAGACTGAAGAAATTCCAAAAAAAACATTTAGAGTTCATGAATGTCATTATGATTTTTTGGTCATGCCTTTTAGCCTTACTAATTCACCTTCCAAATTTCAAGGTTTGATGAATTCCATTTTCAAACCCTTCCTTAGATTTTTTTTTTTAGTAATTTTTGATGATATACTAATCTACAACAAGTGTTGGAAGGATCATGCTCAACATATTGATAGGGTACTCTAACTATTGGAGGAGAATCAATTATATGAAAAAACCTCCAAATTCTTCCTTGGAGTACAAGAGGTGGAATATTTGGGTCATATTTTATCTCATGAGGGTGTTAAGGTCCTAATAAATTAAATCCATTAAGGAATGGAAAACACCTACAACCCTAAGACATCTTCGAGATTTCCTCAGTTTGACAGGGTATTATTGCAATCTTATTAAGAGTTATGAGAGAATATAAATTCCTATGATAAAATTACTGAAGAAATATGTGTTTTCTTGGAATCTATAAGAAATTAAGGCCTTTAAACATCCTAAAGAGGAAATGTGCCAAGCACCGGTCTTACCTACACCATATTTTACAAAAACATTTATTGTGGAATGTGATGCCTCGGGAAATGGAATTTCTGTTGTTTTAATTCAAGAAGCCAGACCCATCGCTTTTGAAAGTTGTCCAATGAAGGGAAAATATTTACACAAGCCTATGTATGAGAAGGAAATGGTTGCAGTACTACATGAAATAAATAAATGGTGATATTTCCTAATGGGAAGACACTTCAAGGTAAAAATAGATCATGATAGTGTTAAATAAATTTTCAAACAAAAATTATCGTTAGAATAACAACAAAAAATGGCTCACCAAGATTTTGGGTTGTGACCTGAAATCATCTACAAAGAAGGGAAGAAAAGATTTGTTGCAGTTGCACTCTCAAGAAAGGATGAGGATGTGAAAGCATTAATCTATGCCATTTCTATTATCCAACTTGATCTATTAACTGAAGTAAGGGATGAATGGAAGAATCAAGAATAGGTGTGAACACTCATTCAAAAGTTACAGAAAGATCCTAATACATATGATACATTTATCCAAAAAAATGATTTATTATGGTACAAATATCACTTATATCTCTGTAATAATTCCAAAATAAAATAAAAAATATATTCTTTTGGAATTACATGTTGGAAAACTTTGAGGACTACTCAGGGAGGGGGTGAATCAATAGTGTGATCTTCTTAACAAATTTTCCTTTTATTTACTTTACTAAATCGGACATATTAATTAGAAGAAAATAATTAAAAATTTATAGATATATGCATAAATCATAAGAAACAAATAAACTAGATGAGAAATAGAACCATGAACAAGAACTTAAGAAATCATCAACACATGTGACACAATATATCTTCGCCAGGAAAAAAAACCACCCTTTTTGCTATTGCGCTTCTTTGAATATTCTATTAAGAAAAAAGTGTCTTTTTACATAGATTGTTGACTCTGATCAACATGGAGACTCAACGTCATATACTATTGGCCAACACCTATCAGCTTGAAGACTTGATTCTACTGATGAGATCTAAATACTATTTTCTCACACAGATATATGATCTATGATTCTCTAAAATACACCATGACAGATGATCCTCTCCCAACTCTGATTGGAATATCAAACTCTAGTTGGATGGATAAAATATTCCTTTCACTAAAAATTCAAAATCATTGCTCCACATCCATGAATTCACTCCTCCTGTACACTATGAAAACCTCATTTCATATTTTTTCACAGTGGATCCCAAGGCTATCTACTCAACTAGATTTAGCTTTGCAATATGAACTCTAGAAACAAGAAAATATCATAAAAATAAATAAAAATACCACAAACATATGCTCTCCACATAAGAAAAATAGTGGCCACATAAAATATGAAATACCATCACCAACAAACAAAAAAACATAATTGATACTCCACCACAATATTAAACCCTCACTCCAAAGTATCATTACTAAATAATACAATCAACAACATAAACACAATCAATGTGTGCCAAATGCATCAACAAATCCTCTAAAAAAAAAGTAAGAGTCACCAAAAATATATACTCTAGATGTTATGAAACTAGCTACAAAAATAGAAGAAAAAAGAGATAAACGCCTTATAATTCACCCACTTCAAGGGGGAAACCTACTTTACATTACATAAATGAAAAATTATTGGATGATACAAATGAAAAAACCTCCTTCTATATATAGGATTCCATTGGATCACAATATAATCCTAACCGACCTAACAATAATAATGTAAGGGCCCAATAATAACAATATTGGGGTTACAGGGGTACAACAATAACAATAAGGGGGTTACATTAACAACAATAAGGGACTACACTAGTAATATAGGGACCTAACATTCCCCTCTCCTTCAAAAAAGTGTTGTGATCAACGCTTGAGTAGCTCTGGATGCTTCCGTATAAATTTCACATCCTCCCATGTCGAATCTTCAGTTTGTAAGTTCTTCCACTTGATGAGATACTTTGAAATTGATCGATTTCGTAGCTGTCGAGTTCTTTTTTTCATGATTGCTTCAGGTTCCAATATTATTTTTCCTTCCTCATGAAGTCTTGGAAACATTGTCTGGAATGGAATATTGTCACATATAACTTTCTTTAAGCATGAAACATGGAAAACTAGATGCACTCGCGAAGCGGCAGGAAGCTCCAATTTGTATGCCATAGTACCAATCTTTTGCAACACCTTGTAAGGACCATAGTACTTGGTGGTAATTTATTATCCTTCTTCACTTGCTTGAAGGAATTATTTTTATATGGTTGTATCCCTAAAAATACCCAGTATCCTACATCAGAACTTCTCTTACTATGATGTTGATATGCCTGTTTTTTCATTTGATTTTATGCGAAATTTAGGTTATCCTTTAAGAGTTTGAGAACTTCTTGTTGATGCTTGATGTGATATTCCACTGCTTGAACCTTATAATTTTCTCTTAAATATGATGTGATGGACGATGGATGATATCCATAAAGTGCCATAAATGGGATCATTTTTGTTGCAGTATGGAAGGAAGTGTTATACCACCATTCAGCGAGAGGTAACCACTTGACCCATTGTGTTTGCTTATCAGATACAAAAGAACGAAGATATCCTTCCAACCATTTATTCACTATCTCAGTTTGACCATCGTATTGAAGATGATAAGATGAGCTATGAGATAGTTGAGTACCCAAACAAGAAAATAATTCCATCCAAAAATTTCCAGTAAAAATGGGATCCCTGTCACTTGCAACAATATTAGGGTTTCCATGCAGCTTTTGAATTGTTTTCATAAATGCAGTAGCAATTGTACTTGCTTTAAATTGATGAGATAATGCACAAAATTGTGCATACTTGGTAAATCTATCAAATAACACCATGATGACACTCTTTCCTTCGGACTTAGGTAAACCTATGATAAAATTAATTGAAATCTCCTTCCAACGTTGACTTGGAATGGATAAGTTGTAGAAGACCTGGGGTCTTAATTGTCTCAACTTTATTTTTCTGGAAAACCAAAAATTCTGCCACAAAATTTTGAATATCATATTTAAGGCCATCCCAAAAAAATTATTTCTTCACCCTATGGTAAGTTTTTAAAAATCCTGAGTGTTCTACTAAAGGAGAAGTGTGAAATTCCAAAAGAATATTTTGTTTTAGTTGGGAATTCTTGCAAATATATCAGCCATATTTGTACCATAAGGAATAATTTTTCCAATTAAATGTATCAGATGTACTAGGATATTGCTACAATGTTTGAATGAGTGTCCACACTTCTTTATCCTTCTTCCATTCATCCCTTGCTTCGGTTATTCAATCTGGTTCGATAATAGAAATGGCACAAATCAATGCTTCCACCTCTTCATCCTTTCTTGAGAGTGCATCTGCAACAACATTTAGCTTCGATTTTTTGTAGATTATTTCAAAGTCATAACCCAACATATTTGTGACCCATTTTTGTTGTGCTTGTTAAGATAGTCTTTGTTCCAAAAAGTGTTTAAGACTATCATGATCAGTTCTTACCTTGAAGTGTCTTCCCATTAGGTAAGGTCGCCATTTCCTTAGTTCATTTACTATTGCCAACATTTGCTTCTCATAAATAGATTTATGTAAATACTTTCCTTTTGATTGGATGACTTTCAAAAGCAATGGGTCTTCCTTCTTGCATTAGAAAAGTACCAATTCCATTTCCTAAGGAATCACATTCCACAATAAAGTTTTTTGTGATGTCTGGCATAGCTAAGACTGGTGTTAGGCACATTACCTTTTTAAGATGTTCAAAGGCCTTAGTTGCTTCAGGAGTCCATGAAAATGCATCTTTCTTAGATAATGTTGTTATAGGTGCTTCTATTCTCCCATAATTCTTAAAAAGCTTGTGATAATACCCTGTTAACCTGAGAAATCCTCGCAAATTATTTATGGTTGTGGGGACTTTGCATTCATTAATGGATTTAATTTTGTTAGGGTCTACCTTAACACCCTCGTGAGATAAAATATGACCCAGATATTCCACCTCTTGTACTCCAAAGAAACATTTAATTTTTTTTCATATAATTGTTTCTCCTCCAATAGTTTGATTACCTGTCAACATGTTTAACATGATCCTTCCAAGACCTGTTGTAGATTCGTATATCATCAAAAAATACTAACACAAAATTTCTAAGGGTTTGAAAATGGAATTCATCAACCATTGAAATGTATAATGTGAATTGGTAAGGCCAAAAGGCATGACCAAAAATTCATAATGACCCTCGTGAGTTTGAAATGCTATTTTTGGAATATCTTCAGTCTTCTTTCTAATTTGATGATATCCTGAACAAAGATCCAACTTGGTAAAATAAATTTCTCCATGTAATTCATCGATCACAGGAATGGGAAATTTATCTTTAATAGTGAGCTTATTCAGCTCCCTATAATCTTGACAAATGTGCCATGATCCATCCTTCTTGCGCACCAATACTACTGGAGCAGAGAATGAACTTTGAATAGGTTGAATTATACCAACCTCTAACATTTCTGCAACCATACATTGAATTTCGCTCTTTTGAACATAAGGATATCTGTAAGGCCTCATGTTTGGAGGGAAACTTCCTGTAATCAAATGAATAGCATGATCATGATCAGGAATAGGTGGGATTTCTTTGGGAGCTTCAAACACCTTGGAACGATTGTCCAAGACTTTTTGGAGATCTGGATAAATACATGATTTTGATGTTGTAAATTCTAGTGAGCATAATTGTGCAAGTATGCCTCATTATTCTTTATTTAGAAGCTTTTTTGTGCCATTAGAGCTTACTATATTTCCCATCTTCCCTACGATACCCCGTAATTCAAATTCCTTTCCTTCCGAAAAAAAATTCAAGAAAAGTTCTTGAAAATTAAAATCTATCGCCCCAAAGATTGTAACCATTGTACTCCTAGTACAACATCAGCACCTCCCATTGGAATAGAAAGCATTAGACTATTAAATACATATTCCCCCATGGTTAGCTTGATATTATGGCATTTTCCAGAGAAATTTATAGTTTCTCCATTTGCAACCATCACTTGAAATTCTCATGTTCGATATAGGAAACAATTCAATTCCTTGGCTACCTTACAATGAATAAAATTATGGGTACTACCTGAATCAATCAACACTATTATATTTTTCTTCTTTATATGTACTTCTTTCTTGAGAGTTTGAGGAGTGGTAATTCTTGCTAATTCATTACACGATATGGTCATAATAATTTCTTCTTCTTCTCAGGTTGGTTCCTAGTCTATATGCTTTTCTTTTGAAGCTTCTTGTTCATTTTATTCCTCCTCTTCACAATATATGTGTTACATATAATTTTTTCACCATCCCTACAATCCCCATCCCACACATTGGAGGACTATTTATGTGACTTATATGTAGTGTGATGCCTTGAAAAAAGTGTCATTGCATCCCTTGCCATGGGAAGAACATTTCCTCTGTTGACTATTCCTGGAACAGACCATAAAAAACATATGATTTTGGGTTGGCGCTGGCAGGAAGTTATGGCCTTGTGCCGATAAAGGAAATTAACACTGGGCCTCGTGCCCATTGGCACTCTGTCTTAGTGAGATTCCCGCGCCGAGATGTTTTTGGAAAGTTTTTTAAATATAGGAGAAAAGTTTCCATTGCTAACCACTTTGTGAGTGAGTCAGCATGGGTGCTTCGACTGAATAACATTGAGAAACCTCCTTTGGCTTCTTGTTCCCTACCTTTGGGAAAACCTCCCAAAGGAAAAGGCCTCCCTTCCACCAATTTAGGGATCCCAACCTCCTTCTCTCCTTCTATAAATACACCTATCTCACATAAATGTAGCTAGATGAATAGGAATTGTTGAACATTTTTCTCAAATAGTTTGATATATTTGGTGTGAGATAGAGCAGAGAGAGACACCCTTGTTGAGAGAGAGCTTAGGATTTTTCCTCGCCACGTCCAAATTCCCCGACAAATGCTCGAGACGTGTTTTGACTGGACCCGCTGAAGGAGGCTACGACATCAAGGCTCTAGTTGTAATCTCTTTCTTTCTCTTAATATATACATGACTGATGTTTTGGTTCATGTCTTGTGTTGATGTCATTTATCTTATGCAATACGTTTAATCCTCCTTGACTGATTATCTAGTTATGAATGAAATTATTGTTACGTATGCTACTTTTGTATTTTGATCTTTGTCCAGGAACCTGAGTACGATTTCAAGTCAAGGATCAGGTGACCTCTGTTGTAGCTATGAAAACGGCGTTGGATCACAGGTAGGACAATCTATCCCAACTCGTTTCATTCGTTAACTAGGAACCGACACATTAGCATGTCTTATTGTTGCTAGACCCACTCTAGGGCTAGAGGGATCACCTCTGTCCGCAGAGGGGATTTACCTACATAAAATTTTGGTGACTTTGATGGGAATGAGTTTGTGTTTGTCATGTCATTGTTTGTTGATATTTTGACTTGTCGAGTCAACTTTGGTTGTTTGATTTATTTTCTTCCTTGCTTGACTAGCCTGACTATTTTGAATTGTACTATTTAGTTCCAGAGTGTCAAGTCTGACCTATGCTCAGTGTTTTTATCCTTTTCCCATATTTTTTTATCTTGGCGTGGTTTTTCCTTGAATAATAATGCCAATTGACGTTTGTTTCTTTTGTCACAGGTGTGAAAACCCCTGTTAGGCATGGATTACATCCTGACAGTCACGCCAAATCTTGTAGGATTTGATTTGAACTTTTGCTTGAGTTTTTTTTCAGTAGTTCTTGGCTCTAGATTGTTTATTTTCCTTGCAATTGGTCTTTTAAATTTTTTTTGACTTTTTAGCCTCGGTCTTCCCAACTGGTTTTCCATTATCATATCAATGAAGTTTTTAGCCCTAGGGCATCTAGGTGTCTTGTGTTGTTTGTTTGGCCTTCTCTTCATTGAGCCTTCTGAGCTTAATTCGAGTCACTTTGATCTTTTTCATTTCAATTCACTGACTAATTGCATTATTCTTTCTCAATTCTTCGTGTCTTTGGTCTGTTAGATGATCAATTTTATTTTCCTTTAACTCTCCATTTCATCACTTAAAGCATAGATCACTTTTCTCGTTGGATCATTTTGAAAGCCTTTTGTTTTCTTGGAAGAGTGCATCATTGTTTTGAGTGTGTTTTATGTTTGTATTTCATTTTATTTATTGTTTTAGATCTCTACATTCGTAGTTCTTGAAACTAGTGTTTTATTTTCTTTTTAGTGTAATAGTTCGTTGTGTGCCTCATTCATCTTAAAAACAAAAAATGCATTATTTCATTTGAATCGAAAATGAAAATTTCTTTTGCATAACTAGCTCTTAGTGAACTAGGAAAGATTTTTCATTTTCTCGTTTGGTTGTATTAGATGCATTAGTGAAATTATTCTTATGTTTTCATTGATTGCTACTTTGTTAAAGATTCCTATCCTTCTCTTAGTTATAATTCATCGAACGGAAATGATGTTCTTTTGCATGTGGTGTGCATTTAGGAATTCGATATCACATTCGTTAAGGCCTTGAAATCGAAACATTAATTCAATATCAACCTTAAGAAAAAATCAATCGATCTAAGGAAGCATTGAAACCTAGCATAGATATTTTATAGGTATAGGCTAGTGATGTGTTCCAGCGTCATTAAACCTAGTAGTTTTCATTCGCCACTTGGCTTTAGACAGTGCTAGCATGGACTTGTGCTCCCCGTACCATTGCGTATATAAAGGGAGACCCTAATAGGTTACAATCCTTTATCCATAGGAAGTTGAGTCTGCCACCTTGTAACTGTGATACACCGAACACAACATTCAGGGAGACTACCTGCACATACGTCAAGTCCTTGGTCATTTCTCTTTCATTTTATCACCATGGTGTATATGGCAGTTCACGAAAACTTGGTACACCCTCTTGCTAATATTACCAAAGTAGTCATTTCGATCTTTTAATGACTCTCTAAGAAGTGAAAATATCATCGAGGTCTTGTCCTTTCATGCTCCTTTCAACCTGAAAGTGATAGAGTCACCTTTTTCCTATTTCTTGACGCTTAAAATATGAAACGTCAGACTTTTTTTCAGTGTCATAAAATATTAACTACCCATGAAATATTCCTAGTTAAAGTTATCTTCTTTAGTTTTTTGTTTTAGGGTTGTTTCCAATGGCAACGTTTCCAGAGTTTACCCACCAAGGAATCCCATCCGACGCAAATCCTAGTTCTTTTCCTGCTTTTGGTAATTTTGGTGCTCCTTATATGGCAACATTGTCCCTTCCGTGGTTAACTGGTTGTTTTCCTGTGTGGTTATTCTCCACCTCTGCGGTCTCGAGTATTCCACCCTCTGTACAACCATCTCCTCCACCTGGAAAGAATCATGTTGATCCTAAGGTGGAAATCTCCCCTTCTTTTCCTATTGATTTGTCTGCCTCTTCTACTTCACTTGGTGAAAGTCTGGATTCTAGTAACTAGGTGGCTAATAAGAAGAAGAAGAAGACGAAAAAGAAGAAGTTAGATAAGAAAGAGGCCAACTCTGTGGCTATTGCGTGTAAGACACCTTCCCCTGATAAACCATCCAACCTTCCATGGAAAGTCAAATTCCCTTGTATGTTGTGCAAAATTGACCACCTTCTTCGAGATTGCCCTGGCATCCCCAAGGTACTTGAAGTATGGTCTGATGGTCATATATTGTTGCCTTTGGCTTCTAGAAGTCATATTGGTGGCACATATTCGACTAGCCATGATAATACTCATAAGAAATAGGGTAATATTACGAATCCTTGTAAGTTGTATGCAGGGCATCATCCCATTCACCTTTGTCCATATATGGACGAAGCCGTGAGAGTTTTGGACAACCTTACTATTTCTACACCCTACCTTTCGGTTGGTTACCGGAAGCTTTCTTCGAATCCTCTACTAGTTGATTCAACGATTGGTCAAGAGTCATCCTTGGTCGATCTCGTTCCCTCGAAAATTCAAATTCAGGAATCCACTCCTAACCAACCATTGGTCATGGAATCGGTTGATATGATTCATCCTATCATTCATCAGGTATTTTCCGTTGTTAGTGGATCTCATCCCCCTCATGCTCTTCTTGTTTCTTCAGATTCCTTATACTTTTGGTTCTCCACCACTTGTGTCTGTTACATAGAATTTGTTGCTATTTAATAGAGGAACTAGTCATCTGTTAGGGATCCTTCCGAAGTTGCCTATTTCTCTAAGAGGGAAAACCATCTATATAGACATGATGGTTGTCCCAGACCCTTTGGATTTCAATTTACTCTTGGGGCACACTTATGCTTATGCCATGGGTTCACTTGTCTCTTCCCTCTTTCATGTGATCTGTTTTCCACACAAAGGTCGGATCGTGACCATTGATTAGCTTTCATTATTTGGTCCTGAGGTGGCATTTGGCCCACCATCATCTCTGCCAGATATTTATCTGCGGGTTGTATATTTCCTGCCACGGGTTAATTATGTGGCCAATTGTTCGTAGCCCTCATCCAGTATAAATGTCGTCGAGTACCAAGATGTTGTTCTCCCATCAGATGTGAACCTCTTGGAAGCCATGACCTCTTATTCATTATGATGAAAGGTAGTGGGCAGAGTAGAGTTTGTTTTCTTGTGTTAAGCTCCTTAAAAAATGAAACAAGGTGTGAGAGCATAGTTCATTTTCTTATTGTCAAGCTCCTTAAAAAATGAAACAAGCTCGATGAAGCAAAGTTCCTTTTCTTGTGTCAAACTCATTAAAAAATGAAACAATGTATTATGAGGATGGTTCATATTCTATTTCAACCTCGTTCAAAAATGAATTAGGTCATGAGGATAGTTATTTTACTGTCAAACTCGTTAAAACAATGAAGCACATTTTTATTCAATTCGAGTCTTTGATACAATCTCATAAAATCTGAATCGATTCTTTCTCTAATCCCGTAATTTGAACCTTCACTCCATCTGCTTTTTATTCACTACAGCTGGACTGAAGCTTGGGGGACATGTACCTCGAATTGAGTCACCATGCTGGGGCATGCCCACTTTTCAAGCATAATTTACCTTTGTTTCAAGCTTGTGTAAAAATGAAACCAATTTCAAGCATAGTTTACTTTTGTTTTCAAGCTTGTGTAAAAATGAAAATCGTTTGCCTTGGTGTGCTTTGTGAGCATTTTCCTGCTTATTGGGTCATTAATTATTGTGCAAATTTCTAT
The DNA here is from genome assembly GCA_034641835.2 of Pinus albicaulis. Classification (NCBI taxonomy): domain Eukaryota; kingdom Viridiplantae; phylum Streptophyta; class Pinopsida; order Pinales; family Pinaceae; genus Pinus; species Pinus albicaulis. Next base: position 1,436,599,192 of record CM076584.1, read on the forward strand.
TACCCCTTATGTTGGTTTCACAGATGGTGCTTCCCGCAGTACTCAGAACGTGTCTTCAGCAACCTGGGTGATTTAAGATCTTGCTGGTGAGATGATAGACCTTCAAGGTATTTTTCTAGGATGAACTACAAACAATGTTGCTGAATATAGTGTTTTTATTGAACTATTGACCGAGGCTATCACCCTCGACATTCGTGCATTGATTGTTAGCCTAGACTCACAAATTGTTGTTCTTCAACTTAATGGACATTATTCAGTAAGAAACCCTTACATCTTAAGGTTGTATTTTCATGTTCATTTACTGGAAAGAAATTTTTATTACATTACATATCAACATATTCCTACATGAATGAATGAATTAACTGATATAATAGCTAAAATTGTATTAGATAGACATTTGCATGATTTGTGAAAGAAAAAACATCATCACATGACAAGATCCGTACTATATATATATATATATATATATATATATATATATATATATATATCGAATGTTTTCCTCTGTGTGCATCATAAGTTCAAAAAATATGTATGTTTTGGTTACTTCCTGAGACATCATGTCTCTCAAAATATATGTGAAAATAAAACCTAGGTGTCTACTCGGTGTGACGCTCATGATAACACGTCACGACTCGTACAAGCTACCTTAGCAAGTGGTGGACACGGTTTGACACCCCTATAGTGTGTCTCTGATATGCACGAGGAACATCATCGAATCGCGCATAGTCTGGGATCCCATGGGAGATTCCCTCCAAGTTGCATATGATTTCCTCCTCCTCACCTCCCTCACCATGAGGGGCAACATCAAAGTCGTGAGGAACCTACCTCGCTATCGGGTACATACCTACAGGTATCTCTGGGCCAGTATCTACAATCACATAGATTTAATGTCAGAACATGCATAAAAAAATATCATAATGCTCATCAAAATAAAAAATGATTCATACCCAGTACTTCATCCCAATCCTCTCCTTCAGGGAGTGGGAGATCTGCATCACCAGTAAAATATGTGCCAGATTAGGGCCAATCATCAACGATCATCAGCTGTTGGCAGAGCCACTTAAAGAACTCTGATCTCCAGGACATCTGTTGAACACCCCCTAACCTTGGCGTCAGAGTTGCCCAATAGGAAATCTGTGGCTCCTGGGCTGGTGGTGTCGGAACTATCACCTCCTAACGCTCGAATATTGGTAGTATTTCCAAGATGAACGATACCAATATGGACCCGTAACCAAACTGCTTCAACTTGGTTTTCTTGCACTTTGTCAATTAACGCTTAATGTTGATTGTCACCACCTCTCCCTAGTTGTAAAGGGTCGGTGCCATGCAATCTACGACGAGAAGTAGTTTTTTCTTTGTGGCCTCGTGCAGTGCCTGTGGTCCTACAACTTGTGTAATGGTGTGCAGCACTACCTTTAGTGCCAAATCTAGAATAGTTTGGATGTCCACTTTTCCGCTTCCCAGTCCTTTCCTTGCCCTTGGGCACACCCTGTCAATAAACATACTCATTCTCTCCATTGAGGGCCAGGTGCCAGTCAGGATTGGTATTTCCCCCCTCTGCGACAGTCTGATTATGAAATAAACATCTGAGACTTCAATCTCAAGTTCCTAGTCATAAATAATGATTTCTTCCTGATCAATGTCCGAGACATTGATCAATTACTGCAATAGTTATGGTTGAGCTCTAAGGCATGGTGTCATAAATAATTTCTTGAGCTTGCAATATCTGAGAGCTTCCATGCGTATTTTATTTCTCATGGCTTCTTCATCTTCTTCACTGTGTTCTCGTTCTTTCCATTTGATCACCATTTTTTCGTTTCACACCTGGAAAAACATTCATATGACTGTCATTTACCAAATCCAAAGCTTTTGAATCATTAATTTGGGCCTCCTTGTCTACAGTTACATGCTAAAATTGACTTTTGCAGTTGGCGCACCCTAGTTTCAATTTTAGGATAATTGGCATGGGTCCGTGCCTGATATCTACGCCAACTATCGCGCCCTAGTTTTTACAAATTCACCCATATATTTTCAAATTTGGGGTTGCAGGTAATTAAAGTGTAATCAAAATGTAGGAAAGGATTTTATCTCATACTTGGAACTAACAGATTCAAGATTAGTCTTCTGGAATGCCCACTGTCGACACCGTAAAATCACAGTGAAAAAGGGTAACAATTTTCTCACAATAGGTAAAAGTGAAAAGTAATTTGTGTTTTACCATATTTATCATTTTATAACGTTTTAGAACCCTAATTAGGCTTTAAAGCATATTTTTTTATTATTTCTATATTTTATTTCGAGAAATTGGTTTTACGTGCGTCCCTTGTGTAGCGACAGGTTTTCAACATAACGACGATGAAGTAACAAGGTGTATTTTATAATTTTTCGGACTTGGTAAAAACATGAAAAAGTCATTGTTGGAGTCATATTTCAGCTCTTTTTTTACTCTCTAAACATGGAAATATTTCCAAGACTCTTGTCTTTTTCAACTTGTTCAAAGGTCACGAAACGATATCTACCCAGTATACATTTACCCTTTTTTTGGGCTAGGGTAGATTATTTATGAAAAGGGAATACCTTAGCCTATCGCGACTAAGAGGTTCTCTCAGACACAATTTTCTACCTTTTCTGATCTGTGAGACTACTTACAAAAAGGGACTGCTAGATTTTTCTTTTTTTCTTCTTTTCAAACTCTCTAAACATGAAAAGATGATGAGTTCTTCCTTTGTCAGACTTGTTAAACCCTAAATGACATTGGAAACCATCACTGTGACATACTCGAGTTCCTCCTTCCTACGGCTTGTAAAATGTACTAGGATGGATTTTTCCGAAGGACAAAATTACATGACAAGAATATGATATCCCCTTCAAGCTTGTTTTCCAAAAACAATTGGGGAAATCGCCAGCAATGGTGGGGGGGGGGGGAATGGAACTAGTTCTCAGTCATGTCAGTAGTATGTCGCTCTTGAATTAGACACTCATCTGTATTTGTGTTGGGCTTGGGACATCTCATTTTGTCATTTTTTCCTCCATAGGTTTGGGTAATCTGTTCTGAACTCTCATCTACTCTTTACCACGTCATCATGACCTCAGATCCCTTGATGTCAAATACTACCAAATATGGAATCATGTCGCTGATATGTTCAACAGAAGTTTTCGTTTGTAGTTTTCAACCTCCCTCTAATCCTCTTTTTTGGTCCCAATTCACTATCGTCATGTTCCTCTATCTCGTGTCAATGATGTGGGAAACATTATGGCCCTCCTTCGACTGGATCACTTCCTATCAAATTCAGCTCATTATCCAGGAAGTTGATATAGAGACTCCCTTCTGGTACCTTGGAGCTTGCATACCTCAATAGAAAGTTCTTCACATTCGACGACAGGTCCACATCATTGGCCCTCGATCGAGTGATTTTGCAGGTGTTCAATGATAGAACAATGTTCACATTCTGTGGATTTTACTAGTTTTACCTTGAAAGCCATTGTCATTATTGGTGGTTTCTCTCGTTCCTGTTAACATATTTCATCATTGGCTGGTAATCAGGTGACTTTATTGCATATTTGACTATAGCTCACATATTCACGTGCTTGAATTTGTACTTGTTCATGTCGAGATGGAGCGCAAGACCGTGCGTTTTGTCCGATAAGATCCAGGCTGCGGGATATTTTCGTTTATCATGACTATATGCATGACTCCTTTGATTGGACAATTGCGACCATACTTGAGTCTATTTATTGATCCTTATTGTTGGATGGCTGCATCCATACCTCGGATCTCAGTTTATATGTACTCTATTATGGATCGTTGTGCCCAGGCCACATGTTCATGTATCAGAGATATCAGTTGTATTTTTACTTGGAGGTCTTCCAACAACGGTGTTTGGTTCAAACGCATTCTCGTAAAGCATTTCAATCCTCCCTCTCTCTCGGACCTCATGCTTTAAGGGGCATCTGTTACACAACATTTTGTCACCATCCCTGCAATCCCCATCCCGCACATTGGGGGACCATTTCTATGAGTTATATGTAGTGTCATGCCTTGAAAAAATTTTCATTGCATCCCTTGCCATGAGAAGAACATTTACTCTGTTGACTATTCCTAGAACATACCATAAAAAACACATGATTTTGGGTTGGCACTGGTAGGTGGTTTTGGGTTGGCTCTCTGTCTCAGTGAGCTACCTACGCTGAGCTATTTTTGGAAAGTTTTTAAATATAGGAGTGAAATTTCCATTGCTAACCACTTCGTGAGCGAGTTAGAATGGGTGGTTCAACTGAATAACGCCAAGCACCCTCCTTTGGCTTCTTGTTCCCTACTTTTGGGCAAACCTCACAAAGGATAAGGCCTCCCTTCCACCATTTGAGGGATCCCAACCTCCTCCTCTCCTTCTATAAATACACCTATCTTGCATAGATGTAGCTAGCTGAATAGGAATTGCTAAAAATTTTGCTGAAACAATCTCATGTATCTGGTGTGAGATAGAGCAGAGAGAGAGACCCTTGTCGAGAGAGATCTTAGGCTTTTGCCTCACTACATCCAAATTCCCTGACAAATTCTCGAGACGCGTTTTGACTAGACTTGCTAAAGCAAGTTGCAATGTCAAGGCTCCTGTTGTAATCTCTTTGTTTCTCTTAATATATACATGACTAATGTTTTGGTTCCCATCTTGTGTTGATTTTATTTATCTTACGTAATGTGTTTAATCCTCCTTGACTGATTAGCTAGTTATGAATACACTTATTGTTATGTATGATACTTTTTTCTTTTGATCATTATGTAGGCACTCGAGTACCATTTCTGAAGGATCACGACGTGCCGGGACGAGGATCAGGAGATCTCTATTGTAGCTATGAGAACCACGTTGGATCACAGGTAGGAAAATCTACCCCAACTCATTTCATTCGTTAACTAAAAGGAGACACATTAGAATGTCCTCTTGCTACTAGACCCACTCTAGGGCTAGAGGGATCACCTCTGTCTGCGGAGGGGATTTACCTACACAACAATATGTAAAATAATTTCTTCTCAGCTTACTTATGACCTTTAGTGTATTTTCTATCACAACTGTAGGAAAGCCATTTTGCTCTTTTTTCTTCCAATTTTTGTGGTGTCAACCTCGTAGGTTGTGGAAGTCTAGGAGCAGCAACACTTTCGTATTTATATATGTGAGTGGTGGCTTCCTTGTCGCCATAATTTTACATTCAAATTTTCTTGCCAACTTGAATGCCTTCTCCAATGAATCAGGTTCCCAAACATGAACCTTGTGTTGGATGTTATCCTTTAAAGTCCCTATGAAGACATCAATCCTATGTCCCTCTGGAATATCCATTACCCTTATATTCAATTTTTGGATGTTCTCAATGTGCTCCACCACTGAACCCTTTTTTTTTAGATTTATCAATTGGCTAATGAAGGTGTTGCTCTTTGTATCCTCATAATGCACTATCATTTCCTCCGTGAAAATTGACCAAGTGACAATTTATTTACGAGAGAGAAGCCATGGATACCATAAAAATGTATTTTTTTCTAAATATAAAGTTGCAATGTTTACCTTTTGTGTGTTTTTCACATTATTGAGATCAAAATATTGCTGCATCTATAGTATCCATGTTATGGGATCACTACCATCAAACTTCCTGATATCCATCTTTGGAATATGGTGGTTCTTCCATCCACCATTAGAGTTTATGGAATCATGATTAACATTTATCTCCCTCTCATCATGAGTTTCCTCTACTATATTTTCGCCATTAGGAAACATTTCTTGTATCAACTTTGTTAAACCTCCTATGTCCATTTTTAGATCATTCTTCATGTTTTCCATGTTGTCTTTCATTTTTTCATCGATCTAAGCTTCCATGTAATCAATATTAGCTTCCATGCGAGCTTCCATGCCATCCATATTAGCTTCCATGCCTGTATTCAAACCATCCATCTTAGCTTCCATGCCTTTCTTCAAAAATTCCATCTCATTTTTTGTTGCTCTTTGCGAGTATGAAATTTGGTGCACTTGCTCTTGTAATTTTGATAGGTCATGTTGCAGTTCTTTGTCTTCATGAGTCGTAGTAGAGCCTTCTAAAGGCTTAGTTTCCATTGAATTATTTTTCGGGGTAATTTTAGAGCTCGATACTGATATCTATTCTACAATATTCCCTTCGAATCAATTCAAACTGATTCTTCAAACAAGACTTATGCGATTTGGAAAAACAATACACATATTTTTCTTGCTTTTTAGGAGCTCGATATTGAGACTGAATTATATCTATGATTTCAGATATTCAATACCTGAAATTCAGTCTTTTAATAGCCCTCTGAATCTTCTTTCGAAATTCCATAGGCCTGACATGATTTTTATTCTTCAAGGAAAAGTTATACCCAAAGTCATTCAAGGAAAGCCTCCTTGGCTTAGAGCACAAACACTGCAAGGGAAATATGCCCTTGTTCACATTTTTCGAATAATAGCCAAGGTGACCACCAGCAACAAGAAGAGGCAAGGTAATAGGATGTAATCATCACTAGCAGGCAAACACAAACAAGACAAAAAATAGCAAGCCTATAGGTAAAAGAGTATTAGGGTTTGTCTTGGTGGATTAACAAAACATTGGTGACAAGAAAAGAACCATCTCAAAGATTTCAAGGACAGAAGCCTCCTCCTTAGGGTTTCTTGCCAAAATATCATTTCTTCACCTGCACTAAGAGAAAAAAGACAAAGGGTATCAGTTTAAAGAAGATCATTTTTCCAAAGGGTAGAAAAACAAATTTTTGAAGTAAAAAGTTGGGTATAAATTATTGTCAAGAGAGGCCTAAAAAAGCAAAGTGTAACCTCTATTTTTGCATCTCAAAAATAGGCTCCCAACAAAGGGCTTCCATGACAAAAATATTGTTCTACAAAAATATTGGCAAAGGCATAAATAAACATGTTTTCCAAAAAAAGTTAAAGTGTGTTCACAACAAACATGTGTCAAAAGCACACTGACAGATAGGAGACACCAACTTTACAAAAGTAGGTTTGGCATTTTTAAATTTACTTTTCAAATCAAGTATAAAGGGCCAATTTAACTTTCCCCATGCATAATTTGCCATTTTCTGAGAAGAAGAAGCCATTGAGAATAATTATTTTTTCTTTTGGGAAAACTGTGGAAATTAACAGGTGCTACATGCTGAGCACGACACTATGCCCCTAGCCTCTGACACTACGCACAGAGGCGAGGCAGACAGTGTAAAATTACACTGCGCTACGCGCTCGCAGGTTGGCGCTACGTGCCTGGGTTAGTGATACATGTAGCCTGAGAAACGGCCATCAGCGCCCCAGAGACTGTCTGTTCTGCCTAGCGCTATGGTGTGAAAGCCCGACCAGCCTGGCGCTCTACGCTGGCACTGCACCCCTGGCAGCACTCCACAAATTTTTCCAAAGACTTTAAAAATTCAAGTTTTTCAGCCTCTAAGAATTCTGCAAGTTAATACTAGGTTGGTTAACCTTTTCTTTCCTCCTCCCAATCATTATTGATCAAAGAGGTCATCCGTTGTTAAAATTGACCAAAACCCTAGACTATGCAAAAATCAATTTTTATGTCTTTGAACTAGGGCTTATAAGAAAATTTGGTTTTTTGTGTAAAGAGGGGACTGAGTTACTATAAGCCTTGTTGGGGTTCCTATGTTTTGGCAGGTTTGGCTCTACCAAAAGATAGGACAACATCAGAACCACTTTGGGACCTCAGGATCTAGCCCTCCTGGGTCCAAAGATGGATCTCTCTATAAAGGCAACGAAGTGATGTATCTTTGAAGTTCAAATGTTAAGGTATTAGGCTAGTTGTGTGGTACAAAGGTTGTTTGTTTTGTTTTGTTTGTTTTTTTGGTTGTTGGGAAACATGAAAGAAGGATTCAATACAAGAAAAAGGGTGAGAAAAGAGGATTTTAGGAAAAGGAGATATACTTCAGGGAAAAGTCGAGACCATTGGGAAATGGAGTCATAAAAGGGTTTACTTGCTATTCAATATCCAAGGCTTTCAGTTGGGCTAGTCATCTAAAACAGAGGATCTTTAAAGATGATAGTGTGGTATGAAATGATAAGGAATGAAGGTGAATGACAAGGAAACCTCCGTGATGACCACTTAGGAAGTAGATCTAGGGACAGGGCCTGCCTTAAACACCTATGATCCAACCCCTAAAAGGCTAACTCTTTAGACAACAAGAAACACTTAATATTTAAACACAAAGGTGAAGTGTGAGATCAGAGAAAGGCTTTTAACTTTAAATGCTTTGACATTCAACCTAAGGGAACTTAGAAAGGTTCAACTGGTTGAAAAAGACCCTAGTGAGACATAATCAACATTCTAAACTCCCAGTATCCCAATTTCTTCAATTAAAACTAGTCAAGAACATCTAAGAACAGATTCATAAATTCATACATCAGTAAGCAGTGAATAACAACTACTACACTGGTTAAATTATCTTGAATCAGTACTCAGATAGCACGATAAGTAGAAAAAATCAATGGTAAGAAGAGCAGGAGCATTAGGGTACCATGCAAGGGTATATCCTAAGCCAAATTTCTGATTCTTACCAGAGAAATGAAATGTAATGAATTACATAAGGAAAACAGAGATAAAGGTAGAACACATCACCGCTGCTTTAAATCAGGATCCAAAGAAATGTGCTTATCATATTAAAGAGCAACACTAGTCATATACAACATTTTCCAATAGCTTGATATTCAGTCTGAAATCATCTTCCTCCGCCTATATTACAACTTTACGCATAGAACTATATCTCAAGATAAACAGCTTACAATCCACAGATATCTGATCAACAACCTTTACAATATGTTTCCTCATGAGTTTTATAGCTAAAGAGAGGCAGAGGAGGTATATAGAAATTTTAATGAAACATTAAAACAGAGGAAGAAGATTGGCTCGAGACTCATTCTGTTTTAATATCCATGCATTAATCTTCGGTACTCTTTGGATAAAAGAGTGGTCTTTGACAGGCTGATAGTAACTCCAGGTATGTTCTTTGATGTAATTTTCGACTGTAGTACTCTGGTGAATAGAAAAAGGCAGATAAATGACCTTTAGGTCTACCATACTACATAAAAAATGCTCTGGTAGTAGTAGGACCTTCTGTCAGGGTGTAGATATTATCCGGAGCTCGATGTAGAATAAAAAATAGTATGGGAACTTATCCTTCACAGGAAAGAACCTTCTGCTGATGTGAGACACTGATAAGATTTCTTTTTGTGCTTCAGGCCTCATTAGGCCTTCTGTGTTAATCATCAAGTCTTCAATATGGTACATTCATCCTTTAAACATTGAATTAAGGCTTAAAATCTTCAATAATGGGCATTAGTCCTCTTTAATTCTTCACTGATACTCTTTGTCGCTTCCGTGACTATCTCTGTCTGTGAAAATGGAGTTTTAATGGTGCTGGATGGTTTTACAGAGTTAAACACTGGTCTTTATTGAAATATTTTGTTCAAGGACCTTCCCAGGCATTCACTCTGCAATCTCTGGCTCTAAAAATGACCTTCTCTGCGCTCTCTGTCACTATGACAGTGACTGTGAGCAATGGCAGTTTCCACCGCCTACAACCTTGCAAAAAACACAAAAATGTTAAGAAAATCCATGCGGGAGTGGTGGTGGATGCAGTGGAAGATTGTGAGAATGGCAGCACAGCAGAGATGAATGCAGTGGACGCAGTGGAAAATGGCTGAAAAATGTTGTGAAATGGTGCAAAAATGATTTGATGGCGGCCAGATGCAGAAATGGTTCTGAACTGTCTGATGAGATCCAATGGTGGAAATAGACGGTCAAATTTCACCGATGGGATTTCCTTTAGAAGGTTAGGAAATATAGATAAACCTTTAGTGTAAACACTTAAAGTTTTACCTTCGAGCGCATTACAAAAAAAAATGCATAAAATGAATGAAATCGGGCAAGAATGGTGGGATCTGGCATGGTCGGAGGGTGATTGAACATGGCCTATTAGATCTCAGGAGGAGATCAATGACTGAGATGACCCAATGAAATTTTGTGGTAGCGCGATGAAGAACTATGAATGGAATGCACAATGTAATGAGGGCGATTGATTTATATAGATCAACGGTCGGGATTGCATGGAAGGGATTTCAGAGGCGGAAGAGGGGAAGTGGTTTTAAGAAGAGAAACCACTGTTTTCGCGTTGCAAAAGAACGGTTTTGAATTTTACCCAAAATCACGCGACATGGTCCGCTGCCTGACACGTGGTGAAATGAAACCACCCATATCGCGTGATTTCAAGCTGTTAAACTTTAGATGAAGAAAAAACACGATATGTATGTTGGTCATTGGATCTAGGGCTGTGAGATCTAACGGTGCAGGATGGAGTGCGATGCAGGGAGATGCACAGTTGGTAAAGTGGGGACAAGTCAAAGGTGGCTTGAATGTGGGCCATCCGATCAGCGGAATGAACGGCTGAGATCTGAGGACGGAAAGCGAAGGCAGAGGGGAAAGTTAATGGGCGGGAGTAATCCTGGGTGTCAGATCGAATGGGATAGATGGATGAGATTCAATTGGAATTGGAGGAGGCAGGGGCCAAAACTCCAATAGGACAATGTTGCGATTTCATATGGACCGTCGGATCGGTGGAGGATCGACGGTTAGGATTGGATTGGGAATGGCCAATAGGGGAATACGGGGCGGAGCGAGAGAAAATCCTGGCCGTTGGTTCTTTTGGATTCAATGACCAGGATCCAATTAGGGATCGGCCAATCGAGGAGATGGAAAGTGGCACTTTTTAAAAATTGTGATTAGCGATTGGGGCGGTGGTGCGATGGCCATTGGATTGTTTAAAGATCAACAATGGAGATCATAATCGGAGGTGAATGGAGAAATACATGAGGGGCGTGGTGTGATATTATCGTGGACCATTGGATCTTATACAGATCAACGGTGGAGATCATACCCGCGGTCAATAAACCAAATCACTCTCGCATCGGAACTTTCCAGTTTACAAAGGAAAAATCACTCTCGGCCAATCTTCCGATGCGATAAGCGCTCAAGGGCTTAGCACCTGGTCTTGGCGCAGGGTTTCATGGAGGGTAAATGGTTAGGGGCTGGGCCGAAAGGGGCTTAGCTTGTTATATGATAAAAAGTGGGTTTTTTGGCCTAGAAACAGTGTTTTTAAGGCTAAACAGTGGTTCCGATAGGAGGAAAGAGGGATTTAAAAATCAAATGGAGGGACTTTACTTGGGTTTTAAAGGGGAATTGATGGTTTAGAAGACTTAGGAAGGCGTTTTGGGGGTTTTAGGGGGGATTTTGAGAAGGGATAAAAGGGTTAAAATGAGGAATTTTGCAGGGATACAAAGGGGCAAATGGAGGCTTTTCTGAGCATAATTGTTTCATAGACAGTGAGGATTTATTGATGGAAACAGCAGTGAAGATCTTATTCAAAAGAAAAGGGCACACAGAAGCTTCAAGAATGAGAGATTTTCATAGGAAATGTATCTCTTGAAGGCTCAAAAAAATATTTAGCCACCTGTTTGCTTGGCAAAAAATTTATAGGTGGCTAATAGTGGCTCCACATGGGGATGGCATCTTCTTGAAGATGTCAAGAACTTCAGAAATATTCTTTGGGAAGTAGGCCAGATGCTTGATCTTCGAACCATCCTTTCTTCTTTGATTTAGTTGTTACAAATATGATGGATATTAATCAGCAGAAAACATTACCCAAACAATCTACCTACCCATCCTACAGTCCTAACATTTTTTCTTCAAGGGGCATTTGAATTTGCAGACCTTCTTCATCATTTTCTTTTTATTGAAAATGGAAAACAAACTAGTCTAATTCTACCCTTATTCCTCCATGAGACCAGATTAAACAGGTGGTCTCATAGCTTCTCTACCTAATATAATATCTTCTAGGATTAAACTTTCTAGGAAATTTCTTTCTCTACATTCTACAACAGAAATTTAAAAATAGTCAAACCAGGATTTGACAGTCTAGTTTGCTGTGGATCCATGGCATAAAGATAGCTGCACATGAATTGAAATTGCAGAAACTTGAAAACAAAATTTTGGAGGCTTGAAATTTTGAAACTTTGAAGCGACCTTTTTTTCTTTGTGACTCAAGTTTTGAGCTTGTTAGAGTCACTTTCTCTTCTTGATTTCAGCTCTGATTTTGGGCTTGTTAGAGCTGATTCTTGTTTCTTCTTTGCTGGTTCAGATTTTGAGCACATTAGAACTAGCTTATTTACTTCCTTTGGCTTAGGTTTTGATCATGTTGGAGCCAATATTTTGCACTTCATAGGTTCAAGTTTTGAGCATGTCTGAACCTTTCTTTCTCTCTTTTTTGAAACATTTTCTCTTTTTCTTTAAAAACAAAACACAGCAATGGTATTTACAATGGAAATGAAAAATGTAAACTAGAAATCAACACTAGTAATGCTTGAGCATCCTGCCATTGACAGGACCCCCAAACAGATCTGTACCATCTAGCTCTTACAGAAAAAAGACATTTGGACCAATAGTGGATTGGATGATGTAAGGACCCGGCCACAAACTGTCAAATTTTCCATGCTTTCCTTTGTCTTCTCTCCTAGAGTCCCACTTTAAAACTTTATCTCCAATTTTTAAGTCACAAGATTTTGTTCTCTTATCAAACAACTTTTTATATTTTCCTGCACTTTTAGAGCTTTGTTGTAGGCCTCTTCTCTTGTCTGCTGGTCATGTATTGTTTGATTTATTCTCCTTACCATAATGTCCTCTTCTGTTTGAATCTCTTGGAATAGTTTAATCACTGGTACCCCTAGGCTGGTAGGAAACACTACCTCTATTCCATAAACAAGATGATATGGTGACATTCCAATGGATTTCTTTGTTGTTAGCCTGTCAGCCCACAAAGCATGCACTAACTTGTTATTCCATGATTTCTTGTTCTCCTCAAGAAGATTTTTGATAATAGTTACCAAGCTTTTGTTTGATTATTCAGCTAACCCATTACCTTGTGGGTAATAAGCAGTTGAATGACTGAGTGCTATCTGATACTTGTGACAAAAATCAATCATTTTCTCGGATCCCAAAGCAGTAGCATTATCAGTGATTATATTTTTAGGGAAGCCAAACCTAGAGAGGATGTGGTCTTCTAGGAACCTAATAATGACATAATTTGTGGCATTCCTAGCAGGGATGGCCTCTATCCATTTTGTGAAATAGTCTGTGGCTATAAGGATCCACTTGTTTTTTGCAGAATAAGCAGGGTGTATTTCTCCTATGAAATCTAAGCCCCATTGTTGAAAGGGAGCTTCAACAGTTATAGGTTGTAATGGTAAAGGGAGGAGCTTCCTTTTGCCTTCAAAAATCTTGCACTTATGGCAGGCAATTATCATTTTGTTGATGTCATTGAAAAGTGTGGGCCAGTATTAGCTAGCTTTGAGTACTTTGTTAGTAGTGGCTTTCCTTTTTAAATGCCCTCCACACTCTCCTGCATGGAACTCATGTTTAATCCTCTCTGCTTCAGTTTCAGGCAGACGTTTAAGAAACAAACCATTTGCATTTTTCTAGTATAAACATTAATTTAGTATGCAATAATTTCTGGCTTTTAACTTTAGGAATCTAGCCTTAGTCTTTGATAAATCAGGAGGGGCATTGAGGTTTGTGAGTACATAAAGGATATCAGAATACCAAGGAGAATTTTGAAATTGCTCTTCAACTGTAGGATTAGGCAATCCTTCATGTTCATCCAAGGCATCCAACATATTTATGTCAAGGGCTTGAAAGTTAGATTCAGCCATTAGTTGAGCTAAGCCCTGACCTTTGATCAGTTTCATGGGTTTTATTTCCAGGTCATACTCTAATATTATAGAAATCCATTTGCCCCTCTTTCCATCTGGATCTTGGGACAAAATTTCTTTTAGCATTATGTTTTGCACATAGGAAATGATGTGAGAATGCAGTATATACACCCTAAAGTCTTTCAAGGCCTTTACCAAGGCATAGGCCTGTTTTTCCATTATGTTATATTTTAAGGGTGCATCCCTCATAGCTTTGCTAAAGAAATAAATAGGTTGTTCCATTCCCTCTAGGTTTTTCTGCAGTAGAACTGCAGCCACTATATGCTCGGAGGCAAAGGAGAATATCAGGAAGTCTTTTGAGAAATCTGGGCTGATTAGGACATGTGCCCGGGTGAGTGCAAGTTTAACTAATTCAAAATATTTTTTAGCCTCTCCAGTCCACTTAACTCCTACGTCCTTTCTCAGCATGTTTTTCATATCCATGAGGTGCTAATCTAAGTTGGGAATAAACCTCCTTAAGAAGTTAATTTTCCCAATAAAGGATTGCAACTCTTTTATGTTTCTCGGGTGACTAATTTGGAGTATTCCCTGAACTCTTTGTGGGTCTATTTTAATCCCCTTTTCTGATGTAATATGGCCAAGGATCTTACCTTCTTGCAGGCCAAATACAGTCTTCTTGGGATTTAAAGACAAACCGAACCTTCTACATTTCTCAAACACGCTTCTCAGATGTTTTAGGTGCTCCTCATCAGTCTTGGAATAGACTGTTATGTCATCTAGATAGATGAAAATGAAGTGCCCTATTTCCTCCAAAAATTCTATGTCCATTGCTCGTTGGAAGGTGGCACCAACGTTCATTAGTACAAAAGGAATTTTTATGTACATAAAAGTGCCCCATGGAGTGGTGAAATTTGTCTTGAGTTGGTCTTCTAGGAGTAATAAAACTTGGTTATAGCCTGAAAAACCATCTAACAGGGAGATCCTTTTTGAGCCAACTACCCTGTGTAGGATGTGTTCCATCTTTGGTAAGGGGTAATTGTCTTTCAATGAAGCTCTGTTAAGGTTTCTGAAATCAATGCACAGTCTGATCTCACCTATCTTTTTTCTCACAGCCACCCACTGGAAACCCAATCAGAGAAGCTCACGGCACTATAATTCCTGCCTCGTACATCTTCTTGATTTCCTTTTCAACTAGAGGCAGTTGTTTCGGGTTGATTCTCTAAAGTTTCTATCTGAAGGGTTTTTGGTTTTCTTTCAAAGGGATCTTGTGCTGGATAATATTCGTATCATAGGCTTTTAAGTCCTCGTAGCTCCAGGCAAACACATCGATGAACTCTTTAAATAAGTCAATATATTTCTTTTTCATATATGTCGGTAGAGACTTAGCCAGTTTAATCATCTTAGGCTTATCCTTGGTGCCTATGTTTCGTTCCTCGACGTCAGAGTCTGATTATTCTATAGTGGGTTTCTTCGCTATGTCGTTAAAATAAAAAATGTCCTCTAAAGGTGCCATTCCTCTGGGTATATTCTTATCTTTTGACTGCAACACCTCTATTTCCTCTTTTTCTACGTTCTTATACTCTTCGGTTTGAGTTCCAAGTTGTTTAGTTAACATGTTTACTTCTACGTTACATGGTGATCTTTCTTCGTCGGGAGGCTCTTCACTCAGGCAGCTTTCATCGGATTTAGAGTCTGAATCAGAAAATTCAAACTCGTTCCTGCCAATCAGGAAATCCTCTATCTGCTTGTCGCCCTCAAAGACCTGTCAATATTTCTCATTATCAGGCACTACAGGTCTATATTTCTTCTGAATGATGCTTTGTTTGTCACTAGGTGCTTTATGATATGAACTAACTATGCAGACTAATCCATTTGCAACAATGTTCTGACTCCTAGGAACAAACACCAACTCATACTCTACAAAGGTTTTCAATAAATCCATAGCATTGTTTCTGTATGCTATCAATCTAGGGTGTTTAGTTGTATACTCTCCATTCACTTGTTTTATGATTAACTTAGAGTCTCTGTGTATAGCTATCCTTCGAGCTTCTAGTTTTTTCAACAAATTCAAGCCTAGGATAAGGGCCTCATACTCTATGATATTTTTTGTACATTTAAAGTCCAATCTGAAGGCATGACTCTCAGCATATTCATTCTCAGTGTTATGTAACCACACTCCGGCTCCTGCATTATTTCTAGTGCAAGACCCATCGAAATTCATTTTCCATAAGGGATTTTTTTCAAGTTTATCATAATTTTCCTCCCTAATGTTGGTTTCATTGTTATGTTGTAATATGGGGTCTGCATCACTGTATGGAGTGTTTTGCTCTTCGTGATGTGTATGGAGTTAAGAGAGATGACTTGTCAGTTGTTTGTAATCTTGTTCTTGTTCACTCTGAGTTTCTGATTTAGTGCACTGTCCAAAGCATTCGTCTTCATTCTCTTCTATGTCTAGAGTGGCCATTATGTTAAAATCTATGGGCTCTAACCTATTGTTTGCATCTCTGTCTTCTAGCTCTGGCTCATCTATGGATTCATCATTGCAAAGGATAATGGAGTCCAGATCTGTATGTACAAAGTACAGAGGTGAATTTTCAGGTTTTTCAGGGCTGCTAACCATGAACTTCATTTGTGCCTCTCTATATAGTCTCCTAAGCTGGCTAAAGATAGGGATTGTGGCATATGACCCATCCATTTGCATTGTACCTTGCAGCTTGGATCCCCATGACCTGGACAACAACATGCCATACTTAGGTGGCACATATGCTACTATAACATTAATAACCATGAATTTTGCTGGGATCTGGGTTAGGTTCACACAAAGGTCTTTGATTAGGCCAAGGAACGTTACTCTACTAGAGTCGAATGAATACAAATCCTTATAAGGTCGGGTTATCTCTAGGCCTAACTTCTCCATAACTACCTTAGGAATTAGGTTGTGTGATGCCCTCGAGTCATGCATTGTGTTGTGAAGGATCCTATCATGGATATTGAGGCTGATATAAAAAGGAGGTACTACTCCTTCTTAAAACTTCCCTTCTATCTTTGGACCAAACAGAAGGGCTCGTTGATCATCAATTAGATTGACAGTGTCACTGTTTTCACCTAGATTTAAAGCTTTCAAAATTTTACCTTTGTATGCATCTTGGGTGGCCAACTCAGTGAGAGGCATTGAAATTTCAATCTTGGCAATCTCACTTTCTCAATTGAAAGGAGATAGGCTCTTCGAAAGGCTCAATTCTGTTTTATTGGTCACCAGTTTATTTACAGAATCAGATTGCTAATTCTTACTATATATAGTGTTCGTAGTTGTTTTATCAGGAGAATTAGCTACAATGGTAGTGCTTCTAGTTTGTTGACTTTGTTTATCAGTATCTTGGTTGTCTTTTTCTTTGTTCTTCCCATAACTCTCAAATGCTGATTTGTTGCTTTCAGTAGTCACCTTAGGAGTTTTTTCAGGACTTTTCTTAATGGTAATATCAGAAGCTTTCAGTTTGGAAGTGTCTAAGCTCCTCTTTGTTCTAAGTTCATACTGTTCTTTGACCTACATGATGGCATTTTCAAATACTAGCCTATAATCCTCAGATTCTAACCTTTCCTCATCCCAATCTGAGTGTGAGTTCTGATTGTCTTTTTTGGAATAGTTGTGGATTGAGTTGTCTATTTCCACCATGTTTATTGTGGTTCCCTCAGACTCCTCTATTATCCCCTCATCCTCATCAAGGAATTTCTCTTGGAATGGGGGTATGGCTTGTTGATCAGAGTCTCTCTGTCTGTTATGAGGGTTGTTTCTCCTAAAATTTTGGTTCTGGTTTTGATTTTGGTTTCTGTTCTGATTACTGACTATGACAACAATTTTCTCCATCATTTTCTCTAGCCTTTCCATGTTTCTGGCTAGACTGTCATACTTGGGATCGAATGTGGAAGCTGATGTGTCATCCCTATATGTTACCTTTTTCTCAGACCTCATTCTGGCTCTCTTTTCAATCAGGTTAGCTTCTACACTCACTGCTCCTTTTTGCATATCTTCCAGTGTATTGTAATCTCTCTCCCTAAGCTGATAGGTCATGTTAGCATCAAAGCCTTCAGGATATTTCACTAAAGCCATTCCTTGGGGAGGTTTCATGTATGGAGGGAGAGCATTGTAAAAACTGTTAAACCTTGTAGAATAGTCATGGACACTCTCTCCTACATTCCTTTTAATATTCTCATATTCTGCTAAGATTTGGAGAGGGTTATTCTTGACTTCCCATTTGTTTATGAAGGATTGATATAAAGAGGGAAGATCATGGATACTATTAGGAGGTAGGCCCTTAAACCACTTCTTCACATCTCCTCCTAAACTCTGGGAAAAGATTCTCATCTTGACTATCTCATCATCTATCTCCATATAGTCAAAGGAATATTCCATCCTATCTACATGGTGTTGAGCTGTGGTAGAATCTTTTGCAGTGAAATGTGGGATTTTTTACTGATAATCATTGGGTAAAGGCACTATAGGCTGTGGTAACACTAGAGGTGCATACCAGGTTGCCATGACGATGTTCTGAGGAGGTAAAGGATTGTCTTGAGTAGCAGGTATGTGGATGACATGAATACTAGGACCAGCAACACTCTATTGAGCTAATTTAGGGTGATAGAGTCCTAATTTTTGAATGAAATGAATATCGGGAGGTCTAGATGGAGGGGTCTCTCTATCCCTAATGTGCTGACCACTGTGAGATGGTGATCCTGGAAGCTCAAGGTCTGACTGGTCTAGAGCACTGAATTACTTAGTTCTTGGTAAACCGCTTTGTGAGTCTAAGTCAAAATGGGTGTCTAATAGAGCTGTAAAGTTTTCTAGTGTAGAGTTAGCTCTATGGATGTGTTTGGAAATAGTTGGTTTTCTAGGGGTGGGAGATTTCCTAAGAATGCTCTGAGGGTTGTCAACTATTTCAGGTGGGTTTGGGTTAGGATAAGCTTTAGTATGAATGGTTCTTGAAGCCAGTATGTCTGTCTCCAAACAAAGAAGCTTAATCCTACATGTTACTTCTAATATGGCTGATTTTGTAATGCAATCTGGTCTCGCAGTGGAGTCTTGTGAAAACCAATATAACCAGTAGGCCTACTGATCACCACTGGAGTCTTTTAATCATTAAAGAACTATGGAGTCACCAGGTGGAAGGTTTAGAATGTTTCAAGAAGGTTACTGTCCACCATAGTGATTAACCACCAAACTAAGGCTATTATGGTCTTCTTTGAGTTTCTTAGAAGTGTTTAAAGGTGTGTTTTACTCAAAGCCTCCCCAGTGGAGTCGCCATTATGTTGGGGTTCCTATGTTTTAGTAGGTTTGGCTCTACAAAAAGATAAGACAAGATCAGAACCACTTTGGGACCTCAAGATCTAGCCCTCCTTGGTCTGGAGAGGGATCTCTCTATAAAAGAAAAGAAGTGATGTATCTTTGAAGTTCAAATGTTAAGGTATTAGACTAGTTGTGTGGTACAAAGGTTGTTTGTTTTGTTTTGTTTGTTTGTTTGGTTGTTGGGAAACATGAAAGAAGGATTCAATACAAGACAAAGGGTGAGAAAAGAGGATTTTAGGCAAAGGAGAGATATTTCAGGGAACACTCGAGACCATTGGGAAATGGAGTCATAAAAGGGTTTACTTGCTATTCAATATCCAAGGCTTTCAATTGGGCTAGTCATCTAAAACAGAGCATCTTTAGAGATGGTAGTGTGGTATTAAAGGATAAGGAATGAATATGAATGACAAGAAAACCTCTAATATGACCACTTAGGAAGTAGATCTAGGGACAGGGCCTTCCTTAAACACCTATGATCCAAACCCTAAAAGGCTAACTCTTTAGACAACAAGAAACACTTAAGATTTAAACACAAAGGTGAAGCCTGAGATCAGAGAAAGGCTTTGAACTTTTAATGCTTTGACATTCAACCTAAGGGAACTTCGAAAGGTTAAATTGATTGAAAAAGACCCTAGTGAGACAAAATCAGCATTCTAAACTCCCAGTATCCCAATTATTTCAATTAAAACTAGTCAAGAACATCTAAGAACATATTCATAAATTCATACATCAATTAGCAGTGAATAAAAGCTACTACACTGGTTAAATTATCTTGAATCAGTACTCAGATAGCACAATAAGTAGAAAACATCAAAGGTAAGAAGAGCAGGAGCATTAGGGTACCATGCAATGGTATATCCTAAGAAAAATTTCTGATTCTTACCAGAGAAATGAAATGTAATGAATTACAGAAGGAAAACAGAGACAAATATAGAACACATCACCGCTGCTTTAAATCAGGATCCAAAGAGATGTGCTTGTCATATTAAAGAGAAACACCAGTCATATACAACATTGTCCAACAACTTGATATTTAGTCTGAAATCATCTTCCTCATCCTATCTTACAACTTTACACACAAAACTATATCTTCAAAGAAACAACTTACAATCCATAGATATCCGATCAAAAACCTTTACAATATGTTTCCTCGTGAGTTTTATAGCTAAAGAGAGGCAGAGGAGGTAGGTAGAAATTTTAATGAAACATTTAAATATAGGAAGAAGAGTGGCTCGAGGCCCATTCTGTTTTAATATCCATGCATTAATCTTCGGTACTCTTTGGATAAAAGAGTGGTATTTGACAGGTTGATAGTAACTCCAGGTATGTTCTTTGATGTACTTTGTGGCTGTAGTAATCTGTAGTACTCTAGTGAATAGAAAAAGGGATATAAATGACCTTTAGGTCTACCATACTGCATAACAAATTCTCTGGTAGCAGTAGGACCTTCTGTTAGGGTGTAGATATTATCCGGAGCTCGATGTAGAATAAAAAATAATATGGGAACTTTTCCTTCATGGGAAAGAACCTTCTGCTGATGTGAGACACTGATAAGATTTCTTTTTGTGATTCAAGCCTCATTAGGCCTTCTGTGTTAATAATGAGGTCTTCAATATGGTACATTCATCCTTTAAACAATGAATTAAGGCTTAAAATATTCAATAATGGGCATTAGTCCTCTTTAATTATTCACTAATACTCTTTGTCACTTCCATGACTATATATGTCTGTGAAAGTGGAGTTTTAATGGCATTGGATGGTTTTATAGAGTTAAACACTGGTCTTTATTGAAATATTTTGTTCAAGGACCTTCCCAGGCATTCACTCTGCAATCTCTGGCTCTGAAAATGACCTTCTCTGCACTCTGTGTCACTATGACAGTGACTGTGAGAAATGGAAGTTTCCACCGCTTGCAACCGTACAAAAAACACAAACATGTTAAGAAAATCCATGCAGGAGTGGTGGTGGATGCAGTGGAATATTGTGAGAATGGCAACGCAGCGAAGATGAATACGGTGGACACAGTGGAAAACGGCTGAAAAATGCTGTGAAATGGTGCAAAACTAATCTGATGGTAGCCAAATGCAGAAATGGTTTCTAACCATATGATAAGATCTGGTGGTGGAAATAGACGGTCAGATTTCACTGATGGGATTGCTTTTAGAAGGTTAGGAAATATAAATAAACCTTTAGTGTAAACACTTAAAGTTTTACCTTTGGGTGCATTACAAAGAAAAACGCATAAAATGAATGAAATCGGGCGTGAATGGTGGGACCTGGCATGGGCAGAGGGTGATTGAACATGGACCATTAGATCTAAGGACGAGATCAACAGCAGAGATGACCTGATGAAATTCCGTGGTAGCGCGATGAAGGACTATGAATGGAATGCGCGATGTAATGAGGGTTGTTGATCTATATAGATCAATGGTTGGGATTGCAGGAATGGCTTTCATAGGTGAAAGAGGGGAAGTGGTTTTAAGAAAAGAAACCATTTTTTTCACGTTGCAAAAGAACAGTTTTGAATTTTTCCCAAAATCACACGATATGGTCCGCTACCC
The DNA here is from genome assembly GCA_034641835.2 of Pinus albicaulis. NCBI lineage: Eukaryota > Viridiplantae > Streptophyta > Pinopsida > Pinales > Pinaceae > Pinus > Pinus albicaulis. Next base: position 1,436,620,863 of record CM076584.1, read on the forward strand.
GACACGTGGAAAAATGAAACCACCCATATCGCGTGATTACAAACTGTTAAACTTTGGACAAAGAAAAAATGCGAAATGTATGCCGCTCGTTGGATCTGGGGCTGTGAGATCTAACGGTTCAGGACAGAGTGCGATGTGGGGAGATGCGCAGTTGATAATGTGGAGACAAGTCAAAGGCGGTTGGAATGTGAGCCGTCCAATCAGCGGAATGAACGACTGAGATCTAAGGAGGGAAAGTGAAGGCAGAAGGGCAGGCTAATGGGTGGGAGTAATCCTGGCTGTCGAATCGAATGGGACAGATAGCTCAAATTCAATCGGAATTGGAGGAGGCGGGGGCCAAAACTCCGATGGGACGATGTTGCGATTGCATATGGACTGTCGGATCGGCGGAGGATCGATGGTCGAGATTGGATTGGGAATGGCCAATCGGGGAATACGGGGCGGAGCGAGAGAAAATCATGGCCATTGGTTCTTTTGGATTCAACGGCTAGGATCCAATCGGGGATCGGCCAATCAGGGAGATGGAAAGTGGCACTTTTTAAAACTTGCGATTGGAAATTAGGGCGGCGGTGCAAAGGCTGTTGGATCATTTAAAGATCAACAGTGGAGATTTTAATTGGAGGTGAATGGAGAAAGACATGAGGGATGCGGCGTGATATTAGCACAGACCATCAGATCTTATACAGATGAACGGTGGAGATCGCACCTGCGATCAACATACCAAATCACTCTCGCATCAGAACTTTTGAGTTTACAAAGGAAAAAGCGCTCCCGGCCAATATTTCGATGCGATAAGTGCTCAAGGGCTTAGCGCCTGGTCTTGGCATAGGGTTTCATGAAGGAGAAGTGGTTAGGGGATGGACCGAAAGGGGCTTAGCCTTTTATATCATAAAAATTGGGTTTTTTGGCCTAGAAACAGTGTTTTTAAGGCTAAATAGTGGTTCTGATAGGAGGAAAGAGGGATTTAAAAATCAAATGAAGGGAATTCACTTGGGTTTCAAAGGGGAATTGATGGTTTAGAAGACTTAGGAAGGGGTTTTGGGGGTTTTAGGGGGGAGCCATGATCATGAAGAAAGCAGTGATGATCATGATGAAAGCATTGAAAAAGAAGATGATGTACAGGAAGAAGAAAATGAGGAAGAGGAAGGTGGCCAAGAAGAAAGAAGCAATGGCCAAGAGTAGCAATATGATGAAGGAGAAAACAAAGATGAAACTAGTGATGGCAGCCACAAAGATAACATCAGTGAAAGCAGCCACAAGGATGAAAAAAGTGAACGTGATGATGAGGAGGAAGATAACAAAGATAAGGAAGAGGAAAACAATGAAGAAGAATACAGCGAATAAGGAGAACAACCAGATGAGGAAGGTAGCTATCTAAGTGCTCAAGATAGTCCAAGAAAGAGTCATGATAGTCATGACGGCTGTCATGAATGTCTTGACAAAGATTATTCCATAGAAGAAAAAGAAAATCAAAGTGAAGAAGACATAGAAAAAGCAGAGAAGAGTAAAGGAAAAATTGATGATGACATTGCCTTTGAGACTCCCATAACTACCCCTCTCTCATGCACTTATCATAGAGGAAAAAGGGATGTGTTTGCTGCCTCTAAAAGGAAAAGGGCCATCCCCTCACAAAATACCAAATCATTGGAAAAAGGCAAAGAAAAAGTGAAGAGTGTTGAGAAAAAGGCACTAGTCAGGAGGAGCAAAAGGATCAAAAAGGCTTCTCAAGGACCTCTCTTTGTTGATCTAGATAGTGATAATGAGGACCAAGGGATGAATACAAAATTGCTCCTCTTAGAAAAAGATGCCCAACTTCAAGAATGGGAAAAGGATTTTTAAAGGGCACAAAGGGTCATCTAATATTATAAACAGGAGCACAAAAAATTCAAAGAGGTGAAGACGGGCCTTGCCTTGTAGAAAAAACAGTCAAACACTATGCAAGGAAGAGCATGATTGCTAATGCCAGATTGAAGCAAGCCTTAATGGAGCTAGAGGAGATAAAAAGGCCCAAATTTCATGACAGCCTCGGGATCTTGGCTGATGCTTCTCAACAGGTGTATAAAACCCCTTGAGGGATCTACACACCAATTTTGAAAAAAATCTGGAAACCTTTTTGTTTTTCCAAATTTTGGCCCTTAGGAGCGCAACACCCTAGGCGCTACGCTCGTTTTTGGGGCATCCTTAGCTGCTAAAGTTTACATTTTTTGGTTTTTCATGTCATCAATAGTCTACCCAAAACCTTTTAGGTCAATTGAAGCATTGTTTCCCCCTCAAAAGGTAAAAAAAACACCTAAAAAATGACCTTTCTGCCTCCTTTTTGGGCCTGGCATTGTGCGTTGAGAAGTCATGGGAGATTGTATTTTTTATCTATAAAATGGAATCTATTCATGACAAATCAAGTATTTCTGTAAATTATACTCTTCAATATATCCAACGAGCCATCACAAGGCCAAAAATAATGTCGAGAAGGGGTCAAAAATGCAGCTACAATAGACCCCAATTTTTGCTGATATGGAGCTACACACAGAGACATCTTTTTTCCAAAAAGTCAACAAAATACACTAATTAATGGAACATTGGTTTTTTAATATTTTCTTGGAAAAAGCACTCGTGATCTTATTGGGGAGTTATGTTTTGGTGTGTTTCATTTATTTTCTTATCTCTTATGTGTCTTGGGTCTTGCATGGTCGTTAAGCACATTTATGAAATTTATGGATGAATTAGGGTTTTTGGAAGCTCTTAGGGTTTCTACCTCCTCATTTTCTCCATAAATAGAGCATGAGGCTCTTGTGTATTTGGTTGTATGTTGATGACTTATGCTGAAGTAATACATAGTCTCTTGAAGCCTTTGATGAGAAATTGATGTCTTGGAGCTTATGCATGATCTAATTTACTTGTTGATGGAGAAGGACTACTTGGAGGATTCATAGACATGGTTGATGGTGAAATTTTATCTTGTTAATTTTTTCTAAGTTTCTGATATGTTTTCCATCCATCTATGATGTAGTAGGACAAAAAATTTATACTAAGATATGTTTGTTGATGGCACCTTAGATATGTTTGTTTCCTTCACTGCCTTAATGTTTTTTTCTTCTAAGATATGTTAGGGAATTCATCTCTTGCTCCCTAATAAGTTTTTGGCTTGTATATTTTCTTGAATGATTTATATTAGTTAGTATAAATTATGATTTATGGCTAGCCCTGCATATTGTTACCTTTGAAATACTTTGTTCTTGAAATCATCTTTTGAATCAACTTTTCCTATAGTTTGTCAAAGAAATATGTCTTAACCATTCTCTTTGCCTTTACTTGGCTAAACTTGTCTCAAGGAACTTTCATAGCTGTCACTATGGATGTTAAGGTTTTCTCTCCTTCTATGGTTATAGTTACTTGTGCAACTTAAATGTTTTTCCTGCTCTTGATGATAAAATCCATGATAGATTAAATAAGTTTTTGCCTTTCTATGTTTTATCTGAATGTTGTCTTGGTTTATTATCTTCTTTCAGTCTGAAATCAAATGGATTAGGTTTTTCTTAAGCCTTTGACTCTCTTGCTATGCTTATAAATATTCTAACTCCCTCAGTTTACAAGTATATAAATAATTATGTTTCTACCCTTTATTAGCTTGTTGTTCTCAAGATTAATGTCCACCTCATGATCCTTTCACAACCTTAAAGACCCACCAACCTAGTTAGAATTTCCTTGCAAGTCTTCTTGAAACCATTGATGAACTCATCATGACCTTGTTTGACTCCATTTCCCAATGACTTAACAATCTTCCTTGTTTTCTATATAAATCTATATGAGCATAATACCCAACAAAAAAAATCAAAATACACTGCCCTTAACATCAAGCCTAAAATCAACCCTAATCAGCGAACAAGTTCACATCTTTGAACCTACTAGAGAGATCCCTCTCTGAATCCAGGAAGGCCAGGTCCTTGGATTCCAAAGCTTGGTTTGATGTTACCCTGTCCATTTGTATCTCAATCAATCTAGCAAATTATGGGGAGCTAACATAATGGTGATCATGGTGGGACAGAGTTCATAGTAGCCTGAAAAACTCTTATAGACTAATATACATCACTATTTTGACTTAAAAACCAACCCATAGCCAAAGTAGAAACTAATTACTTCACCATCCTAGTAAGATGATGACTTAGTTAGGGGATACTCATTAAACCTTAAGGCTGCATAAATAAACTAAAAAAATCCAAAAGTACTCCCTAGATTGATTTTTTAGCAAGAATTTGGTGGTGGACCATTGTATACATATCTTCAAAATTTCAAAAAATCCACCTGGCGACTCCACTAGCCTCCAGTAGGCCTTTCTCATCCCACTAGTCCCATAGGTTGTTCTAGGATTGTGTCAAATTAGTCCAAAATAGTTTTTAAGGCCTAGTTATACCTTTTATGAATAAAGAGATATGGATTCACAAAGGATCAATACCAGATCACACCCAAACCCAAATCCTCCTACCGTAGTTGATAACCAAGAAAATATTTTGTGAAAAACTTCTAATGCTGGAAACTCACCCACTGTTAGGGCCATCCATAGAGAAATTTCTGCACCAAAACACCTTACAGTCTCACAAGATCCTCAGTTTTATTTTCACCATACCAAGAACCTATTCAGGACCAAGTCACAAATTAGGGTTGACCAAGCTGACTCTGATCCCATAGATTTGCAGTGAAGCTCCAGTAGAGAAGCTTCTCCTTCCACTCCACCTGATTTTTAGCTTCTCCATCACTTCAGTCCTTTTCATCTCAAATCTACTTAGAATCAGTCTTCCGGTCCAGGTACCTCAGCTACACCCATCCATACCACCAGTGTGCAAACCACCTCACTCCTTCCTCCTCCACCTCTCACAAATACTCCCCTTGTAAATTATCCTTTGTTTCCATTCCCTCCTATCATGGCAGCCTAGTATGCTCCACTAGCTCTACAACAACCACTATTACCTTTTCCAAATGACTATCAGTCCAAAATCCCTCACTTCTTAGGGACTAAATCCATCACTGCTCAAAAAAATGTAGATAGAATTAATGATGCTTTTGACTATATGGAGATAGAAGAAGAAACCATAAAAATGAGGATTTTTTCTTAGAGCCTAGAGGCAGAACCCAAGAAATGGTTTAAATACTTACCTCCCAACAACATTCATAATCTCCCTACTCTATACCAAACCTTTGTGAAGAAATGGGAAATCAAGAAGAACTGCCTCCAAATTCTATCCGAGTATAACAATCTTAAGAGAAATCTGGGAGAAAGTGTTCATGGCTACTCCACTAGGTTTAATAGTGTTTACAATGCTCTCCCACCTCACATAAAACCTCCAAAAGGCTTGGCCCTGGTGAAATATCCTGAAGGCTTTGATGTTGATATGGCCTATCAACTAAGGGAGAGAGATTAGCTAACTCTATAAGACATGCAAAAGGGGCCTATGAGTGTAGAGGCCAATTTGATTGAGAAAAGGGCTAGGGTGAGATCAGAAAAAAGGGTGACTTATAGAGATGACACAACACCTGCGCCCTCCTCTTCTGACAGCAAACTTGACTCCATAGTTAGGACAATGGAGAGGATGATGGAAAAATTTAGTTTTAATGAGAGAACACCTCCTAGGGAAAATCAAGCCAATCTTCAAAACAGGAATAGAAATCAAAATTTCAGAAGAGACCCCCCTCAAGTCAGACAAAGAGAGAGTGACCAACAGATCAGACCCCCTTTCCAAGACAACTATGTAGATGAAGAAGAAAGAGAGCCTGAGTAGTTGGAAGAAGACCATGTAAATGTCATAGGTTCAGATGATGAGGATAACACATTCCTTACCGAAGAAGAAAAAATGATGTTTTCTTAAAAACCACATGAGAAATGATATGAAGATTCCGAATACTATAGATTATGATTTGAGAATGCCATAATGGAAGTCCATAGGAAGTATGACCTTCGGAGAAAAAGGAGTCAAGATATTCCTAAAACCAATCAGCCAAACACTACTGTTAGAAAAACCTCTGAACCTATCCCTAAAAATATAGCAGAAAACACAAATACTATGGCTAAGAAAATTGAACTAAACAAACCAAATACTAGTCAACCTGATAAAGATTCAAGCTGCCCTAGTACTTCAACTAGTGGCCCTGAAAAAATCCTACTTTCCAAACCATCAAATTAGAATCAGCAGATTAAAAATGTATAAAAATTCATGGCTGATAAAACTAATGTAAATGTAATAAAGACACCCACACCTTTCAGTTTTGAGGGGGAGATTGCCAAGATCAAGATAACGATACCCCTCACTGAGCTGGTAACCCAAGAGCTATATAGATCCCAGATTTTCAAAGTGTTAAATATAGGGAATGATACCGATACTTTAAACTTAACTGATGATAAACCAGAATTGTTTTCTGGTCCTGAAGTAGACGGAAAATATCAAGAAGGAGTTGTTCCTCATTTCTATGTAAGTCTAAATATACATGATAAAATTCTGCATAATGCTATGTTAGACTCTGATGCCTCACACAACCTCATGCCAAAGGTTGTGATGGAGAGATTGGGATTAGAGATCACAAAGCCCTACAAATATTTATACTCTTTTGATTCGAGTAGGGTCAAGTGTCTAGGCCTAATCAAGGATCTGTGTGTCAATCTGGCACAAATCCCGCCAAAGTTCTAGTCATGGATATAGTTGTGGCTGAAATTCCCCCAAATTATGGCATGATTTTATATATATCATGGGGGACCAAACTCCAGGGAATCCTTCAAATGGAAACGAATTATGCCACCATCCCAGTTTTCAATCAAACAAGGAGATTATACCGGGAATCCCACATGAAATACATGGTGAGTAACATAGATATGCCAAATAACACACCAGTTTATTCCATTCACTCAGACCTTGACTCCTTCATCCTATACAATTAAAATTACATAGATGAACAAATATATGACAAGGAGAAAGAACTAAGCCCCTCAGAACAACCAAGCCATTCCTCTGACCAAGAAAATGACACCCTAAATCCTAGCAGCCCCAAAGTGCAGAATATTGAAAAAACTGAAATTGACACCCTTTGGCAGATAAGATTTGATGGCTATGATGGTAAGGCTGGTTCAAGAGCAGGGGTTTGGTTCCACAACAAAAATAAAGGCCATTCCTATAGGCTATATTTCCAATGCACCAACAACGTTGCAGAATATGAGGCTCTCCTTATTGGTTTACACCTACTCATAGACCTCAAAGCTAAGAAAATATTGCTTCAAGGAGATTCAGAACCGATCATAAATCAAATTAAGGGAGAATATTCAACCAAGAACCCTAGGCTAAGGGAATATAGAAACGCTGCCCTTGACCTTCTCAAAACCTTTGAGAAATATGAGCTCACTTTCATCCCTAGGGCCCAAAACTACCTTGCCAATGAGCTTGCCTTTGCTGCCAGCAATTTTTCTTTACCTTATAAAGATAATAAACGCCTCGTAAAAATAAAGAACATGCCTACTATACCGGACAACCTAAACCATTGGAAAGTGTTTGAAAATGATGACCAAATAGATGATTTTCTGCAATCCACAAATGACTTTGCAAGTGAAAAATAGAGTTTGAGATTTGAAAGAAATAATTAAACTGAAAATAAAAATCCCAAAATAGAACTGTCCTTTGATGATGATATAAACCACCTTCATAACCCTTGTGTTGCAGAAGTACTTGATAAATTAGATCAAAGAGAATTTGAAATTCTACAATACAAAGATGACACCCTACCAAGAGGCCTTACACCACTAGAAGAGATGTTTTATTTTAATGATGTAGCTAAAAAACCCAAGTGGAATCCACTGAAACAAATATAGAAGAGTGTAACATTGGAGGGATGAAAGAGACCAAAATAATCAAGCTGTCCAATACTCTCCCACCTCACACAAAACAGAAATACATTGAACTTTTTAGAGAATTTAAAGATGTGTTTGCTTGGGGGTATGAAGACTTGAAATCCTATGACACCAAAATCATCCAACATAAAATTCCTCTCAAGGAAAACCAGAAACCATTTAAACAAAAGTTGAGAAGAATAAACCCCATTCTGTTACTGTCAGTTGAGAAAGAGATCAAAAATATATACGATGCCGGGATCATAGTCCTTGTCCGATACTTAGAATGGGTGTCCAACCTTGTGTCAATTAGGAATAAGACCGGGGAAATTAGGCTTTGTATTGACTTCAGAAATTTGAACAAAGCCTCCTTGAAAGAAAATTACCCCTTGCCTAAAATGGATCACATACTCCAAAAATTATTTGGCTCATAGAGAATCTCATTGCTAGATGGCTTTTCAGGTTATAACCAAGTTCTAGTCTTTCGAAGTGACCAACTCAAAACAACTTTCACTACACCTTCAAGTATGTTCATGTATGTTAAAATTCCATTCCGTTTAATGAATGAATGGGCTACCTTCCAAAGGGAAATGGACATAGCTTTTTTAGAAGACATAGGTTACTTCATAGTCATATATCTTGATGACATCACTATCTACTCTAAGACAAATGAGGGGCACTTGGTCCACTTGAGAAAAGTCTTTGAAAAATGTAGAAATTATGGCTTGTCCCTAAATCCTAAGAAAAAAAATTTTGGCCTACAGGAAGGAAAACTCCTAGGTCACATCATCTCTGAGGAAGGAATCAAAATAGATCCCAAAAGAATAGAAGGCATCTTACAAATCAGCCATCCTAGAAACATTAAAGAGTTGCAATCTTTCATTGGAAAGATTAAATTCCTAAGAAGATTCATCCATAACCTTGTTGAGCTCCTAAGAAATATCAAAAATATGTTGAAAAAGGAAGTAGGAGTGAAGTGGAATATGGAAGCAAAATAATCTTTTGAGCTGGTAAAACAAGAACTCACACAAACACCAGTCTTAATCAACCCTGACTTCACCAAGGACTTTTACATTTTCTCTTTTTCCTCTGAACATACTGTGTAAACAATATTATTGCAAAAGAACATCATGGGACAAGAGTAGGCCATAGCTTTCTTCAGCGAAAATTTAAGGAATGCCCCTCTAAAGTATAACATTATGGAGAAACAAGCCTTTTCCTTAATCAAAGCTTTGAAGGATTTTAGAGTTTATATTTTGCATTCACATATCATAGACTTTGTCCCAAACACAGTTGTCAAAGATATACTTAATAAAGACCCTGATGGTAAAAGGGGAAAGTGGATTGCTACCATTTTAGAATATGATTTAGAAATCAGACCCACTATATTGATTAAAGGACAAGGAACTTATGGCTGACTCAAATTTCCAAGCTCCAAACATGAATATGGTTGGCATGTTAGAAGAAACTGAAGAAAGTACAACACCATACATTGAAGAAATATTTCTAAATTCACCTTTGTATGCTGATATTATTTATGTGCTCCTTTATCTCAATGCTCCCCCTTCTTTGTCAAAAACTAAAGCAAGATTCTTAAAACAAAAAACATTAAATTTTTGCATTCTAGATGGAGTATTATACTGGAATATTTTTTCTAGTTTACTGCTTAAATGTTTGCGTGAAGATGATGCAGAGAAAATCATGCATGAATTACATGAGGGAGAATGTGCGGTTCACCTCTATTGAAAGACCACAGCCAACAAGATCCTTAGAGCTAGCTACTATTGGCCTACCTTATTTTCTGATACTCACAAACTAGTCATGAATTGCCATAAGTGAAAAATCTTTGATGGAAAAAGAAAGATCCTACCTTTACCCTTGCACCCCATCAGTGTTGAAGCCCCCTTTCAGCAGTGGGGTTTGGAATTCATAGGAGAGATCCATCCTACTTCATCTGCCCAACATAAGTGGATCCCCACCACCACTGATTATTTCACCAAGTGGATAGAAGCCATCCCTTCTATAAATTTCACTGACTTAGTCATCATCAAATTCCTTGAAAGCAACATCCTATCTAGGTTTGGTTATCCTAAGAAGATCATCACCAATAATGCTGATGCCTTTACATCTAAGAAAATGGTGGAATTTTGTTATAAATATCACATCACCATCAGTCACTCCACTAATTATTACCCGAAAGGTAATGGAATAGCTGAGTCCTCTAACAAAAGCTTGGTAAACATCATTAATAATTTCTTAGAACAAAATAAAAAAGCATGGCATAGAAAACTAGTGCATGCACTATGAGCTGATAGACTAACAACCAAGAAATCTATTGGTATGTCTCCCTATCAACTAGTGTATCGCATGGATGTAGTTTTCCCCACCTCTTTAGGAGTCCCGGTCATGAAGATTCTTCAATAATTTCAATCAGAAGAAAATGACATGCAGAGGAGGCTGAACCGAACCATTCATCTGCAGCAGTCAAGAGAAGAAATTTACAAAATGACACAATCTATCCAGGAAAATATCAAGAAATTATTTGATAGGAGAACCAAAGCAAATGATTTCCAGATTGGAGACATGGCTCTGAAATTGGTTTCAAGAAGGGAAGAAAAGGGAAAACATGGAAAGTTTGAAAATCTATGGAAAGGCCCCTATATCATTGATTTAGTGAGAGGAAACAATGCTTTCTTTTTGTAGGAACTTGATGCAACTAAAATGTTTGGAGGTCCTATAAATGCGAGGATGCTTAAACATTACTTTTGTCAAGAAAATTAGTTTAAATTTTCTCATTCCTTGTACATACCATTGTTTGATGGAAGGATGTAAAGACAAAAAACCCTAAAAAATAGAAAAGGGAAAAGAGGGCAGAAGTTGAAAGAAAGGTACAGCCCCATACCTAAAAAATGATGTTGCTAAAAGTCTGCAAGTCTAAAATGCCACTACTTGTTTTTAAAAAGGGAAGTCTTGTTCAGTTATCCAACCTAAATCATGACTAAAACATGTTTCAATTTATTTTTGCTGATAGGCTAGTGAAAGGAAGGACTTGTCAGGAGACCATTCAATCTTGGCTTACCAAAAAGAATAGATTAGGATAGAAGTACAATCACTCTAAAAATATTGAAACCTGAGCCAAAGAAAGAAAGAAGGATGTTTATTATGCTTTTAGATCTTAAACCTTCAGTATTTTGTTTTACTTTTCTACTAATAAATTCTATGTGCAGCTTGTACATAATGCCATAGATCATAGCAAATTAGACTGCTTAATCCTGATATGTCTATGTTTTTCAATTTTTTGTTTTTAGGATTAGTGAATAAGGTTTGTCAAACAACTCAATCTTGAAAAATGAGTAGTCTAGGTACAGAATAAGAAGAGTTCACTAGCCTAATCTGAACTCTTGGAAGAAATAAGGGTACAATTAGATAGTTTGATTTGTTTTTTCAAAAAGAAAAATGCAAGGGTTTGCCAATTCAAGTGCACCCAAGGAAGAAATTTTTTTTTTTTTAGGAAAGTAGTTTGGGTAGGTAGAGATGATTTTGATGTTAATCATTTTTTTTATATTACTAAGATCAAAGCTTCAAGAAAGCATCAACAAGTGAAGGAGGTAAAATCGGCCCAATGGATGAGGCACTAGCCTTCAAAAAACCAGAAAATTTGAAGTTTTGGACACCTCCTAATAAGGAGCTGCCCTCCCCAAGTGGAGCCACTGTTAGTCATATGTATTTTTCACTATCTGAAGATGACTAAGTAGTGTTCCTAGATTTCTAGAGACAAAATTTATAAATATTGTGTGTTCTATAAATCTCACAGCCTTAATTATTTTGACATAAAAATTTCCTATTTTTCATCTTCCTATCTAGTCATCACTAGCCCACCACTCCTAGAAGACCCATCCTGGGTTCAAGCCATTTATTTTAACCCCAAATTTCACCCATTTTTCACCATGTCTTTCCTTTTGGCCCAAATACTCTGTTTTTCTTATCTACAGGATTCCCTACTACTATTCAAACCTACCAATCAAATAGCTTTGCTGACTCTTCCATAATATTCTCAGACATTGATTGTCTCTACAAACCCTTTGGATAATCAAGTATGCTAGATCCTAGGTCTTCAAAAAACACTAAGCTTATCATAGGTCCTATCTTATACTTAGTGATCCCTCAGTCTAAATCTCTATCCAAAATCCAAGTCTAAAGGTCCCCATTATATCATCAAAGGTTTCACTAAGTCATAAGATGGATTTGGTGTCCAACAAGCTATGCCTTCCTACATAAAGAGGTTGCATTCAAAGGGGAATAAAATCAAGCATTTTGACCCAAAGTCGTTCAAGGAAAGCCTCCTTGGCTTAGAGCACAAACACTGCAAGGGAAAACTGCCCTTGTTCACATGTTTCGAAGAATAGCCAAGGTGACCACCAGCAACAAGAAGAGGCAAGGTAATAGGTTGTAATCATCACTACGAGGCGGACACAAAAAAGACAAAAAACAACTGGCCTATAGGTAAAAGAGTATTAGGGTTTGTTTTGATGGATTAACAAAATATTGGTGAGAAGAAAAGAACCATCTCAGAGATTTCAAGGACAGAATCCTCCTCCTTAGGGTTTTTTTCCAAAATAGAATTTATTCACCTGCACTAAGAGTAGAAAGACAAAGAGTATCAATTTAAAGAATATCATTTTTCCAAAGAGTAGAAAAACAGAGTTTTTGAAGTAAAAATTTGGGTATAAATTATTGTAAAGACACGCCTAAAAAGGAAAAGTGTAACCTCAATTTTTGCATCTCAATGATAGGATCCCAACAAAGGACCTCCATGTCAAAAATATTGTTCTAAAAAAATATTGGCAAAGGCATAAATAAACATGTTTTCCGAAAAATGTTAAAGCGCGTTCACAAAAAACATTAGTCAAAATCACACTAAAACATAGGAGACACCAACTTTACAAAAGTGGGTTTGGTCTTTTTAAATTTACTTCTCAAATCAAGTATAAAGGGGCAATTGAACTTTCCCCGTGCATGATTTGCCATTTTCTGAGAAGAAGAAGCCGTTGAGAAGAATTATTTTGGTTTTCGGGCAAACCGTGGAAATTAACAGGCGCTATGTGCCTAGCCTCCGACACTACGCATAGGGGCGAGGCGGGCAGTGTAAAATTACATTTCACTACGTGCTTGTAGGTTGGCGCTACACGCCTGGGTTGGCGCTACGCACAGGCCCAGAAATGGCCACCGGTGCCCGGGAGATTGTCTGTTCCGCCTGGCGCTACGCTCCAACAGCCCGACCAGCCCAGCGTTACACACTGGCGCTGCGCCCCTATAAACACTCAACAAGTTTTGCCAAATACTTTCAAAAATTGAGTTTTTTGGCCTCTAGGACTTCTGAAATTTAATACAAGGTTGGTTAACGTTTTTTTTCCTCCTCCCAAGCATTATTTATCAAAGAGTTCATCCATATTTGAAATTGACCAAAACCTTAAACTATGCAAAAATTAATTGTTATTTCTTTGAACTAGGGTTTATAAGAAAATTTGGTTTTTTGTGCAAAGAGGGGACTAACTGATTATAAGCCTGACCACCACCACCAAGTAAAATATTTGAAATCTGTCTTCACCTTAGCTTTCCTCTTTGCAAATATTTGACCTACACCACTTATTTTACTCCAAATACCCTCAAGAAAAACTCAAGGTTCCTTTTGTTGTTTTGGACCAGCCATCATGTCAGAGAGAGATAGTCACACTAGTGGTGATGAGAGTCACACTTCCACCAAGCCAAAACATCATGGAGGAAAATCTAAAAGGTTTGAGCCCCTAGAAACCACTCCAATCACTTCCTCTCCTATGATCCTTTCATGCTTCCAGGATGTAGGGTGCTACAATTTTTGTGAGAAGGTCAAGCAAGTCAAATATCATCCAGTCTTAACTAGATTGTTTGCTTGTAGCCTACAAAACCACCAAGTTAATCCAGTAGGCTTCCAATTTGAGCTTTCATCTAAAATAATTTCCAAGGCAAGAAATATACCAGAAATTGGTGACCTTTGGTTCAAACAAAAGAAGTTGGATTTGGGTTATTATGGGCCTTATTTGAAACCCACCTATCAGCAAAACTGCAAGGCTATTTTTAATTTTTCTTATTTGCTAGAGAGGTATGCAGCATTAATGAGGCAGATTATCAGTTTCTTCACATGTGAGGGAAGATACTCCCGAATCTATTCATATCATATCAGGTTGCTGATGCATTTTACCAAAGTCAAAATGATGAACCTACCTTATTACCTCTTCTGGAGTATTGATAAAATGGCCTCTACTTTCAAGATGAAAAGCTATGACCACCAAATGCCTAACCTCTTTCATCACTCCCTGATCAAGATTATTGTCCTATACTAGCTAGAGAAACAAGGTATATCTTGGGATACCTTCATCTCACATGATGTGTTTGCAGATCCCCGGGACTTCATCTAGTAGAGCTTGCCTTCCACTTCACAGACATCTACCTCCACACATCCATCATCTCCCCATGTGCCTTCTCCATAAATAATTTCACCTATTACCTCCTCCCCTAAATTACCAAGTGAATAAGCTGATAGTAGCCCTAGTGAAGAGAAAATAGGAGGCAACACTGAGGAAGAAGATGAGACAAATAATGATGAAAAAGGAGAGGAAAGTGAAGAAGAAGTTGATGATGAAGAAGAAGAGGATGAAAATGAAGAAAATGATTAAGAAAGAAACCATGATCATGAAGAAAGTAGTGATGATCATGAGGAAAGCATTGAAAAAGAAGAGGATGTAGAGGAAGAAGAACATGAGGAAGAGGAATGTGGCCAAGAAGAAATCAGCAATGGCCAACAGTAGAAAGATGATGAAGGAGAAAACAAAGATGAAACCAGTGATGGCAGCCACAAAGATAACATCAGTGAAATCAGCCACAAGGATGAAAATAGTGAACATGATGATGCGGAGGAAGATAAAAAATATGAGGAAGAGGAAAACAGTGAATAAGAAGACAGTGAAGAAGGAGAACAGGAAGATGAGGAAGGAAACTATCTAAGTGCCCAATAAAGTCTAAGAAAGATTCATGACAGTCATGACAGATGTCATGACTGTCTTGAAAAAAATCGGTCCATAGAAGACAAAGAGAATCAGAGTGAAGAAGACATAGAAAAAGCAGAGTAGAGTAAAGGAAAAATTGAATACAACATTTCCTTTGAGACTCCCATAATTGCCCCTCTCTCATGCACTTATCACAGAGGAAAAAGGCATGTGTTTTCTGCCTCTAAAAGGTAAAGGGCCATTCCCTCACAAAATACCAAAGCATCAGATTGCCAATGCCAAATTGAAGCAAGCCTTCATGGAGATAGAGGAGCCAAAAAGGCCCAAAGTTCATGACAGCCTTGGGATCTTGTCTGATGCTTCTCATCAGGTGTCTAAAACCCCTTGAGTTGTCTACACACCAATTTTGAAAAAAAAACGGAAGCATTTTGTTTTTTCCAAATTTTGGCCCCTAGGCGCAGCACCCTAGGCGCTATGCTCTTTTTTTGGGCATCCTCAGCTTCTAAAGTTTATATTTTTTGGTTTTTCATGTCACCAGAAGTCTACCCAAAAAATTTCAGGTCAATTGGAGCATTTTTTCCCCCTCAAAAGGTCACAAAACACCTCAAAAATGACCTTTCTGCCTCCTTTTCAGGCCTGGTGTTGCGTGTTGAGCCGTCATGGGAGATTGGATTTTTGAGCTAGTAAATGGAATCCATTCAGCACAAATAAAGTATTTCTGGAAATTAGACTCTTAAAGATTTCCAACGAGCCATCACGGGGTGAAATCAGATGCCCGTAAGGGGTCCAATGCGCAGCTGCAACAAACCCTAATTTTTGCTGATGTGGAGCTACGCACAAAGACAGCTTTTTGCCAAAAAGTCAACAAAAGACACTAATTAATGGAAAATTGGTTTTTTAATATTTTCTTGGACAAAACACTCCTGATTTTATTGGGGAGTTATGTTTTGGTGTGTTTCATTTATTTTCTTATCTCTTATGTGTCTTGGGCCTTGCATGGTCATTAAGCACATTAATGACATTTATGGCTAAATTAGGGTTTCTCGAAGCCTCTTAGGGTTTCCACTTCCTAATTTTCTCCATAAATAGAGCATGAGGCTCTTGTGTATTTGGTTGGATGTTTATGACTTATGCTAAAGTAATACATAGCCCCTTGAAGCCTTTTCTGAGAAATTGATGTCTTGGAGCTTATGCATGATCTGATTTACTTGTTTATGGATAAGGACTGTTTGCAGGATCCATAGGCTTGGTTGATGATGAATTTTTATCTTGTTAATGTTTTATAAGTTTCTCATATGTTTTCCATCCATATATGCTGCAGTAGGACAAAACATTTAGACTAAGATATGTTTGTTGATGGCACCTTAGTTTTGTTTGTTTCCTTCACTGCCTTAATGTTTTCTTCTGCTAAGATATGTTAGGGAATTCATCTCTTTCTCTCTAATAAGTTTTTGGCTCGTCTATTTTCTTGAATGATTTAGATCAGTTAGTATCAATTATGATTTATGGCTAGCCCTGCATATTGTTACCTCAGAAATACTCTATTCTTGAAATCACCTTTTGAAGCAGCTTTGCTTGTACTTTATCAAAGAAGTCTGTCTTAAGCATGCTCTTTGCCTTTACTTAGCTAAAATTGTCTCAAGGAACTTTCATAGCTGTCACTATGGATGTTAGGGTTTTCTCTCCTTCTATGGTTATAGTTATGTGTGCAACTTAAATTTTTTTCCTACTCTTGATGATAAAATCCATGAAAGATTAAATAAATTTTTTCCTTTCTAAGTTTTATCTAAATGTTGTCTTGGTTGAATATCTTCTTTCAGTCTGAAATCAAATGGATTAGGTTTTTCTTAAGCCTTTGAATCTCTTGCTATGCTTATAAATCTTCTAAATCCCTCAGTTTACAAGTATATAAAGGATTCTATTTTTTCCCTTTATTAGCTTGTTGTTCTTGTTAGTGTCGGTATTTTCATCCCTTCGTCAGTGATCAAAATTCTCTTGTTGCATTTCATATTAGGTGTCTCACTCGGTCAGCTGCATTCCATTAGGAGCATGGATCATCTGACGGTAGTGGCTTTTTATACATTTCCCTCATGTCCTTTACCTGCTGGCCCATTTCCTTCCATCAAAATCATCTGCACTCACTTTTTTTCCTTAAATTTCTAAGAGTCATTTTTTTAGGTTGCAGTCCCATTAGGTCTAGGGTTTCATCAATAAGGTCTTCAAAATTTCCAATAATGGTCAGCAAGCGCATGAGGAGGTTGAATAAATTTCCAGTACTAAAAATTTTCATCATCATATGCCTAGAAATGTATTTTTTCTCAAAACTCTATTTTGAGAAAAATTGAGCATTTTACCTTCATTTGTATAAATTTAATGTAATTTCATGTTCTCTCATTTGTAAGAAATTTCAAAGGAAAACCTAGTCACCTTTTCAAACTTCAGCAACCCTGCAAGGCAAACAAAAAGCAAGTCATTCAGTTAGTCAGAGGCAAAATGAAGCAAACTTCCTAAAACAGAGTTTAAAAAAAAAGTGTCAAAGGTAACATTACAAAAGGGGGTTTTTAGAGTGGAAAATTAAAATCCTTTGGTATATAAGTCATTTTCATGTTTCAAAGGGCTCATTTGTATTCCAAGAAGAGAGCGTGAGAAAGAAAGGGCCGTGTTGAACAAAGGGAGCAGTTTGAAGGTAAATTGGCAAGTTTCAGGTGCGTGGCGCATTGGCTGAGTGGCGCGGCGCATTGGACTGGCGCGACGCATTGGGTCAGCCTACACAGTGGTAGAACACGTGGGCACAATGCACATAACCGGCACGGTGTGTTGGGTTTTTGGCACGGCGCGTAGAGTTTCCAACTGAATTAAACCACGATTTCATTCAAAAATCAAATTTGCTCAGCTGCCTCTGGTCCAAAGTAAGTTAAGCAATCCCCCCAACTCCATAAAACGTGTGTATTATGATTTTTATGAGGATTTAATTAAAAATTTAAAACCCTACTTCCTTGCTCAAGACATCATAGCGTAGGGTTTGTAAACTAGTTTTTGTGGTCTTCACTCCATTATCTTTTATTCCTTCATTGTTTTCTAGTTTCACCAACCCTTTTCCCTATTCCCCATATCCCTAAATTCAACTACTCTTATCCTAATTCCCATTATCCCAAACCCTAGCTACAAGATTCCCAAACCCCGAATGCTATCCCAAAAATCCTAGAGATTGTCCCTAAAACCCTTTAATTCCCCAAAATTCCAATTGGCAACATCCTAAAATTCCCCTTACCCTCTTCCTCCATAGTCCCTCACACATTTTCATACATTTGGCAGAAAAAACCAAAGACACCTAAAACCCCTCATACTCATCTAAGACAACACAAAATTTGGCAGAAATGGAGACAGATTCCTTTTATGACTGAGACAGGGACTCTACAACTGAATTACATCCACCAAGGAGACCCCACAAGAGTGTTAAACATGTTAGGGAAGAGCCTACTTCACTTGCTGAGCTGCAGGCTTGCCCCCTTGCTATCACATGTTTTCAATAGCAGTCTTGTTATCAGTTTTGTGAGATGGTTTCTAGAGTCTAGTACCATCATGAGTTGGCCAGATTATTTTTGCTTCATTTACATAATGACCAAGTCAATCTTGCAAATGTGACATTCACCTTGACACCTGATTCTATCTCTCTAGCAACCGGTATTCCAAATGTCGGAGAGCAATGGAATGAAAGGCAGTAAGTTGACAGGGAACACTATGAGCCATACATTAAGCCCAGTTTTTTGAGACAACTTAGCAGAGTTTTTCCCTTTCAGTTCCTGAAAGATTCATATGCTCCTTTGATGAAGCTTATTATCAAATATTTCAACTGTGAGGGCCGGTTTTCTCGCTTATATGCCTATCACATCAGATTGCTGATGCACTTTACCAGGGTGAGAATGATGAACCTCCCATATTTCATGTGCCGAAATATTGAGAAGATGACCACCCTAGTGCAAAATAAAACTCATGAGCAGCAGTATAACAGTATCTATCATTTTGCACTCATCAAAATTGTGGTTATGCATCAGCTTGGTTTGCAGGATATTTCATGGGAGGATTTCATTTCTCATGAGTTCTTTATAGCTCCTCAGGTACCTCCGAAAGTTTTTCATGAGGAAGTTGAACCTTCACATCAGCATGAGGGTCATGAGACACAAACCACTAGTGTGCCGGTGTTTGTCACCTATCAGAAGGGCACTAGAAGGTTGTTTGCAGCAGCCAGGCGAGTATTATCTCCACCTAGGGTGGAAGGGGTCTCACTTACTTCATCAACAGTATAGGTAGAGGACAAGGGTAAGAGGCCAATACGTGATGAGGGGCCTTCAGGAGAACAGGAGACAGATTTCATCCTCATTCAGGATGATGATAGTGATTTGGGCCCACAAAGCTCAAAGTTTAGCTAGATCACTCAGGAGTAGAAGGCAGAGGTAAATACTTTGTCCCTCAAATTTCAAAGAGCCCAGTGGATAATCAACTACCTTGAGCAGATAAAAAAATAGCTAGAGGATCAACAAACCATCCTGGAGTTTCAAAACATACGTGAGAACCGGCAAGCTGCCAAAAGGAGCAAAACTGAGATGACATCACTTGAGCAGGAGATTGAGGCTGATCATGAAAATTGGCTTGAGAGGGTAGATATTCATTTGGAAAAGATTTTGGAGAAGGCCAACAAGGAGAAAAATATGTTGAGGCACATGGCCAATCATTATTGGGCGAGAAATCATGTTTATAAAGCAAGAATCAAAATTTTGAAGGCCAAGTTGAAGAAGGCCTCGAAACGTCGAAAACGGCATGATATAATTCAAGTCTTGGTTGAGGCTTCCTTGGTCTAGCATAGCACATAATGGAGGACACTCAGCCCAAATTTCAAAAAATTTGGGACACTTTTTTCATTTTCTAAAATTTTGGCCTAAAAACAGACTTTTCAGCTCTATGCGTCGCGCCACTTGGCGCGCGCTTTTGATTGGGGGCTCCTTTTGATGCAAAATCAACATTTTTGGATTTTTTATGGAAAAATATGCATTCCTAACTATGGACAGGAAATTTTGATAGGTTTTGGGCTTCCATAAGGGTCAAAAACACCCCAAAAATGACATTTCTGCCCCTTTTTTGACACACAGGAAGCAGTGTTGGGAGAAATCAGTTTTGGAGGGGAAAATGATTTCCAAATTCATAAATTCCACTTCTTTTGGAAAGTAGACAGACATACCTTTCCAAAAATCCCACTTGGAGAAAATTTGAACACCTGTAAGGCCTCCAAAATCAGCTGCAAACTAGCACGACGCATAGAGAAATCAGGCACGACGCATTGGAGGATTTTGCTCATTTTTAACTCAGTAACTCTGTTTTTCGCCTAGTTTTTTACAGTTTGACTTTCTTACCTCTAAATGTCAAATTTATGATGTAATTTGATGGATCTCGATGTAATTTTGTTAAATTTTCACTCATGGAGGTAGATTCATCCATCAAAAGGTGAATTGCAACTGAATGAATCAGTTTCCTAGTTTATAGAGGCAAGTTGTTCCACTGCCTACTTTCTAGTTCTCAGTTTAGATTTTGTTGGAACAACTCCTAAACTTGTGAGATCGACCCCTGGAGGCTGGGATGAGTGGTTTTTTGTCTATATCTTGTGGTTTTTCAGTAATTAGCATGGTTGGACTTATGGGAATTCTTTGAGCATCATTGTACATTCATCTCTGCAGTTTGGCAAAGGAATAGACCAGGGTTTGCAACACTCTATGGGATTCTTGTGGTATTTTGGTTTGATAATGTGTTTCTCTCTGTAAATTTAAGTCTACTATTATTTTGTGTATACCATTTTCCTTACTATTTCTTCTTAAGCTAAACAAACAAGGATAAACGTAGAATTCATTAGAATTTGCAGTGCTCTACCTAGGGTTTGTTTAATTTTTTATGTTTTCAGTTGTTTGAAGAGGATCCTTGAAGGTTTCTTTCCCTCTTCAACTCTTCACCTTTCTCAACTCTCCATTTCCTTCAAATTGAAAGTGTCAAATCAATTTCCCACCTTGCCCCATTCAGATCTCTGCAAAACTGGGCCTCATTCCCCAGACCCAAAATCTGCCTTTCCCTTTGATCCAACAAACACCCTCAAAATTAAATCAAAACTCTTTATCATATATACCTAGCCTAAAATCAGGCTTCATTAAATTCATCTCAAGCCTCATTGATCATTTTTTTCTGAGATTTACCAGGAGAGAGCCCTCTCTCGATCTGGTAGGGCTAGCTACCAGGTTAAGCGTGGTTTGATGTTACCCTAGTTTCTGCCTTTCTTAGCCTAAGGTAGATTTAGGCCATAACATAGTGGTGACCATACTAGGGAATCTAAATATTTTTTTCTTGTTAGTGTTATTCGTTTTATAAACTACAGACGGAGCCTGAAGTTATTCCAGGTAGCCTTCGAACTGCACATTGCTTTGGAAGTGCATAAGTAGATAAATGCTGCTTTAGTCAATCTCTAGTCTAGTCTTATAAACGTAACACCTGAATTGTAAATTTCCCCAGTATATCAGATAATTCTAGACTTTTGGGTGATGAGTTTAGAATTTGATAGGCTGAACAAGTTGATTTTGTCCATTTGATTTTTGGGAATAATTCAACACACTGGCTTCCAGACGACACACCAGGGAAAATCCGGATCCTGATCCACCTCCTGTGTATGAAAATCCAAATCTTATTCCGAGAATCCTTCGTCGAGAAAGTATTGTGATTCCTGTGTTCAAATCTCATTCATGTCCTGCTATTTTTGAGTATCTCAAAGATCTTGATTTTGATGAACAATTTGAGCTATTGTTGTTTGAGACCAAATCTGAAAGTGCTATTGATTCTACTGTCCTAAATCCAGAGTTTTTCAAAGACCTTGAAATTGAAAAGGCTAATAGATCAATTGACAGTTATATCTTAAATCTTCAGAATTCCATTGTGGCAACAAAAATTCCCGAATTCATAGAGTCTGCATCTGCAACTCTTGGGTCATCCGCAATTACATCTAGTTCACAAATTCCTATCGAGCCTCCTTTCATTCCCACCATTCCTGTGAAACCTTCTATCTCTGATCAAAATTCTGCAGTAGTATCACCTCCATCCACACCACATACACCTCATACATTAGCTGCTCTGACTCCTCCTATATCCCTAAGACTAGTTGTAAATCCACCTAGAGCAATGGATGCCCAATTTTCACCCCTTGTGTTGCCTCAAAATTTGGATAACATGCCCGTTGATTATCAAAGAAAAATTCCATTTTTCGATGGCACCCCTCAAAATGTTACAGCTCAGCAAAATGTGGATAGGATGGCAGATTTCTTTGACCTTCATGAGATTCATGTAGAAAATGTGACAATGAGACTGTTTGTTCAAACCTTTGGAGGTTAAGTAAGGAAGTGGTTCAGATCTTTGCCGGCTGGAAGTATTACTACATTGCCTAATATTCAGAGACAATTATTGGATCGATGGGAAGTGAATAAAGACCCTCTTCAGATCCTTTCCGAATATGAGAATATCAAGTGAAACGTTGGTGAGTCTGTTCAAGATTATTGTATTAGATTCAATTCTGCTTACAATGCAATTCTTGATGATATAAAGCCACCGATGGGGTTGGCTTTGATTAAGTTTCCAGATGGTTTCGATCCTGATATGGCCTATCAATTGAGAGAAAGAGATCCGGCCACTTTGGAAGACATGCAGAAAATTGCAGTCAGCGTTGAAGCAAATTTACTTGCCACGAGAGCCAGAACGAAAGTAGAAAATAAAGTAGCAATCAAGGAAGAGGTTTCCACTTCAGAGAAAGTGCTTCGTAAGATGGAAAATATGTTTGATAGATTGACGATTGAAAATCCTGAACCGTAAGTCATAAATCCTAATTTTCGTGGCCAACAGCAACCACAATTTAGAATCAAGCAAAGAGAGCAGCGAGCACAAGAAAAAGCTGTACAACAACAAGTGAACACACCCTTATAGCAGAATTTTGTACATGGTCCAGAATCACATGATGAGGAGGATGTAGTTGGAGAAGAGAATCATTTCTTTACACCTGATGATATGCCAATTTTTATCACTGAAGATGAGAAGTATTCCGAGAACTCAATTGTACTAAGGGATGAGAATTTCATCTTGGCGAATGAAATAGCTCTTGAAGAAGAGTCTGATGAATATCAGAGGGGATACATGAATGCCTTGACCGCCAACAGTGACAATATTCACTCAGAAGTAGAGATGTACCCATCAATCCAATTCAAAAAAAAAAGGAAGCTACAACACCAAAGAATGATCCACTCGTTGTGTAGAAAAAGGGAAAAGAGACAGCTGATCCCACCACTAGCAAGATAAACATCCAGCTATCCTTCAGTGATTCAAGTAAGTTACTTAGTCCATAATATTATTTGGTATCAGAGCCCTGTTCTCGATCCTCTTATGGTGAATTTATTACGCTCTTTCTCTTCAATCGATCGTAAAGTTGTTACTGAAGTAGCTTCTCGAGCTATAGAGTCTGAAGTTGATCCTAATGAAACTCACGAGCCTATTGAAAACCCTAAGAGTTGTAATCCACACTCGCTTCATGCGACTGATGTATATAAACTTCATGTTTCTTATATGTTTAAGAAAAAGTCTTTCTTGAAATAAGTAGAGGTCACCATAAAAATTTCAGGTCCTGCTGTCCAAATAGTTGCCTTAAATTTATTTTCTGATGATGAGATAAAGAAGTTTCGCCAGTATGCCAAGGACAATAAATTTTCATATCTTCATTTTGGAGGTATTATAATTGGTCTTGATCCTCTCTTCCAACATGGTTTAAATACTCCCTGCATAGCTGAAGTTTTTGATATCCATCACCAGAATTATGACCATGCTAGAATAGGAACAATCATGGGTAATTTATCCACTCGATGTCAGTATGGAACAATATTTCCTGATTATTCAATCAGTCTGACTGATGTTCATCTAAAATATTGTTGGAAACTTATGGTTGGTGTTCAAGGACTACAGATGATTGGAGATAGCGATTATATGTCTGTTTTGGTTCAAACTTCCTTTCAGTTAAGCAATACAGCTCATCCCAAATTGAAACAACCTGTTCTAAAAGATTGTGTTACTGTTGGTCTATCAAATGCTCAAGTTGAAGGTGTTATTTATGATCCCATTGAATTTCCTAATGACTGTTATTTTCAATATAAGTCAATTGCTGATGAAAAAAGGCCCGAATCCAAAATAAAACAAGTCTCTATTAGTAATGTCCAAGTTAAGCTCATTCCTAAAAAACTAGAGATTCCTCGACCTATTGTCAAACCTCGTCGCTATGTTGTCCTTGTTTCCTCTGCAAAAGCCTCTTCTTCCAGAAGAGTTGATGTTCCTCCTCTTGAAGAAGTATTTCCTTCAGAACCTATATTATCTTCTAATGAATTGTATATACCTGAGTCTAAACCTTTTCTTGCTGTAAATAAAATGCATCACATTTCTCATACTCCCTTTTCTCCTACTGAAGAATGGTAGTATGCTAATCATCGTTTTGTGAAAGGAGGGAAATGGTCTCCCAAGACTAAATTCAGCACTACCTCTTCTATGTCAAAACAGCCAGCTACAAGAGCTGATTGTGCTCCCTTAATTGAGGATAATGCATTAAACAATAATGACCTAGATCAAACCTATCAAATTGGAAATTATCTTGCCACCTGGTGCTCACATGCTGAAATTTTTTTAGATGATCTAGGATCCCAAACTAATTTAATTTTGTATAATCTTAGACTTCTCTATGAAGGCCAGCAAGAATAAAAACAGACAAGAGAAGCCAAAGAAAAGAAGAAGAAAGAAAAGAAAAGGAGAGAGTCAAAGGCTCCAAAGTTTTATATTTCTATGGACACTCCTAACTATTGGGATATCGATGAAAAAAAAGAAGGTAGTGAGGCTGAAGCTGAGTCTAGTACACAAGCTCAAGAGAAAAAACTAGAACCAACAAAGTAGCTAAATTTTTAGAAACCAAAAAGTGAAATTGCCACTTTGGAAAATGCTGCTTCTAAATTTCTATCTTTTATTTTTCCATCTCTTCAGAAAGAACATGTGTTTAGAGAAATTCCAAAATACCCTAGAGTTGAAGAATATTTGTTTGCAACCAACTCTAGTGGATATATTTTAGATCTAGATAAATCCACAAATCTAGCTGAATCCATCAGAATTTGGATTGGAGCTTTATATAAAATGCAAGTTGTCCCCAGATTAGACAATATTTCTATATTCGCTTTAGCTGAAAAACGAATGGCCGGAATTGTATATGATTGGTGGATGGGACCATCAAATGAAGAAAGAATGAATGTAGCTGCTGTAGGCCTAGCTACTTTAGAATTGCTGCTCAAAACTCAATTTGTCCCAGAATTAGCAGATGAAAAGAAACAAATTATAACAGATCTAGCAAGAATGGAATTAAATTATTTAAAGTTTGTAGATTAGTTTGGAAATGATTATATGTCAAAGATCTATAAAGCTAATATCACCAATGATTCTACTCAGAAGATTTCATTCTTGTCTAAATTTCCTGGTAACTTAGGTGATTTAATTATGAAATATCTGGAAGTTCAAGGGAAAAAGATTAAATAGACATATTGGATAGATATTTTGTTTCGGTGTCAAGAAAAAGTCAAATATCTATGTTGGTAGAAGAAAGCTCAAGACTTTTCTCCTGGTCTTGAAGTTTGTCATTTTGTGTTTCCATGGACACCATTTAAAAAGATAAAATCTAAGCGATATGGAAATTTTAAGCCTAAAAGAGTAGCAAATCCCATACGACCTTTCAAAAAATTTAAATATTTGAAAAAGCGAAGGCAGCCAAAGAGAGATAATGCCTATTTCATTTGTAAACAAGAAGGTCATTTTTCCAGGAAATGTCCTAAAAGCTCATCCAATAAGTTAAAAGCTTGTATAGAAATTAAAGACTTTGTAGATAATTGGTCTATGGTTGATTCCCAAGATGAAGTATCAGATGTATATATTCTGACTGATGCTTCCTTGTCAGATAGTGAACCAGTTCTAGACACTTTCCAAAAGATGAATAGATGCTATGACTGTTCAGAACCATTAATGGACAGTGAGCTCCATTTCAGTGATGAATATAGTTCAAATGAAGATACTGATGAAACCTCTAATTATATTTCAGATGATACTGTCTCAGTTGATCCGTCCTTGTCTCAAGATATTGGCACTAAGAATTCACAACCCATTTTAAATTCCTTGTCTCCACATCCCACTTTGAATTATTTTTTCCCTTATCCAAAGACAGTCTCTTAGTAATCTTCCTTGCCTACTCCAGCATCTGTTAATACTGAAGAAAGTAATTTTCTCAAAAATATTGTTAAGACTAACAATCTCTTGTATATTCCTGTTGAAGTTCAAGTAAAGGGTGAATGGATCAATGTGGATGCCTTTATTGATACTGGAGGCTCCAACAATTTAGCTCGCCCATATTTATTCAAAGGTTTATGGAAACTTTTGCAAAATATTCTTATTTCCGAGACCATTGGTGGATCAGTCAATCTCACCCACTATGTTGACAATGTTTCTTTAAATGTTGGGGGGAGTATTGTCAAATTTTCTGCAATTCAACACTATGATACATCTGCAATTTTGTTTCTTGGAATGCCTTTCATCAATTCTGTTTTTCCAGTAACAATCAGTGAAGATAAAGTTTTATTGAATATTAATAAAAAGGCAATCTCAGTTCCAAGATTGACTATGGATAATTCAGAGGCTAGAAAAGAAAATAGCCAGAAGACAGCAGGTGCAAAAAGGCCCCAGAATGATTCTAATAATTGGCAAGAAGTGTTGCATATTTATGAAGACAGGATTCAAACAAAAACCAAACAGAAAGAAAATAGAAATCCTGATTGGTCTCCTGAGCAAATGACTATTTATGATGAATTGTTAAAAAATTGTTCTGAGAATCCTCAAGCATTTTGGAGTGTGGAGAGTCCCTAGCAAGAGATAGTCACTCTTCATGACAATGGGGTTAAAGGAAAACTTATACCCTGCACTCCAACCGATGAAAAAGAAATTAGAAAGCAGATTGAAGAACTACTTAATTTACAGCTGATTGAACCTAGTTCTTCTCATTACTTCTGCTCTGCTTTCCTGGTTCGAAATAATTCTGAGATAGTTAGAGGTAAAGCTCGAATGGTGATAAATTATAAGCCGTTAAACAAAATCACGAAGAGCTTCAACTATCCCTTGCCCTGCCAGGAAAAAATCATGCAAAATATCCAGAACAACAATATCTTCAGTAACTTCAATATGAAATCTGGTTATTACCAGATACAGATAAAAGAAGAAGATGGACACAAAACTGCTTTCACATGCCCTGCCAGTTTTTACCAATGGAAAGTAGTACCATTTGGTTTGAAGAATGCTCCAGATTTCTTTCAAAGGCGAATGGACTATATCTTTGGACTCAGTAACTTACTTGAATCACTAAAGGATAGCTCGATGTTTCTCATGCAATCCACAACTTGGCACGGGCATACGAGATTTCACACGACACCTCTGGTCTTCTACTCGCTTTACAGTCCCGACTTAAGCGATCTTGAAACAAATTATCCTTAGACAGGTGGCCCAGTAGGCTTCAGTATTAATTCAAATAAAATGTTACATACCAAGTGATGCCTCAAAGTAGAGCCTTTTGGTCTCTGATCTCTTAAAGCATATAATACACACACACTTTCTCACACACTCTCACACAAACACACACACAAGCTCTGCACACAAGATATGATCTATCTTACTAACTCAGACACTTATATAACCTAAAAAGCATATGATAATTATTGAGGGTCCTGTCGGATATTACTATTCCAGATGGTGTCTGCTCAATATTCTCGAGTACAATAATAAAAAGAAGACACACTACCAAGGTCCTTTCGGACTTCGGTCACTATAAAAATCTTGATCAAAATCCTCTTCTCACGAGGATGAGGGAAGCTTTTGATTTAGCCACGATTGATTTAGCCATTCCAAATATTCTGATTCCCACGCGTGGTCCGGAATTTCCTGAGCATCTTGGTACATATCTACGAAAATGGTTGCTTTATCCTCGGATACCTTCTCTTTTCCTTTCGTTGTAGCTAATTTTTCTTTTATTGAAATTGTAGAATTTTCTCCTTTTAGTAGTGCATTTGATGATTTTCCGATATCAAAATTTATTGTGTCGGTTTTGACATAGAGATTCTTTTGTGGAAAAAGATATTTATCATCAGATTTCTTCCACCTATTAACAAAAGCCATTGGATCTATCTCTATGTCTAGAAAGGAATCTTTTTTGCTTTTACGGAACTCAGGAATTGATTGAACTTCCATTTCGACTCCATCCAATAATTTCCATTTGAAAATATGGAACATACTAACAGAGCATTCAATAGCACATTGGATCCATAGCTTGTAGTTATGATTGATATCTGCCTTCTGTTTCCATCCTAATTCAAAAATCATGGATAAGCATACCTTTGTTGACATCATTAAACTTATCAGATAGACAACATCATCACTCCAATTTCCTACCATAATACTAATATTAATTAATGCCTTTCGATTAATCAGCAATTTAATCACTTTAATCCTTCCCTGAAGTTCTTCCAAAGATTTAATCATAGAAAAATTTTCTGGCAACTTAAGTTTATGAAATTCCTTAAGCCAAAGGGTAATCTTCTTGACTTCTTTAATGTTGTTAGCTAACACAGATTCATCAATCCTTTCAGGCCCATAAATATGTGCAAAAGGATTCGGGACAATAGGATTTCTGAATTCTGGACTTTGATAATCCCAAGGAGTTGAAAAAGTTCTCAAATACTGCAATGTTCTTTCAACACATTGAGAAGCTCTCGTCTATGGTTTCTTTCAACAACAACCATTTTTTATTTCCTAATCAGAAAATGGTTCAAAAAGTTCATATTGTGGGAACGAATATGTACCTGCAAATTTTTCATCATTTATTTGAAGAAATGCAACTTCCATTTCTTCAAATAGATCAGGAATTCTCAGGGACCTTAAAAATCTTTCAACTTTTTCAGTCATATTTATTTCATCCATATCCAACATTTTAGCAGAGGTATAAATAGCAAATGAAAAATCTATACTGCCAATCATCTGATAATAATTCAAAGTTTGCAATACTTTGATCATGGCTTCAGTATATTCTCTGGTCCAGTAATCATCAAGATTTTTAAAATAAAGCTTCACCTTCATATTGGGTAGAGGATATAATTTTACCAATTCTTCATCTAGACCCAATAAAATTCCAACATTTTTTGACTACTAGGCTTGACACCTTTGTATCCATTGATTTCTTCAAATTCTTAGCCCAACAACTTTCTTGAATTCTTCGACCAAATCACCTAGGACCAATTCAAGAATTTGGAATCCTTTTACAAATGTTTCAAAACTATCATCGTCAGGGGCCTTACTCGGAAGAAAAAATATTTATGTTCTTTTATTAGAGCAAAAATGAGCTTTGTTCATGTCTCTGGTAAGGGAATAAGCTAGATAATTTGAAATACCTGGAACCCATTCAACATCAAAATCATACATTTGGAACCAAATCTGCCATGCTAGCAATCTTCCTCTTCCTAGTTGTCTTGATATCTTTGCTGATAAAAAATACTTGAAATTCATTGAATCTGTTCTTATCAAGAACTTGGCAGGGGCTAAATATGACTCGAATTTTTGTATACCATAAAAAATGGAAAGAGTTTCCTTTTCAGCTGTAAAATAATTTTTCTGATGAGGTAAAAATTATCTGGATGCATAGGCACATAAAATTTCTTCTCCCATGTCCTCCTTTCTTTCAAAAAGCACAGCTGCCCAGAAAGAATATGCAGCATCAGTTTGAAGGATGAGAAATCCATTACTTGGAGGTTTGAGCTCAGGGAGATGTTTGCATTCAACCTTTAACAATTTTTACTGTTGTAGTAGTTTTTGGTGACCATCCAAAATGCAAATGTTGTCTGATTGGAGCAGTTTTTTCTGACAGTCTAGGAATATACTTATGAACATAGTTTAGGACTCCTAGAAAGTGCTAAATCATTTTAGTATCTTTTATCTCATCAGGAAATTCAGAGAGCTTGGTCAAAACATGAGGCTGCATCTGAGTTTTACCATTTACAACATGAATACCTAAAAAATCAATAGTATCTTGAAACATAAGCATTTTATTTTCAAATAGAACAATACCATGTTTTCGTGCTTCTTCAAGAAAGATCTGTAAATGCTTCATATGGGACTCGAGATCCTGACTGTGAATCAGGATATCATCAATATATACAACAATAAAATCATACTTACCAAAGATATAGTCCATTCTCCTTTGAAAGAAAGCTGGAGCATTCTTCAAACCAAATGGTACTACTTTCCATTGGTAAAAACCGGCAGGGCATGTGAAAGAAGTTTTGTGTCGATCTTCTTCTTTTATCTGTATCTGGTAATAACCATCAGCCAATGAAATATCCAATCAGCCAAATATATCAAAGGAGAAAACTGAGAAGAAGGATGTCCTAGCTAAAGAGGTACAGAAAACTTCAGTTTTTAATTTAGAAAATGAAATTGCTAAGCTAAAAGTATCCATTCCTTTGACTGAATTGATGAAGAATAGCAGCGATAAGGGTCAGCTGTCTAAAATTTTGAGTTTAGATCCATTATCTGATATGGTAAACGTGGAAGATGATCAACCTGAGTTGATTTTTTGTCTAGCATTGGATGGTGAGTCTCCATATAGTGATGTACCTCCTTCTTACATCAGCCTTAGGTTGCATGACTATGTGTTACACAATGATATGTTTGATTCTGGAGCCTCTCATAATCTCATGCCTAGGGCAATCATGGAAAAATTGGGATTGGATATCACCAGAAAGTATCATGACCTTTACTCTTTCAATTCTAGTAGAGTAAGATGCATTGGGCTTATCAAATATTTGGTGGTCAGTTTGGATCAGATTCCGACTAAAAATGTTTTGATGGATGTGGTTGTGGCGAATATTCCTCCTAGATTTGGTATGCTTATTTCCAGATCTTGGGGAGCGAAACTTAAAGGGACATTTCAGCTTGACTTCTCCTATGCTACTATTCCCATGTTTGGTCAGATGAGGAAATTATACCAGGAGAAAAAGATGAATTATATGATTACTAGCAAGGAGAAACCAGTAAATCATCCAATCAACTATGTACATATTGATTTAGAATCATTTGTTTTATACTCAGATAGCTTTAATGATGTAAATAGCCAATTAATTGAAGTAGAAGACATTCCAGAAATCACTGAAAATTTCAGAGAGGTCTTAAGGAAAGAGAGATAAAGACTTGATAGTACCACTGAGCAATCAGCCTTCCGACAGTAGAAAAATCTTGATGGACAATAAGAAGAAGTAGAGAAGCAAATAGAATTTCAGCATTTGGAAGAGGAAAAAGATGGTTTTTGGACCATGTATTTTGATGGTGCGGTAGGAAGCGACGGTGCTGGAATTTTCATTTGGATACGCAACCCTGTTTCCTCCCCAAAAAAAATGCCAAGTAATGTAAGGGTATGTTCTTATAAATTGGCTTTTGATTGTTCAAATAATGAGGTTGAATATGAAGCCTTAATTGCTGGTCTAAAAATTCTTAGAAAGTTAAATGCCAAAAGAATTGTAGTGTATGGCGACTCTGAGTTATTTATCAAACAAGTGAAAGGTGAATACCAAGCTAAGCATCCTTGAATGCGGGCCTATCGCAATGTGGTACTAGATATCTTGAGATTGTTTTCAGATTATACCTTGACATGTGTCCCTTGTATTCAGAATGGCATTGCGGATGCACTTGCAATAGCAGCAAGTAATTTGAAAATTTCGATGAATTCAAGCAACAAATTTGAAATTCATGTGAAGCATTGTCTGAATGTCCCTGACAATCAAAGGTATTGGCAAGTGTTTCAAGATGATAAAGAAATTGATGAATTTCTACAAAATCAAGGTAAATTCAAAGACACTTCTATTGATGGGGAGCATGATGGTGGCGAAGCAGATGTAGAAGTCAATCAGATGGAAGTTTTTCAGCTCAAGGATAATGTCATTCCTAAAGGTATAATACCTTTAGAGGAGATTTTCAACCAAGATGATGTAGCTCTAAAACCGAGCTTGCTTCCAACCGAGAAAGGAGTTGAGGATGTGAACATTGGATCAGTAGAGAATCCTAAAATGGTGAAATTTTCTAAGGCGTTGCCCCCACAGGTAACAGCAAAGTATATTAGTTTATTATCTTTTTTTGTTGATGTATTTTCTTGGGACAATTCAGATTTGAAGACATATGATACAAACATAATTCAGCATACCATCCCGATCAAGCCAAATCAAAAGCCCTTTCGACAGAAGTTTAGAAGAATAAATCCAAAGTTTTTTCCCTCAATAGAGAAGGAATTGAATCGGCTATAAAAAGACGGTATCATCATCCCCATAAGATTTTCAGATTGGATTTCTAATTTGGTGCCCGTGCGCAAGAAAAAAAGTGAGATTCGCTTATGCATTGATTTTAGGAATCTGAATAAAGTTTCTTTGAAAGACAACTATCCATTGCCCAAAATGGATCACATACTTCAGCGAGTAGTTGGAGCATCCCGCATGTCCCTGTTTGATGGTTATTCTAGTTATAACCAAATTCTGGTCCATGAGGATGATAGAGATAAAACAACGTTCACCACTCCGTGGGGAACTTTTCATTATGCTAAGATGCCTTTTGGGTTGAAGAATGCTGGTGCGACCTTTCAGCGAGCAATGGATATGGAATTTTCAAATGAAAAAGATGTCTTTCTATTTGTTTATCTTGATGACTTGACAGTTTTTTCTAATTCAGATGAAGAGCACCTTTATCATTTGAATATTGTATTTCAGCGGTGTAGAAAATACGATGTATCTCTCAATCCAAACAAGATTCTGTTTTCCATGGATGAAGGCAAGCTACTCGGTCATATTATATCAAAATATGGCATCCTCATTGATCCAGCCCAAGTGGAAGCCATTCAGAAAATTGATCTTCCCCGAAATAAAAAGGAGATCCAATCATTCAACGGTAAGATGAATTTTTACGTTGCTTTGTGCCCAATCTTGCAAAAAATTTAAGGGAAATCACAAACATGCTCAAGAAATAAAGTGTAGTGAAGTGGACTGAGGAAGCAATAAAGTCTTTCAATTTGGTGAAATTGGCCCTTTCTTCAGCTCCGGTTTTGATCAGCCCGGATTATACTCAGGATTTCATTTTGTTTTCATTTTCCTCAGATCATACTTTGGCAATAGTCTTAATGCAGAAAAGGATCAACTTGAGAAACCAATAACATTTTTCAGCAGAACCATAAGAGATGCAGCTTTAAAGTATAATATTATTGAGAAGCAAGCTCTTGCCTTGGAAAAAGCATTGAAATATTCTCGAGTTTATATTCTATATTCTCACATCCTTGCTTATGTTCCTAATGCTGTTGTTAAAGAAGTATTAGTGCAAACAGATCCAGAAGGGAGACGAGGCAAATGGATAGCAACCTTGTTCGAATATGACGTGGAGATAAAACCTACAAAGCTGATCAAATGACAGGGGCTGGCTAAGCTAATGGATGAGTCAAATTTGCATGCCTTGGAAATTAATATCATTGCTGCTATGTCCGAGGAAAATGAAGAAAGTGCCTGTTCAGGTATCAGAAATTTTTGTTCTTTCTCCTTGGTATTCGGACATTGTGTATGTACTCCAAAATTTGTCACGACCACCTGGAATGGCTAAGAAAAAAAGTAGGACACTGAAATTGAAGGCTGAAAATTTTTGTATCATGAATAATGCGCTCTATTGGAAATCTCCTGGTGGTGTATTGCTCAATTTTTTGGTTGAGGAAGAAGAAAAATAGGTTATGGAAGACTTTCATAAGGGAGATTGCGGAGGTCATCTTTTCTGGAAGACAACAGGCAACAAAATTTTGAGAGCAGGATATTCTTGGCCAACTCTCTTTGCTGATGTGTACAAAACTGTTAAAAGCTGCCATGAATGTCAGAGTTTTGAAGGGAGGAGAAAATTGCAGCCTTTACCGCTCAAGCCCATTGAGGTAAGTGCTCCTTTTCAGCAGTGGGGTTTGGATTTCATTGGCGAGATCCATCCTACCTCTTCAGCGTAGCATAAATGGATCCTTACAGCGACGGAATATTTTACCAAATAGATTGAGGCAATTCCCACTAGGCAGGCCATAGATTCGGTAATAATTTCATTTCTTGAAAACAATATTTTGTCTCGTTTTGGCTGTCCAAACAAGCTGATCACTGATAATGTAGCAGCCTTTAAATCTAAAATAATGATTGAATTTTGTGATAAGTATCAAATCACTTTGGGGCACTCAACCGCATATCATCCATAAGGCAACAGATTGGCTGAGTCCTCAAATAAATCCTTGGTCAATATTATTAAAAAGCTGCTGGAAATAATTAAGAAAGGTTGGCACAAGAAACTGGTTAGTGCACTTTGGGCAGACAGAGAAAGTCAAAATAAATCTATAGGCATGTCCCCTTTTGATCTCGTGTATGGTGTTGTCACTGTATTTCCAACCTCTCTCGCAGTTCCAGTGGTTAAACTTCTGCAGGAAGTTGGCAGCGAAGATGATCATTTGCAACGAAGAATTAATCAAATGATCCATTTACAACAGACTAGAGAAGAGGTTTTTCATAACACTTTCAAGATGCAAGAGAGAATCAAGAAGATATATGATCAAAAGGAAAAGGCGAACACGTTTCAAATAGAGGAAGTGGTGCTAAAATGGGATGCGAGAAACGAAGATAAAGGTAAGGATGGCAAGTTTGAGAATCTTTGGAAAGGACCTTTCAGAATTGCTGCATATCAAGGCCAAAATGCTTTCCTTTTGAAAGAAATGAATGGGGAAGATTGTCCCGGTGGGCCGGTCAATGGTCGGCTACTCAAAAGGTACTATTTTTGAATGTTTTCTGTTGTCATATGTATCACTGTACATACCGGTTTGTTTAAATTTCATTGCAAGTGTGTATTGTCATCATTCATTCAGTTTGGGGCCCGAGGTGAAGGCTATAAAGCTGAAGGTTGATTTCAGTTTTGGTTTGGTTTGTTTGAGTCAGTCTTGATTCAGATTTCAATCCTAAAATTGAGTCAAGAGTCTGGTTTTGGTTTGTTGAAGTTATTGATTCCATAGCCCAATGGATGAAGGCACTGCCTACCTTCCCAGAAATCTGTAGTTCTTGGCACATTCAAGGAGCTACCATCCCCATTGGAGCCAATGTTAGTGTCGGTATTTTCATCCCTCCGTCAGTGATCAAAATTCTCTTTTTGCATTGCATATTAGGTGTCTCACTCGGTCAGTTGCATTCCATTAGGAGCATGGATCATCTGATGGTAGTGGCTTTTTATACATTTCCCTCATGTCCTTTACCTGCTGGCCCATTTCCTTTCATCAAAATCATCTGCACTCACTTTTTGTCCTTAAATTTATAAGAGTCATTTTTTAGGTTTTCAGTCCCATTAGGTCTAGGGTTTCATCAATAAGCTCTTCAAAATGTCCAATAATGGTCAGCAGGCGCATGAGGAGGTTGAATAAAGTTCCAGTACTAAAACTTTTCATCATCATATGCCTAGAAATGTATTTTTTCTCAAAACTCTGTTTTGAGAAAAATTGAGTATTTTACCTTCATTTGTATAAATTTAATGTAATTTCATGTTCTCTCATTTGTAAGAAATTTCAAAGGCAACCCTGGTCACCTTGTCAAACTTCAGCAACCCTGCAAGGCAAACAAAAAGCAATTCATTCAGTTAGTCAGAGGCAAAATGAAGCAAACTTCCTAAAACAGAGTTAAAAAAAAAAAGTGTCAAAGGTAACATTACAAAAGTGGGTTTTTAGAGTGGAAGATTAAAATCCTTTGGTATATAACTCATTTTCATGTTTCAAAGGGCTCATTTGTATTCCAAGAAGAGAGAGTGAGCAAGAAAGGGTCGTGTTGAACAAAGGGAGCAGTTTGAAGGGAAATTGGCAAGTTTCAGGTGCGTGGCGCATTGGCTAAGTGGCGCGATGCATTGGACTAGCGCGACGCATTGGGTCGGCCTCCACAGTGCTAAAAACACACGGGCGCGACACACATAACCGGCATGGTGCTTTGGGTTTGTGGTGCGACGCGTAGAGTTTCTAGCTGAATTAAACCATGATTTCATTCAAAACTCAAATTTTCTCAGCTGCCTCCAGTCCAGAGTAAGTTAAGCAATCTCTCCAACGCCATAAAACGTGTGTCTTATGATTTTTATGAGGATTTAATTAAAAAATTTAAAACCCTACTTCCTTGCTCAAGACATCATAACCTAGGGTTTGTAAACTAGTTTTTGTGGTCTTCACTCCATTATCTTTTATTCCTTCACTGTTTTCTAGTTTCACCAACCCGTTTCCTTATTCCCCATATCCCTAAATTCATCTACTTCTATCCTAATTCCCATTATCCCAAACCCCAAATGCTATCCCAAAAGGCCTAGAGACTGTCCCTAAAACCCTTTAATTCCCCAAAATTCCAATTGGCAACATCCAAAAATTCCCCTTACCCTCTCCCTCCATAGTCCCTCACACATTTTCATACATTTGGCAGCAAAAAAAAAAGACACCTAAAACCCCTCATACTCATCTAAAAACACACAAACTTTGGCAAACATGGAGACAAATTTCTCTTATGACCGAGACAATGACTCTACAACCGAATTACATGCACCAAGGAGACCCCACAAGAGTGGTAAACATGTTAGGGAAGAGCCTACTTCACTTTCTAAGCTGCAGGCCTGCCCCCTTGCTATCACATGTTTTAAACAACAGTCTTGTTATCAATTTTGTGAGATGGTTTCTAGAGTCCAGTACCATCATGAGTTGGCCAGATTGTTTGTGGTTCATTTACATAATGGCCAAGTCACTCTTGCAAATGTGACATTCACCTTGACACCTGAGTCTATCTCTCTAGCAACCGATATTCCAAATGTCAGAGACCAATGGAAAAAAGGTAGCAAGTTGATAGGGAACACTATGAGCCATACATTAAGCCCGGTTTTTTGAGACAAATCAGCAGATTTTTTCCCTTTTGGTTCCTGTAATATTCATATGCTCCTTTGATGAAGCTTATTATCAAATATTTCAGCTGTGAGGGCTGGTTTTCTCGCTTATATGCCTATCGCATCAGATTGCTGATGCACTTTACCAGGGTGAGAATGATGAACCTCCCATATTTCATGTGCCGAAATATTGAGAATATGACCACCCTAGTGCAAAAGAAAACTCCTAAGCAATAGTATAACAATATCTATCATTTTTCACTCATAAAATTGTGGTTATGCATCAGCTTGGTTTGCAGGATATTTCATGGGAGGATTTCATTTCTCATGAGTTCTTCACAGCTCCTTAGGTACCTCCAGAAATTTTTCATGAGGCAGGAGAACCTTCACATCAGCATGAGGGTCATGAGACACAGACCGCTAGTGTGCCGGTGTTTGTCATCTATCAGAAGGGCACTAGAAGGTTGTTTGCAGCAGCTAAGCGAGTATTATCTCCACCTGGGGTGGAAGGGGTCTCGCTTCCTTCATAAAAATTATAGGTATAGGACAAGGGTAAGAGGCCAATACGTGATGAGGGGCCTTCAGGAGAACAGGAGATAGATTTCATCCTCATTCAGGATGACGACACTGATTTGGGCCCACAAAGCTCAAATTTCAGGGAGATCATTCAGGAGGATAAGGTAGAGATAAATAATTTGTCCCTCAAATTGCAAAGATCCCAGTGGATAATCAACTACCTTGAGCAGAGAAACAAATAGCTAGAGGATCAACAAACCATCTTGGAGTTGCAAAAAATACGTGAGAACTGGCAAGCTAATAAAAGGAGAAAAACCGAAATGACATCATTTGAGCAGGAGATTGAGGCTGATCGTGAAACTTGGATTGAAAGGGTAAATATTCATTTGAAAAAGTGGTTGGAGAAGGCCAACAAGGAGAAAAATATTTTGAGGCACATGGCCAATCATTATTGGGCGAGAAATCATGTTTGTAAAGCAAGAATCAAAATTTTGAAGGCCAAGTTGAAGAAGGCCTCAAAGCATCGGAAAAGGCATGATATACTTCAAATATTGGCCGAGGCTGCCCAGCATAGCACATAATGGAGGACACTCAGCCCAAATTTCAAAAAATTTGGGACACTTTTTGCATTTTTGAAAATTTTGGCCTAACAACAGACTTTTCAGCTCTATGCGCCGCACCACTTGGCACACGCTTTTGATTGGGGGCTCCTTTTGATGAAAAATCGACATTTTTGGATTTTTTTATGGAAAAATATGAATTCCTACCTATGGCCAGGAAATTTTGACAGGTTTTGGGCTTCCATAAGGGTCAAAAACACCCCAAAAATGACCTTTCTGCCCCTTTTTTGACACATAGGAAGCAATGTTGGGAGAAATCCGTTTTGGAGGGGCAAATGAAAACAAAATTCATAAATTCCACTTGTGTTGGAAAGTAGACATGTAGACCTTTCCAACAAGCCCACTTGGAGAAAATTTGGACACCGAGAAGGCCTCCAAAATAGCTGCAAACTAGCGCGACTCATAGAGAAATCAGGCGCGGCGCATTGGAGGATTTTCCTCATTTTTGACTCAGTAACTCTGTTTTTCGCCTAGTTTTTGACAGTTTGACTTTCTTAATTCTAAATGTCAAAATTATGATGTAATTTTATGGATCTCGATGTAATTTTGTTAAATTTTCACTCATGGAGGTAGATTCATCCATCAAAAGGTGAATTGCAACTAAATGAATTAGTTTCCTAGTTTATAGAGGCAAGTTGTTCCACTGCATACTTTCTAGTTCTCAGTTTAGATTTTGTTGGAACAGCTGCTAAACTTGTGAGCTCGACCCCTGGAGGCTAGGATGAGTGTTTTTTTGTCTATATCTTGTGGTTTTTCATTCATTAGCATGGTTGGACTTATGGGAATGCTTTGAGCATCATTGTACATTCATCTCTACAGTTTGGCAAAGGAATAGACCAGGGTTTGCAGCACTCTATGGGATTCTTGTGGTATTTTGATTTGATATTGTGTTTCTCTCTGTAAATGTAAGTCTACTAGTGTTTTTTTTATACCATTTTCCTTATTATTTCTTCTTAAGTGAAACAAACAAGGATAAAGGTAGAATTAATTAGAATTTGCAGTGCTCTACCTAGGGTTTGTTTAATTTTTTATGTTTTCAGCTGTTTGAAGAGGATCCTTGAAGGTTTCTTTCCCTCTTCAACTCTTCACCTTTCTCAACTCTCCATTTACTTCAAATTGAAAGTGTCAAATCAATTTCCTACCTTGCCCCATTCAGATCTCTGCAAAACTGGGCCTCATTCCCCAGACCCAAAATTTTTCATTCCCTTTGATCCCAAAAACACCCTCAAAATTAAATCAAAACTCTTTTGCATATATACCTAGCGTAAAATCAGCCTTCATTCAAGTCAACTCAAGTCTCAATGATCATTTTTTGCTAAGATTGACCAGGAGAGAGCCCTCTCCCGATCTAGTAGGGCTAGCTACCAGGTTAAGCGTGGTTTGATGTTACCCTAGATTCCGCCTTTCTCAGAATGAGGTAGATTTAGGCCATAACAGTTCTCAAGATTAATTTCCACCTCATGATCCTTTCACAACCTTAAAGACCCACCAACCTAGTTAGAATTTCCCTACAAGTGCTCTTGAAACCATTGATAAACTCATCATGACCTTGTTTGACTCCATTGCCCAACGACTTAACAATATTCCTTGTTTTCTATCTAAATCTATCTGAGCATCATACCCGAAAAAAAACAATCAAAATACCCTGCCCTTAACATCTAGCCTAAAATCAACCCTAATCAGCAAACAAGTTCAATATTTGCACCTACTAGAGAGATCCCTCTTTGAATCCAGGAAGGCTAGGTCCTTGGATTCCAAAGCTTGCTTTGATGTTACCCTGTCCATTTTTACCTCAATCAATCTAGAAAATTACGGGGAGCTAACACCCAATATCCCACAATGACCTAATTATGGACTATTTCAGTTGAGCAAACCTGTACAGTGTGCCACGTGTCACTGTTTCCTCCTTTGGCTCTGAAATTGATATATAGGAAACTAATGTCTATGTACTTGCAACCATGTTTTACAGAATTCCAATCTGATTCTCAAAGATAGAGTTATGATGGTTTTCCCATGGTCACCTTTTTGAGATGAAATTCAGGAACCCGAAAAAACCATAACTTCCACAAATCATATCTCAAAAAATATTGTAAACCAAGATCTGAAATTTTTGCACGAAGTTCCTTATGATTGCAGATACACATGGTAAAATTTTCATCTTCTAAACCTTCGTATGAAAAACGTTATAGAAAAAATTCCACGACGGCTTGTTTGGAGCAGCGAAACCCTAGAATCCAAAGCTCTGATACCAAATGTTCTGAAACCAGCTTCACAAATAGAAGAAAAGAGAAATCATCACCTTAGAATTCAGCCACTTTAAGGTGGAAACCTCCTTTAAATTACATAAATGAACAATTATTGGATGATACAAATGACAAAAGCTCCTTCTATATATAAGAGTCCATGGGATCACAATATAATCCTAGCCAACCTAACAATAATAATGTAAGGGCACAATAATATCAATATTGGGGTTACAGGGGTACAAAAAAATAAATAAGAGGCTTACATTAACAGCAATAAGGGAATACACTATTAATATAGAGACCTAACACTAGCAACATGAAAAAGCGCTCCAAAAATTATATGCTAGAGCAACCTCAAAGTTGATATAAATATTGATGCATTGATTTAGAAATATACTCCATTCACTTCCATTTTCACTCAGACACTGAAGCATATAAGCTCTTAATAAAATCTGAAGCATTCTTGTTATCTAGATTAATCCCTCTCATGGACAACAACAATCTCCCTAGTACTCCAACGAGAAACTAGAAACAAACAAACAAAACAATGGCGCTTTCCTTAGCCTATAACTGAAACATGACACATGTAGTATGTGAAATATCACTCACATATTAATGAAGTGCTTGTAGAATTCCTTTTAGTGCTTTCCACAACCATATTTTCTTCCATGCTTTATATTCTCTCCAAATTCTTTCCACAACTTCTCTATGACACGCCAAAAGAGATCTGCATAAACAAAAAAATTCAAAGGGATCAAAGCATCTCGCATATAAAATAAAAATTAAATGAAATCCTTAGTTTAGCATACAACATATACATGAATAAATAATCATTTATAAACCATGTGATTGATCAAGGAATTCCACAAATAACATCAAAATGGACGCAATTAGGAAAGAAAAATTACTTTGTATTAAAATAAAAAGGGAAAAGAAGCTTACAACTTGGTGCCTTGATGTCATAAGCCTCTTCCAATGGTCTCCTTTCCTTCCCTTGATGAAAATATCTTCAGACCCAAAACTAGCAACATGAATTTACTAATTCAAGTCTCTCCAAGTCTCTCATTGATCTTAATGGAATTTATTATTTTTGTTGTGTTAAGTATCCAAAAACTAATTAAATTGTGTGCATAAGGTTATCTGAAGTTTGCAGGTGAAACACCTGGTTTTAACTTAGTTAAATAGATTTCTCTGTGAGGTTAAAGCATGTAAATTGCTTGTATAACACTTTACAACAGTAAATAACAGAGAAATAAACATCACATGTAACAATACTCAGCAAATTTGATGAAGAAGTTCACCCCTCCTGGGCTACATCTGCTGGTCCAGCTCCCAATGGCATTTCCCTCATATATTATTGCTCAAAAATGGTAAATACATGTAAAGGAATACCTCAAGTGGTTTTTATCTCTATTAAAACATATTCAGAATGCTTGAATTGGTCAGGAATGACTATTCATTTGCAGAAAACATAGAATGGATGCTCAAAACAATGAAAACACCGTAGTGGCCTTGGTGGCTACTTGACCTCTCCTGAAGTAAAACCTGCACAAGATGACCTTTGATGGCTCTGAAACCTTTGCCATTTTTTTCAAAATGTCAATAATACCCAAAATTAACTATTCATTCCTCAAAATTGGTCAAATATCCAACGAGTTATGGCCAAAACAAGAAAATACCCAATGTCCCCTAGGAAAGCTCCTCCAAAACTGGAGGAACTCCAGTTAAGTGCGAAAAACTAGCTCTGGCTGCCGAATTTTGGGGTCCGCCAGCCAAAACTTCCAACGCTGGAAATTACATTAAATGTCAAACATTCTACATGTGAACACCACACAACTCATGCCAGAGGTTATGGTTTGGAGGTTTCCGATTAGCTTAATGTCGTGATTCTGAGCGTTGGTCACATGGACTAGGGGATGGACCCTTTTTGCTGCCAGCATAAAAAAATGGATCGTTCAAACAAAATTTGCTGACCTAAGGGTTAAGAACCAACCTCTGGTGTAGCTGTCAGGCATCGTGTTGACTGGCGAGAGGTCCCACGTTCGAACCCAAACTCTCCACAATATTTTTTACAATGAATTTGCCCTCCGGGCTGGGGCCACATGGTAGCCTCCAGGATGGCCACGTGGCACCCATTAATACACACACAGAAACTATATATATATATATATATATATATATATATATATATTCTAATTTTTTGACAAATTCAATTTTAGTCAAAGGTAATTTTTTTGGAGTTTACCGGGCCTTTCAAACCTTCATAACTTATGCATATGACCTCCATTTTGTGAACTGTTTGCGGTGCCAGAATCACAGTGAAGAGACCTTTCCAATCACGTAGGTTGCAAAAACTTTTGAGTAATTTCATTTTTGAGCACTTTTTAACAATGGACATGATCTCCTGATCACACCTCCCCATTGCGAATCTTTTAGACACCAAACGTCTTCAATTGCCTGTTCGGAAGATGAGGCTACAACTCCCTCACCTTTTCAACTTCCATCCACCTTGCCTTACTTGGTTTGCTGCCCTTGAGCCCAGTCCAAAGATAATCGACACTTCCTCTCTTAGAATTTTGTGTCCTCTTGTCAAGGATGGCTTCCTCCTTGAGCTCGTCCATAAATTCTGGCGAGAAATATTCTATTGATGGCAGCTGAATGTCACTCCCTTGATCAAAAATTGATGGAGGCTCATACAAACATAAATTATCCACATTGACAACAAAATACATTTGCATATATGAAAGCAAGTCAAGTTGAAACACATTATTACCAACTTGTTTAATAATATTGAATGGGCCATAACGAATAGGCTTCAGCTTTTTACCTTCTCCTTGCATGTAATATTCCCAATTAGCCTCAAGCTAATTGGAATATTAAATTTTTCTTTACTTTTCTGTTCATGAATAAATGTAAAAAGGAGGAACATAAAACATATGAACAAGGCTAAATCTGGGCTACCTTAATAAAACACCCTTTTGTGTGAAATGGATTGAGACATTTGACAGGGTCAACAGGAAAAAATCAACAGTGCTGTCTAGAGGGGATGAACCTCATTGATGCACAACGCAGTCCTAGTTGGAGGTGGCACATGTTAAAGAAGCTAAATCATTGAGATGGTTTAGGGTTTGGAAAGACCTCTATCTTATAAAAGGAAAAGGAGGGTAGCATGAGAAGGTTGTTGATGAACATATTATTTCTGAAGAATTTGTCTATTT
Organism: Pinus albicaulis; assembly: GCA_034641835.2. Lineage (NCBI taxonomy): Eukaryota > Viridiplantae > Streptophyta > Pinopsida > Pinales > Pinaceae > Pinus > Pinus albicaulis. The sequence goes on from CM076584.1 coordinate 1,436,664,480, forward strand.
AGAAATTTCTCATTCTCTTGGCTGTTTAGCAGGGAATAGTGTTATATAGCACAAGGATCTCCTATTTAGGAATCCTTCTCTTTCCTTGAGGAGCTCTTAGAAGAGACATGTATTTATTGTCCACTATCATGCTTAAGGCCAAGCTTATTCTTCCAACTACAACACACATCCAATTGAGGCTTTGGTTTACTTTGTAAGCCGTAGAAAGTGGAGGCTAGATCTACTCAGATCTAGGCCATTCTAGTGCCTATTTTCAGTGGGAGAGTTTTATATCCCCCTAGCAAGAGAGTATTGGATCACTGGAGCTTTATATCAACATCTTGGCTTGAGGCCGTCACTGTTATAAAGCCTACAATGCATTTTATCTTCCATTACTACGTTATTTGCAAGTGAGAAGTTGCAGGGTGTTTTGGCAGAATTTCGGAGGAAAGATCTCTAGTGTTGGGAATTTGCCCCTCACTGTGGTGATCCATGGATTTCAGATCTAATCCATGTCATATTAAAATATGATCTGAATACTGTTGTATTTACTTCAGAATTTTTGAATCATTCTGCAAATATGTTGCATTAGATCTTAGATCTAGTCCATGTACTTCACTTTTTGCTGAAAACCCGAAGGGGCATTTGTAGAGAAGCCTTTCTAGTGTACATATCTAATATAGATATAAATTTTTGTACACATATCTGCTCTAGATCTGAAGTGTAATATATTGCTGTTTCATCCAATAAAAATAATGTTGTCAATATTTTTCAGTCATATTCTATGGTTGCAACACCTTAATCTTGAGGATTTCTTCATGTAAAGTCTTCTATTTTCTGTTCTATAACTCATGGGCTTCAATATAACTCTGAATTATTGATTTAAATGTCATTATTGAGCCTCCATCTTCACCTCCACTTACTTTTAATTTAAAACTGCATTATTTTACTGCAATATTGTTTGCACATTGCTGCAACCCCATTCTTGGGCATTTTCTAACAGTACTAGGTGTGTGAGACTTGTTTACCTCACCTAGAAGGATTTTTTTCTGATATCCTCTTGGATTTAGATGTCAGATTGTCAGATCTAAGGGGTCCATGGGTTTATTTTTACTGTTGTACAATCAATTTCTAAAAAATGCGTTTTTCAGGCATGCATTGCTGACAGTCCAAATTTTGGGATATTACAGTGGTATCAGATCATCATCTTGGCACATCATGTGCTTTCTTAAGAAGCCAACATGACTTCCACAAAAGAAGAGCCTCTTATGGATAGAGAGGGGAGGTACCTGAAAATAACACAAAAGAAATTTGATTACACATAAGGAAAAGAACATAAGGGTGAAACCCCTTTATCTGGAGGATTGAAAGGAGAAGAGTTCTCTAAAACTCTTTCTCAAGCTATGTATGAGCTGAAAGGAGAAATCCTAGGAACGAGGAGGGAGAGACATGAAAATTCCTCTAGAATATTTTTACATCAAGGAAGACCTAGTACTTCTTACTATTTGTGTGAGCATTCAGCCACACAACCTGATCTACAACGATGGAGCATGCCTAATCTCTTGTCAAATAAAGAAGGGAAAGGAGGAACACCATAGGAGGCTCTTGGTGATTATCTCCAAGAATATGAGTCTCAATCAGAGAGATTCAAGGAGAATCTAAGCTTCCCAGAGTTTTTTCAACTCAAATAAGAAAGAAGATCTAGCATATACAAGAGAAGAAGAGGGTTCATGCAGCCCACTTTGGGTAGGACTTTTCTACCTACTTTTGATGGATCACCCGAGAGCTCAGGCAAGTCTTGGGTAAAGAGGCTTGAAACATATATCCAGCTACATCAAGTTTCAGAAGAAGAATCCATAAGAGTAGTAGTGTTTCACCTCCAAGGTAAGTCTTATTCCTAGTGGTTATTTCAGTCTTCTTCATTGAAAAATGTAAACATCTCTACTTATGCAAAGTTCACTAGGAGGCTAGTGAAAAGATTTGATTCTATGCCATCTGAAATTTCTTTGGGTAAAAAAACTAAGCCCAAGAAATCAGAACCTTTGCATGAGATGGGAAGATCCATGAAGATAACTCCATCTTAGAACATTTTTGAAGGGGTTAAAGATCTGCTACATGATTTTCCAAGGGAAAAGGCCCCACTTCATCAAGAAAATTCTTCTCAAAAATAATACATGAGTGTTCCTTTTTCAAGGAGAGATCAAGAGAAAGGATCCCTTATTGATGGGACATGCTCCATTTATGAGGAAAATAAGGAAGAAGAGCTGAAAAGTTCCTCCAACGATGTGACAACAGGATGAGATCTATTTTTATTGAGAGATGGAGATGAAGCCATTGCTTCCACTAAGAGGGCACGTGTATGTTTGCAAGAAGGCCCCAAGGATATTACACATGAAGAGAATGAGCAGCATGTGTCTATGATGATAGACAATGAGACAAAACAATGGAGGAAATTTGTTCCAACATTACATTCAGTTTTGGGAACACACACTATGATAGATCAACCCTTTGTGATCAAGACTCTTGACACCAAGGAGATGATGGGTGTTCATGAGTTAACTACATCTAAAGAAAGCACCTTAGACTGTGAGATATTGTAGAAGGTGGGTGAAGAAGAGAAGATGAAGGATCAAAACATTGATATGATGGGAGGTGATCCTCTATTACATGGAGAAGAAGATGGGGAAATTGCTCCAATTAGAAACACTCTTACATCTATAAGAGTGATGCCCCATTACCATGAGAATTCCACACAAAAATTAGAGATGGATTTGCGTAATGGAAGCAGTCATAATATGTTCCCATCTATTTTTCACATGGGAATGAGCCATGAGACATCATTATCTTGTGGGATACCACCTAGGAGACCACCTGATTCAGATTTGGTGAAAGATGTTTCATGCATTGATGCTCCTTTCATAGATACAAGGAGGAAGGGAGCACTAGAAGACCAAACTACAACGCTGAGAGTATGGGGAGGGCTCAAGGAAATGGAAATTATATTTCCCTTATCATCATTATCCATTCTCTCATCTCATACTACGCAAAATAAATCTGCTCCAAGGAGAAAGAATGACACCATCATGGAGCAAGGAAGGCAATACTTGAATCAGGAGACAAAATTTCTTGGAGAAACCCCTTCAATACATGACGAGAGATGGTGGTCACACATGCATTCTTGTGAAAAACCAAGGAGGTTTTGGATAGATCATAACCTCCCATGGGAGACTAACTTCCAAAAACTTCCATTATATTTTGAGGATGTTCATATGCAAGAAGAGTAACAAGGGAGGAATAGCAACCTTCCACCTTATACCTTTGGAATGGGAGATGTCAAGGACGAGAAAAATGGGAGGCTTGGCTTTCCAACATACACCTTTGACATGGGGACTATCAAGGATAAGAACAACAACATGACAGACACTTCAGATGACACATTATCAACACTGTCATTGTTGGGGACATTAGATCCATATTGGAAATACCAACTACTGGTGGAATATTCCAAGGATCTTCACACTTGCATGAATCTAGATGACTTTCTACATGATGGAAGCTATTCAATCCTAGATGGAGTCATCTACAACCATGGTAGGATCTTCCTGTCTAGAGCCTCCAATCTCAAGTAAAAGTTACTACAAAGGGCTTATGAATAGTTCTATTTTAGCCACACATATTCTATGAAGCTCGACAACATCATCTTGAGGAGCTACTATTGGGATGGATTTCAAAAAGAACTATATTAGCATTGTCAAAGATGCATGAACCATGTGGAGATGGAGCAACAACATGACTCTATGAGAGAGTTAAATCAACCTTCTCTTTCTGTCTTTGAGGAAGAGAATAGATCTATGCACCACTCCATTGATATGAGGAGGATGGTTTGTGAAGAACATGCTCTTGTTACACATGTTTTATACTCTAATTTTATGCATTCTTTCACCAAGTTTATGTAGGCCATGACTCCAAGGAGGAGTACTATATCTTGTAAGCCTCATGGGCAATATTGGGCCACAAACATTTCTGAATTTGGCCAGTCCCCTGGAAGGAAAAGGGAGATTTTTCAACATGATGGTTGTTTCCCCAAGGCACCAAATATATCTCACACTTTTGGCTATGGTGAGATGGTATGGGCAGAAAGTAAGTGGTGGGAAAAGCACTTACCACATCTTGATTTGATGCAAGCAGGAGATGATCTATGCTGGTTCCACGTGTGGGACTATGATCCACCTCCATATGCACAAATTTCTATTTGTATGTACATTGTTTTGATCCCCTATATTGATGATGTACTTTTACTTTTTATGGGGATGTATGGAGGAAGGAGGAAAGGCATGTATGTGCCCTATGCGATGACTAAACTCCTTGTACTTTATGTCTTATATTTCAAGGAGGGCATTGGGAAAACCATGTTTGTTTCATGTGATTTATTGTTCTCTTATGGGATGAGTTGTTTGCATCTCATGAGAACCTTGGTGGAGCAAGCCATGGATGGATGGATTGGTGATCACTTAGCTCATGGGAGAAGCTTATCATTTGATTGTGTCACCAATGGAGGAGGAAAAAATTTGCAGCACTCACCTTATCAGTTGCTTAAGGAAAACCAAAATTTTGGAGGGGAGGAGTGTAATATTCCAAATTAGCCTCAAGCTAATTGGAATATTAAATTTTTCTTTACTTTTCTGTTCATGAATAAATGTAAAAAGGAGGAACATAAAACTCCTAAAATTAGTGAATAAATCAATGCCCCATGTGAACAAGGCTAAATCTGGGCTACCTTAATAAAACACCCTTATGTGTGAAAGGGATTGAGACATTTGACTCGGTAAATAGGACCAAATCAACAAAGTTGTCTAGAGGGGATGAACCTCATTGATGCATAGCGTAGTCCTAGGTGGAGGTGGCACATGTGAAAGAAGCTAAATCATTGAGATGGTTTAGGGTTTGGCAAGATCTCTATGTTATAAAAGGAAGAGGATGGCAACATGAGAAGGTTTTTTATGAACATACTATTTCTGAAGAATTTGTTTATTTAGACATTTCTCATTCTCTTGGATGTTTAGCAGAGAATAATGTTTTTTAGCACAAGGATCTCCTGTTTAGGAATCCTTCTCTTTCCTTGAGGAGCTTTTGGAAGAGATTTGTATTTCTTGTCCACTATTAGGCTTAAGGCCAAGCTTCTTCTTCCAACTTCAACACAGATCCTTTTGAGGGTTTGGTTGTCTTTGTAAGATGTAGTAAGTGGAGGCTAGATATACTCATATCTAGGCTATTATAGTGCCTCTTTTCAGTGGGAGAGTCTTATATCCCCATAGCAAGAGAGTATTGGATCATTTGAGCTTTAGATCCACATCTTGGCTTGAGGCCATAACTTTTCCAAAGCCTACCTCACATTTTATCTTCCAGTACTGTGTTATTTTCAAATGAGAAGTTGCAGGGTGTTTTCGAAGACTTTCAGAGGAGAGATATCTAGTGTTGGGAATCTTCCCCTCACTATGGTGATATTTGGATTTCAGATCTAATCCATGTCATATTCAGATTTGATATGAATGATGTTGTATTTACTTCAGAATTTCTGAATCATTCTATGGAGCTACTGCATTAGATCTCAGATCTAGTGCATGTACTTCACTTTTTGCTGAAAACCCCGAGGGGCATTTGTAGAGGAGCCTTTCTAGTGTACAAAGTTAATATAGATCTAAATTTTTGTACACAGATATCCTCTATATCTGAAGTGTAATCTAATACTATTTTAACCAATAAAAATAACGTTGTCAAGCTTGTTCAGTCATATTCTATGGTTGCAGCACCTCAATATTGAGGATTTCTTCATGTAAAGTCTTCTATTTTCTGTTCTATAACTCATGGGCTTCAATATAGCTTTGAATTGCTGATGTAAATGTAATTAGTGAGCCTCCATATTGGCCTCCTCCTAATTTTTAGTTAAAACTGTGTTATTTTACTGCAGTATTGTTCGCACATTGTTGTAGCCCCATTCTTGGGCATTTTCTAGCAGTACTAGGTGTGAGAGACTTGCTTACCTCACCTAGAAGGATTTTTTTTTTATCTCCTCTTGGATTTAGATGTCAGATTGTCAGATCTAAGGGATCCAAGGGTTAATTTTTGTTGTTGTAGCATCCATTTCCGAAAAATGCATTTTTCAGGCATGCATTGTTGACAATCGCAATTTTGGGATATTACATTGCAGCCTTTATTTTCTTATGTGCAACGATACTTCAACACCTTCTTGAAACTTGTGATCAAATCTATGTTTGTCATGCCTCTCCTTGTATTTTCCTTTAATTTTTTCAAGTTGTTCTTGAACTTGCTGATGAATAAGGTGAATTCGCTCAATGAACATGCGTGTTTTTTCAATGTCACTATGCCCATCAATGACAACATCCTTCTCAAGAATGAAATCTAGAGGTGAATTTGGAAAATACCCAAAACATGCTTCAAAAGGTGTAGTATTTTCAGAAGAGTGCTTGGCCAGGTTGTAAGCATGTTGAATGTAATATAGATGTTCATCCCACAACTTAGGATGCTTTCTTCAATAACCTCTCAAAAGATGCACAATGGTTTTGTTCACTACCTCGGTTTGTGGATGAAAATAAGTACTCTTTTTCAACTTGGTGTCCATCATCCTCCATAGATTGGACCAAAAATTCCCAACAAATCTGGAATCCCTATCACTAAAAATACAATTAGGCAAACCATAATGAACCCATACATGTTGAAAATATAATTCAGCAGTTTGTTCAAAAGTAATATATTTCTTACATGGCATAAGAATACACATCTTTTTGAATCGATCAATTATTACATAAAGATAATCATGTTGTTTTCTATACATAGGTAGACCTCCAACAAAGTCCATAGAAACACTTTCCCATGGCCTTGATGGTACGGGTAATGGTGTATACAACCCAAGCTTCCTACTTCTAGGCTTGTGTGTAGCACATAATGAACAACCTCTAATGAAACGTGAAACACTATCTACCATGCGAGGCAAATAACAATACTTTTGTAAAAGTGACACGATTTTTCTTACCCCGAAATGTCCAGCAACAAGAGAAGAATGAGCTTCTCTCATGACACTTAGTCTCTCTCCTTTTGGTATACACAACTTGCCCAAATGAAACAACAAATTGTTATGCATGTGATGATCATTCTCTTAAACTTGATTCCCTTCACTCAAGTTAGCATACACATCCTTAAAATCAACATCAGATGCATACTGTTCTATGTAACTCTCATGTACTAAATAATCATTCTTAAGAAAATTAGAAGCACTAATAATAGGCCTTGAAAGAATGTCAGCAACTTTATTGAAAATAACTTTCCTATACCTTATTACCAAGTGAAATTTTTGTAGGAAACCCATCCATCTGAAATGACGTGATTGCTGCAATTTACTTTACAACTACAAGTACTATAATGGTTGGTGATCGGTATGTACAACTGTCTCTTTACCCATCAAATAGTGTTTCCAATTTTTGACACTTTGTACCAACATATATAACTCATCATATGTAGGATAATTAACTACATCACCATTAAATGTCTCAGAATGAAAAGAAATAGGCTTACCATGCTGCAAGAGAACTGTGCCCATGGCATAATCACTAGCATCAGTTTGTATCTCAAATGGCTGTCTCAAGTCCAGTAAAGTAAGGACTCGAGCTGAACTGATATTCTCTTTCAAAGATTCAAAATATTTATGTTGTTTTCCTCCCCATTGGAAATCACATTTCACACTTGTCACTGCATGCATAGGAGCTGCTATGACATTAAAGTTAACAATAAACTTTCTACAATATTGAGTTGCACGCAAAAAAATTCTTATCTCTGTAATGGATTTGGGAGTAGGCCAATTCACAATGGCTAATACCTTATAAGGATCAATTCTCAATGCAACTCCTCCTACAATATGTCCCAAATAAACCAAAGAAGTCTTTCCAAATTCACACTTAGACATATTAAGAAATAATTTCTCTTTCTTAAAAACATCAAGTACTTTCTTAACATGCATGACATGCTCTTCTCTAGTCTTGCTAAAAATGAGGATCTCATCTAAGTAGTCTATAAAAAAATCATCAACGAATGGATGCAAAACATCATCCATAACACGCATGAAAGTTGCAGGTGCATTACACAAACCAAAAGGCATAACTAGTCACTCAAAGAGTCCTTGTTTGGTTTTGAATGCAGTCTTCCAAATATCACTTTCTGCAATTCTAACTTGATGGTATCCACTACGTAAGTCTAACTTAGTGAAAAATTTATCATCTTTTATCTGATCTAAAAAATAATCTATCCTTGGGAGTGGGTAATGATTTTTTACTGTAATCTTGTTCAAAGATCTAAAGTCCACACATATACGCCAAGTTCCATCTTTCTTTGGAATCAACACTATCAGTGACCCACATGGCGAAGTGCGTGGTCTTATGAGTCCCTTGTCCAACAAGTATTTAATTTTCGTATTTATTTCAACACTCTCCATGATAAGCATTTGGTACATGCCTATGTTTGGAAGAGGACAATCTTGTTGCAACTGAATCTCATGTTGAATCTCCCTTTTAGGACTCGAACCTGTTGGCTTCTAAAACATATCATCATGTGCATCAACTACATCATATAAATATTATTTTAACTTGGGATCACAATCTTCAAATGCCTCATGATTCACATCAACTTTAGGCTTAATCATAAGAAGTATGAAACTCTTACTAGAATTCACTAGCCTTTTTACCTATCGAGCATTTACCATCTCAATGTTTATCTTCTTGCGATGTGCTCTAACAATAAACTTTTTGCCATCTTTGAATAGATGATACTTGTTCTCATGGAAATAGAAGATATTTTTCCCATAATATAAATAAGGACTTCCCAAAACAATTCTTGTAATATCAAGTGGAACAACATCTAATTCAGTTGTGTCAATAAAATATGCAGTAATTGCAAAGCGCAATATACACTTCTTTGAAACTTGTAAGTTTGCATCCTTACAAATCCAACCAAGTGGATATGGTTTTGGATGTCGAATGGTCTCAATATTTAGTTTCTTGACTAATTATTTAGAGATAAGGTTCGCTTGTGACCCAGTATCAAACAATGTGTCAATCTTTGTATGTTTTGAAATAACCCTCACATGAAACAATTCAATTCTTTATTCTTCATTTCAAGCTTGTACATGATAGTTTGAAGTACTAGTACTTGGTTTAGTTTTTGTTTCTTTTCCCTTCATATTCTTCAAACCCATGGTTGTAATTTTGGTTTCGTAACCCGAATCATCACCTAAGTCTTGTTATGTAGTAGCTGCATTTTTCTGCTTCCCTTTGTTTTTGTTAAATTGGGTTGTTTTTTCACGATGTAACTTCCAACAGTTTTTCTCTTCGTGGCCTTCTCTTGAACAGTGTTTACAAACCACTTTCTCTCCCTCTTTTTTGACATATGCTTTTTTTTTTCCTTTTCCTTTTGAGGTTTTTTCATTGCTTTTCCCCTTGAAAGGCTTGTTCATACCCTCTTCAAAAGTGTTCTTCCCTCTAGCCTCTAAATGTGTGGCTTGAACACAAACCTCATCTAGACTAGTAGGATTGAACATAAGGATTGTGTGTTTTAGGTAGCTGTGTAAGCCTGCTATGTATTTCAGCAAAGTGTCTTGAATCTGAAAATATACCCCTAATAAGAGAACTCTTCTCCTAAATTCTTGGGTGTAGTCTTGTACATTTTGTCCTTTAAGTTTTCTGAAAATTTTCCAATTCATGATAGCTCTTTGTAAATGAGTTAATGGAAAAAACTGTTGTTTTATTGTAGTAGTGAAATCAGCCTATGATAAAATAATATTACCATGTTTTTTAATCTCCTCCTTTGTCTTGGATTCCCACCAAACAAGTGTTGCACCTTCCATTCTCAAAGAAGCTAGCTGAATTTTAGTGTCGTCATCATGAAGGTTCTGGATAATTCTCAAATAAACCTCCAACCGCCTAATCCAATTATCAAGTTTTTCTACATTGACTTCACCATTAAACATTGGAAATTCAAACTTAACATCATTTTAAAAAAAAGGACTTTTACCAGTGTTCTTTGACTTGTGAGATTGATTCACCAAAGTAGAGGATGATGAGGATGAGAATGAGGGTGAGGATGGTAGATCTCCATTTCCTCCATTTCCCTTCTTTGAATTATCTTCATCTTTCTTTCATCCTGGAGATTCCTCTCCTTCCATGTGAAGTTTATAACCTTCTCCTTCAAGTTTCTCATTTCTTTCTTGATAAATAACTCTCACCATTTCAATGAAGTCAAGGAATTCTTTCCTGAACACTCTTTCTTCCTCCTTGGGATCAGCTTCTTCAGGAATTTCTCATTCTCTTGAAGTCATTCTCATGGCTTCTTCTGCTTCTCTTTGAGGTGAAATTGAAGGTGGAGATAATGACACTCTTGCCCTCCTTGGCTGAGGACTACTTTGATATTTCACCAATTGACCTTCTCCTCTCTTAAGCTTTAGCCTAGTAAGCATTAAAAACTCTTTCAAGCTGTTAAAAAAATTATTTGCACAAAGGATTAAACAAAGAAAATATTGTAGCTCAACCTAGTGCTCAACCTGACCTCTGATACCAACTCATCAGATTTAGAACATCTCAAATATACAATTTTGACTATTAGATCTCTAGATAAGGCCTCAAACTAGCTCTGGCCACCGAATTTGGGGGTCTGTTTGCTAAAACCATCAGCACTGGTAGTTACATTAAATGCCAACCATTCTACATGTGAACGTCGCGCAACTGATGCCAAAGGTTATAGTTTGAAGGTCGTCGGTTAGCTTAGGGTCATGGTTCTGAGCCATGGTTACATGGAGTGGGGGCTGGCCTCCTTTTATTGCATGCATAAGAAAATGGATTGTTCAAATAAAATCCGCCGACCTAAGGGTTAAAAATCAACCTGTGGTGTAGTGGTCAGGCTCTGCGTTGACCAGCGGGAGGTCCCGCGTTCGTACCCAAACTCTCCACAATATTTTTTACAATGAATTTTCCCTCCGGCTTGGGGACACGTGGTGCCTATTGATAGGCCCACAAAAACTATATAAAATATATATTTTTTAATTTTTTGACAAAGTAAATTTTAGTCAAAGGTCATTTTTTTGGAGTTTACTAGGCCTTTCATACCTTCATAACTTTTGCATACAAACTTCGTTTTGTGAACTATTCACGGTGCCAGAATCTCAGGGACGAGACTATTTTGGTTGCTCAGGTTCAAAAAGCTTTTGATAACTTTAATTTTTGAGCATTTTTTAACAATGGACATGATCTCCTGATCACTCATTCCTATGCTAAATTTATAGGAAGGATGAGAAGGTTTATAGTTCCACTTATCAAGGGATAGGATCCTTAGGAAAAGGAATTTAGTTCCATATACCAAGGGATGAGGCATAGGTATGTAGTGGTTCGAGGTTTCTAATTTGGATAAGATTCCTCAAACAAAGCTTCTAGAACTTAATTTTTATTTTTTCTGTGCGTGAACGGACCTGCACACTTTTTGTTCAAGAAAACTACGCAGATCTGCGCAGGTTTTGTTAAGAAAAACTGCACATGCGAGGGTTTTGTTGAGGAAAACCGCGTAGGTGCTAAAAATGGCTTTTGAACAGTGAAAACCAAAATTCCTTTTGTCCCTCGTATTATTTGACTTCAAGCTTTATAGGGGATTCACTTGAGACACTCCATCGAATGGCGAGATATCCAAATTGATAGTCATGGTGACAAATTTTAGTGTAAAAATTCCTCCACTATGCAACTGTCTCTAACTCACTATCACACTCCATCCACAATCACTTAGCTCCAAAACAAAGTATGTAAATGATGAAGGGAAAAATTCATCTTATCCATGGGATCAAGAGAGCACAAGTTTGACTAAATAAATACACTAGAACCACTACTTGTGCACTAAAGGTGTTGAAATCATTGGAGGAACTTTTCAAACCTTTTATGAACTTTATTTTAATATTCTCTTTTTCGATGTCACCTATGATAGGGCTAGGAGGTACTCCCAGAGTTAGGAGCAGACCGGTCACAGGTACAGGTTGGTGTCATTAGAAGGTACAGGGGATTTTTAGAGGCGTTTTGAGGAGTTTCTATGTGGTTGGGTGGTATTCACTTGATATATTCCATCATCCGAGTAGTTTGGCTTTCGTTCTAGTGCATTTTCACAACTTTCAGAAATTTGAATTATTTATGGGCTTAACTCAGCTAATTACGCTCATGGTGGCATTCTGAGAGGAAAACATGACATAACACCATAGTGTAATATCTCATTGGAGTCGGCATGAGGATACCTCCATGATGGGACAATTGGACATGAGTTTCAGTGGCCAGAGGAGACATGGTAGCCAATTTACTCTTTTCTGCATTAAAAAGGAATATTTTAATAGGAGGGAAAAGTGCTCCATGAATAAAATAATAATAAAATAATTCTCTAGAAGGCTCCGAGAGATCTATAAAAGAAGGGGAGGAGGCCATTGAGGGATATCTTTGGGATCATATCATGTTATTGTGTGAGAGGTTCAAGACGCGATTCTCTACTTCAACCGTAGCCCCAGGACGGAAACCCTCGGGTGATTTGTGAGTGTTGGACGAAAACCCAACTCTCTTTGAGGAGACTTCATTCAGAAGTTTCACAGAGCTTTAGAGATATTGGAGTCAGGATCATTCTAATATTCAATAGGTGCTTTAGTGGATTCAATGGTAGTTTTTTCCAGAGGGAGAGTGTCGCAGTTCAGTTTTGAAGGTCATCACAGTGTAGCAGTGCAGCAGATTATCTTGGTGACCAGTTTTTCATCTCAGCTCTTTTTGGTTCAAATCTATATGTAACCCTCATTATTATTTATAATAAAAGCTATTATTCTTCCTATTCTATGTCGTATTGGACTGCAATGTTTCATGTCTTTTTATTTTACATGGCAATATTTTGTTGAGTAAATGTTGATTTTATGGTATAATGTTGATTTCAGTATTTTTTTGCATTTTTAGTTAAAATATCCCATCTAGGATATTACAGTGGTATCAGAGCTTCAATCTTGGATCAGCCTATGGGTTTCTAGTTTTCAATTGCAGCTATTTTGGTTAGAAAGGCCTACGCAGTCATTGGAGGAGGCTCATTTGTGGGAGCCACATTGGTGGGATTTTAGAGCTGGGGTGCTGGGAAATTGATAGGAGAGCCATATGAGGAGTTTTGCTAGAATTTTGGAGAGAAATTATTGACAGTAGCAGCTGCAATGCCAGAAAACGAAATTTGAAGAGGGCCAAACTACAAAGGGTCAGATTTTTAAGGTTGGAATTAGAAGAAACCCTTTCTGGGTTTTTCTGGGTTTTGGGAAAGGATCACCTTCCCAGATTCCTAGAATTTTATGAGAAATTTTCAGTTGGTAAATCAGAGGCCGAAGTCAGACAACAATGTAGTCTTAGAGCAGCAGTGCAGTGTTTGGAGGAGCTTGCCGGAGCGATTTCCAGGTTCCATTCTATATTTTCTGAGTATACATTTTTTTTTATATCAGCGAGGCATGTCGCTATGTCTTGTCTAAAATATAACTGTTATGTATTTTTGTCAATGGATGTAATAATTTTCTGAGCCTAAAATATAGATATCAGTTGTGGGGTTGAGACTGATTCTTTTGTAAAGTCCCCACTATGCACCTATATTTGACACCAGCAAATACGTGTCACCTTCAGCAGTATGTATTTGCACTGGTTGATAAAAAATACACCTACATTAGTATAACAACTCAGAAAAACAGTGATCATATCGTTGGTTGAACCATGGAGGGATTCGTAAGTAGCTTGAAAAGAATAAAGGTTGGTTCCTTGAACCATCATGCATCAGAAGACCAGAAAAAAAAACCAAATAGCAGACCCTTTTCAAGATGAATTTATGTCATCCTTCACAAAGAGAAGCTAAAAGATTTGCAGGTAGAATTGAGGATTGGTCACAAAATCCTTGCACTTGGGACAGATTTGAAACACATGAAGATGACATGGAGATTTTTGTCTAAACTTGATGAGCTTAATGAAATTCTGTCCAAAATAAGCTAAGAAGAAGGGAAGAAACTGATTTCGGCTCTAAAACTAGTTGTGCTTGCTCTTATAGAGACCAAATTTTTGGAGGAACCTTATGAAGGGGTCACACTTCCAGTTGTATCTTGTTTCAGTAACATCATGAAGTTGACCGCACCTATAGATCCATACAAGGATGATGTTACGAGTAGGATTATGAGATTTATTGTAGAGGCTTTTCAGGATTTGGACAACAGCGTAGGCTCTATCTTCGGGAAGAAGCTTGAGATTTTATGGAGTATGGCCACATTCGAGACTTATGTCATCATGTTTGACCTTGAGTGTGATGACTTGATCCTGTAGATGTTCCAATGCTTCTTCAGCATTAGGAGACATCATCCTAACATTTTCAAAACACACATGCATTCCATCTTGTCATCATGTATGAGATACCATGAGACCATTGGCCGAGAGTTGCAGACCTGGTTGTTGAGCATTTGGAGGAGAGAGAATTTGGTCTCACCTGCTGCTTATGAGCTAGCCCAAGGGTTGGTTGAGAAAAATATTGGGCTATTCAGGAGACAGTTGACCAGGGAGGAGCTGCTCTAGTTTGGTGGATCTGGAAGCAGAAATGATCGTAGGAGGAAAGGACTTTGCTTCATCTTCAAAGAACCTTGGGGACTTGATCACTCATGCTTGAGTGATGCAGATGATGTGGCAGAGGTAGAACAGGAGGGCATTCCATTTGTATTCTAGGGTGAGGAATATTCTTCATATTAGTCCATGGGATCAGTTGCAGACACTTCTGAGGAGCGAGAGCAGTCATGCAGAGTTGATGGCAGTAGGCCGAAGCTGCATTCCAGTGTACAGGGTGAGAAGTCAGGGGACTCTACGGGAGATACTCTGGGTGATGAGTCACTTGTGAATATTCAATGAGAGCAGCATATGATGGAGTCTGAGTTAGTAGAGGAGGATACTATGCACATCATACATGATAGTCGTTTGGGGGAGAGCCAGATGGAGGCTCACATTGAGTCCATGATGGATATGCGGCTAACCTTGGGGTCAGCCATTGAGGAGGAGCAGTCATATGCACATACACTGAGTACGGTGACAATAGTTGCAGATCCATATCTTATGGAGATGTTGGGGGTTGATGGGATAGTTCTGTAGGGGGATAGTAGACAGCAGAAGCATTACATTCACGATGAGAGGGATGAGTTATTGGAGATGGTGGAACATCCATCTGTGGGCTGACACATTGATGAGGTGCAGATAGATGCACATGAATTTAGCAGAGCTACGGTACCCTCAGGGAGTAGCATTCTCCAGGAGTACATAGATGGGGTTTGTATCATATCTTGCCCACTTTGGCCCATTACATAGAGAGGGGATTTCTTCTATAGGCATCTTTCATTGGCAGATTGGATAGAGCAGCGTCAGTTGATTACGAGCCGCCAATAGTTCTTTGGGCATATTTCGTATGGAGTTGACACTACATTATATTCTTCTTCCGGGATAGATTGGTGGGAGATCATGAGTTGTTACCCTCTTGACGGTACAATTTTGTTCGTAGGGAGCACAACAAATCAGGTGCCCTTAGACATAGCAGTTGTTATAGATTCCAGCTGGGAGTGGGGCATAGGTCGTCATTTCTTCAACACTCCATCCTGATTTCAGGAGGGCAGGATCAACATGGGATTAAGTCAAGTCTTCGATTGGAGAGAGGTGATGAGTTGGTACGTAGTTGGTGGGGCAGCTTATACAGTTATAGGTACAACACAGTAGGAGCTAGGGAGCATTGATGCTTGTTAGCAGACTTCACTTCATGGGGCATCAACTATAGCTAGAGGTAGTGTGCAGTCCGAGCCATGGGATTTGGGTGATGTTTAGCCATGGTGGCATGGGGATCTAGGAGGATTTTTTGTTGACTGGTACAGTGAGAGATCAGTTTGGGATCCTGGCATTGAGGGGTCTATTCTGAGTGGTTTGACACAGGTGCGTAGCAACACCCAGAGGTTTGTATGGGATTCGGGCATTGGGTCTCAGTTTCGGCGGGCCAACAGAGTGGCCCACATATTTTTATTTCTTGAGGGCAAGCAATCTTGGGGCGGAAGTTATGTAATGTTTCCTTTTTTGGTGTCACCTATGAAAGGGCTAGGAGGGACTCCCAGAGTTAGGAGCAGACCGGTCACAGGTACATGTTGGTGTCATCAGCGGGCCCAGGGGATTTTTGGAGGAGTTTTGAGGAGTTTCTATGTGTTCGGGTGGCATTCGCTTGATATATTCCATCATTCGATTAGTTTGGATTTCGTTCTTGTGCATTCCGACAAATTTTAGAAATTTTAGTTATTTATGGGCTTAACTCAGCTACCCTTACAGTGGCATTCTGAGAGGAATACATGACATAACACCATAGTGTAATAACTCATTGGAACTAGCATGAGGATACCTCCATGATGGGACAATTGGACATGAGTTTCAGTGACCAAAGGAGACATGGTAACTGATTTAATCTTTTTTGCATTAAAAAGGAATATTTTAATAAGAGGGAAAAGTGCTCCATGAATAAAATAATAATAAAATAATTCTCTAGAAGGCTCCAAGAAATCTATAAAAGAAAGGGAGGAGGCCATTGAGGGATATCTTTGGGATCATATCATGTTATTTTGTGAGAGGTTTGATACGTGGTTCTCTACTTCAACCGTAGCCCCAGGACGGAAACCCTCTGGTGATTTGTGAGTGTTGGACAAAAACCCAACTCTCTTTGAGGAGATTTCATTCAAAAGTTTCACAGAGCTTTAGAGATATTGGAGTGAGAATCATTTTGATCTTCAACAGGTGCTTCACTGGATTCAGTGGTAGTTTCTGCCAGAGGGAGAGTGCAGCAGTTCAGTTTTGGAGGTCATCGCAGTATAGCAGTGCAACATATTATCTTGGTGACCAGTTTTTCATCTCAGCTCTTTTTGGGTCAGATCTATATGTAACCCTCATTATTATTTATAGTAAAAGCTGAGATTCTTCCTATTCTATGTTGTATTGGATTGCAGTGTTTCATGTCTTTCTATTTTACATGACAATCTTTTGTTGAATAAATGTTGATTTTACAGCATAATGTGGAGTTTAGTATTTTTCTGCATTTTTAGTTAAAATATCCCATCCGAGATATTACATTTATAGCTTATTCTAGAAGCCTCTGGTAATTTCCATGCCAACTTTTATCTGGTTTGTGCAAGGAATGAAGATAATGTTTCTTGAAAAAGCTCAGTTGCATGCACAACGCTAGCTAAATTCGACTTGAACCCTTCAGGCTCATGCATAGGCCCGCTTCCCAGTTACTAGATCCTTTTAGTCACATGCACAACCCTGAATGGGAGCAACTAGGGAAGAGCATAACGAAAAACACAAACCTCAACTCATAACCTATACCACCCATTGTATCACCTTCTACAACATCTGAACTCACCTCCAAACCTCTGTCACAACCTTTAATACCTATGAAAACTGACCAAACATATCTCCAAAGTGTCATGCTGAACCTGACCTAAAGGCCAGCAATTAAGGCTTGGAATGACTGTCAACAAGTCCTCTAATCCCCACAAATACCTACACAAGGTGCAACACCTCTGAAAAAACATGTAACACACTATAGCACATCTCCAACATCATCATCATTAGGCCAACACATCACTGCAAAAATTCATCCTCGTGAGCATAAGCATGAAGACCTAGATAAACACCGAGTATTCATCAAGTGTGTCAACACAACAACATGGACCACCTAATAAACCATCTCTAATACTTGTAGCAATAACATTTACCTTTAGAAGCGACATCCATCTATCTATAGCAGCATCAAAAAACCATCATGACATTGTCATCAAGGCACATTCCAATACATGCCAACACAAGACAACTCCTCCATGGCCATCATGAAACTATCAAGCTACATCATCAAAGTCTGAGATCAAG
This sequence comes from Pinus albicaulis, assembly GCA_034641835.2. Lineage (NCBI taxonomy): Eukaryota > Viridiplantae > Streptophyta > Pinopsida > Pinales > Pinaceae > Pinus > Pinus albicaulis. Next base: position 1,436,682,473 of record CM076584.1, read on the forward strand.
GGTTTACAGTAATTCCAGCTGCAACCATACTACAAAGAAGACATCAACACATCAAATAGGCTACATAAGGTTTTCATCAATGCCAGCATGAACTAGTTGTCATCATGTATCAATGTCAATATAAACTAGTTGCAACCATGCACACCATAATGCCAACAATCTCCCATTTTTTCATTGATGGAAACAACACACAAAATCCAAGCCAATCTCCTCTCTCACTCCCCCTTTGACATCAATGGAAAGGGGTCAAATCCATATGATAAGGTAGAAAGAATACAAATACTAAATCACTAGAGAAACTGATCTCTACATGACTAAAAAATTATTCATATCAACAAGCATCCATGCCTCTCACAATAGTAGCAACAAGAAACATATATAATAAATGAACATTGAGAGCAACATATCACACCAATCAACCTCTAGCAGCAACAAAAATATGCATAAGAAAACATAAGAAGTAATGAATAAAAGTGTCAAACTATATCTAGTAATATGCACATGAGCATTAATCCAACACTCTCCATAGCAGCAAATACATGCATATCTCCAAATAGCAACATCAATAGCCAAGCAAATCCTCATTTCGCATATCATTAGGTCAATAACTCCAAAAATCAAAACATAGCATGAGGCACACCATGAAAACCTCCTAGTGTACCATCATTCCAACAATGGATGACTGAAGTAACAAGAGAAACTAATGTTTCCCCTTAACACATGCCATCTCCAAGCTGTAGTGACCACTTCCACTACAACATTTTCTTCCTTGCTAAGAAAAAAACACCAAATGGACATAGAATTGAGATGATCATAATTGAATGACATACACCAATGAAAATACATGGTTGTAGCAGTGACATATGATGTAATACATGCCCATTACATGACCTCATGAATCATGACTACATGACCCAAAGATAATACAATATAAGTACATAACGTCAGGAGCATTGTACATGGATTTTCAAACAATTACATAGATTATATAATCATCATATCCCATGAACTAATGACTCAAAAAAATAATAAAACATGGTTGTTACAACATCATTAGCGCATACATGTGGCTGAAAAATAGTGTCATGATACTCCAAGATATTCCTATCACCATAATGACTCAACTGACTATTGAATGGAACCATAACAAAGTGAAATGATAAAATAATTGTATATACATGGCTATATTAAAATGCATATAATAGCCTATACATGGCTAGTCCATGTATCATATCATCTATATGCACCATGTTGCAATGAACTTCTTCTATCCATGGTTATACCATCTTTTCATTCAACTTGTAAGTGAAACCAAAATCACATATATGGATGAAAATGTATTGTTTTCACTCAGAAAACATGTGTAAAAAATCAAGAAACAACTGAGTGATAAAAATGAGTAAAAATGTCAAATTACCCATATAAAAGTCATACCATGCACAATTCCCCCTGAGCTCAATATACCTCCAATAGATAAGTTGATCCTCTAGACGTGAATGTGCATGAGGCTCAAATGAACTCACCATATGTTGTGGCAATAACGTGTACACATATAGTTACCATACTACTACCATACACTCCCCCTGAGGTTATGAACCTCTCATGAAATCTACAGTCCTCTATAAATGTGAGATAAATAACTATGGACTGTAGGAGGGAATGATCTTCAATACTTTAAGAGTTGTTTCTCCTTATTTCTCGACATAGTCTTTAGCTGCTTATTTTCTTCCTTCCCTAGATTTATGTTGGGTCCTCTTTGGTTTTTCTTCTTTTTATCAATTTTGACTTGAGTAACGAGGAAAAAAAACAGTCTCTTGCCATACGGCCAAATTTATGACATGTGTATCACTTCATGTGGGTAAGATAAGAAGTAATATTATCAAATCTCTTGTTGCTCATGCCAAGTCTATACCTTGCATGGAAGGTGCTTATTCTCCATTGGTTATGCGTTCAATATATTTCCTTATGGCTAAACAGGTTACATGAGTAATAATAACAACAAAAACCATGAATATACATGTTGGCCAATCTCCTTGGCTACTGAAATTGTTGCAAGCTCACCTGATTTGATCTATACATTCTACTCTTGTAGTTGGCTGCAACATGCCCAAAATTGTGATAGTTGTAGCAATGTACCTCATGCATCAAAGGAACAAAAGGACTTTTTTTCCTTTAAAATTTAATAACCCTGCCACAATATCCTCTTGGGGAAAATTATTTTCTGAATGTAGGGGCTCCTTGATATTTTCTTTCTTTTTGTTGTTGGCTTCACTGCTTGATCTGATGTTGGTTCTGCTTCTTGTTTCCTTGGTTCTCACTCTTGCTCCTGGTATTGTTTTCTACAGGTTTCCTGGGTTCTTATTTGTTTTTTTTACTTGCATGCAAAATAGACTCACCCTTTTGAAATCCAATTCTAGATTTATCCAATAGTGATCTCTGGATGTAAAGAAAACTATCGAAGGCTACAATTATCCTTCCATTTATAAAAACATTTTAATAGTAAAAAAATTATATATATATATATATATATATAATATTTATTTAATAAAATTTAATATATTAATTCAATTTTCAACTAAATTTATTTTATTTTTATTATTATATAAAATTGTTTTAATTATTATAAAAAATAAATAAATTATAAATAAATTTATTTATATAAATCAATTATAATAATTATAATATATATTTTTATTTTATTTTTATTTATTCACAAAATCATAATCAGTAATGCGATTGAATATTTTTTGCGTATTTCAATTGTAACTTCACTTTAAGTTAGATTTTGATAGAAAATAAACTTTATGAAATAATTTTATTATTATATAAAATTGTTTTAATTATTATAAACAATAAATAAATTATAAATATATTTATTTATATAAATAAATTATAATAATTACGTCGATGAGTGTTTTCTCTATGGGGTTGGAGTGTGTAGACACTATTCACTCCAACCGATCACCAGTCTTCATTCTCGTCATCCTCTTTCCAATTAGAAATTTCCACGTGGACTCTTATCGCGTGGTTAATTTCTCTCGCCGAGTTCTAGTTTTGGGGTTTGGATATGATTTCGTTGGAGCCAACTTTACTGTCACCATCGATGAGGAAAATTAGAGTGGGTGGTCTAATGGTAAGTTTATAGCTAATCCATTTTAGTAATATTTTATAAATTTTGAGCAAAAGGAAGTCGGGTCACAATGTTATATTTGCTTTGATGAATTTCAAAGCCGATGCTATAAATGCAGGGCATTATTTTTTGGTTGGCTGTCGGGTTTTCTGGACAAATTTCAAAGATGTTTTGGAAAGTGCCAAGTCTCGACTGAGGTTATTTTGGTGAATATTTTGTTCATTGAGTTTTCGATTGAGTCTACGCAAAATTTCTGGTGGTTTGAGGGTAGGTACCGCACCAACTGCCTGCACATATGGCATAGTACTAAGTACATCTTGATATAAGCTCTCATGGACATAATACCTATATGAGTATGATATATCAGGTTGGCAAGATTTTTTTGAATCTTGGTTGATGTAATTAGTGTAGTGGTGCACAATAATCATCCTCTGGGTATTTGGGGATTGGTTTGCCTCCCATATGGTCTTCTGATTTTGGCTAGATGGAAAGGACCTGGGCTCTTTTATCTGTTATTGCTGATAGGGTGGCACTGTCTGTTTTATCTCCTTTCATGAAGTTTTCACATTATGTCTCATTACTATTTTTATGTATCTTGTTTCTGGAAGGGGGTGTTGAGGGGAGGGATGGTTGCATTCTATCTGTTTTTTCCAACTATTTTCTGATCGTCGAGATCACACCGGATTTTTAATTCAAAATTTTCAATAAGGGTGGTTGTTTTAACAATTTCAGCATATGCTTCCATACTTCCTAGAGTACTTTGGGATGGATTATCCTTTATGGAGAACTTTTAGGACATGCTCTGTTTTAAAACCTTGTACTTATTGGGGTCCTTTTCTGACAATGGTGATGGGGGTCATCAATCCATCCTTTCTGGTATAGGAAGTTATTGTTATTTGCAGGGAAGCTTTAAATGATTGAGGGTGCCAGTAGGTGATATTTTGGTGCGTTTTTGTGAAGACGTGTTTTTTTTTGGGATCCATCTTAAGCATAAATGACAGTTGGATGGTTTTAACTGCACATATATGCATGATATGGAGAAGTGATGACATGGGGGTGAAATTTTTTGTCAGGAGGCTTTTCATGTTTATACACATCTCGAGATGGTGCAGCTGGAGCATTACATGGCCACATGCGATGAGGATTTTTTGGATGAGGCGTTCTTGCATGCACTAAAGGTGGCAAAGGGTGATTTACCTTCTCGGACACATGGGCCTCCTGATATTTCCTATGAGAATCATTATTCTACTCAATGTCAGGTTTTTGTCTCTCTATGCCCTAGAAATGATTGTTCACCTCCATCCGACCCTCCTCTGCTCCTTTCTTCCAAGCCCAATAGAGGGGGGACGAAGCCATTCAAACAGGTGGTGGGGTGCTGAATTCTCAGTTTTGGCAGTGAAATATTGTGGGAGTGCATTGAAATCTTGTCTACCAGGGCACTAGTGAGTTGATGGAAGTTTGAGGAACATAGAAAAATTAATATGCTAGACTAGCTCTTAAAAGCCTGGGAGAAGCTCCTGTGTTATAAGCCAAGAGTGAGAAAATTGGAAAATGGCAGGTATTATTTCCACTATATGAAAGTGGAAGATGTCGGGGAGATTTTTTTCAGGACTTGGGTGAACGAAAGGTGCTTTCTCTCCCTTCACCACTGGGATGCGGGTTTCCATCTACAGATGAATGCTCCAATCAACCACCTCATCTGGGTAAAACTGCACGGCCTTCTACTTTAGTTTTGGAACATTCGGGTCATATCCGAGATTGGAAACAACATAGGAATTTTTCACTTCATGGACCCGAAGTTCATGAGAGTTTTTTACAGGAGAACAACATGGATTTTGGTCGAGGCTCCTTTTTCCAAAGGGCTCCCCACTAATATTGACCTACAGTGGGATGGGACGATTTATCGACAGACCATTCATTACTGGAATATACCTTTCCACCGCCATCTCTACCACGAGACCGGACATCTGATGAGAAAGTGCAACCAGTGGTGGGAAGATGTTAAGCCTCATCGCGACAAGGATTTAGATGTGGGGAAGAAGACTCTCAGTGTTGTTATGGAGCACCCACGAGAGACACCTTCTGTCTCTCTATTATTGTTTTCGAGTAAGCATATATCGAGAAATCCTTCTATTTCTTGTGACTGTGAGATTATTAATGGACTTTATCTATCTCCTTCTCACCACACAGATCACTCCCATTGGCCCCCCATTTCTTCTCCTATGAGGGGGATGTCGAGGAAAGATTCATACTCGATGAAGCCTGATGGGGAATGCTCCCTGATCAATTCAATGGAAGTTTGTCCTCTTCTTACCCTCCCTATCATAGACCTGGAGGTCTCTCTGTCAGCCCACCCCTCGTGTCATGCCTAGTAGAGATGTTTCTTTTCGGATTGATCCTTTGTCTGACCCGTCCTTATCTCCATCATCCCCGATTGTCCATTATGATTTATCCTCCCCGAGGAATTCCATCGGGAGCGATATAGGATTGTTGTTGTTAAACGCGAATGATAATATGGAACCTCTAAATGTGGATAATGGACGGCCTTCATCCCCTCCCATTCATATCAGCCCATCCTCTAGGTCTAATGTCACAATTCGTAGGGGGGAAGATAGAACAAAGAGGAAAAAAAGATGGTGCCTATTTCATTTCTTGATAATAATGTTCCAGATGGGAACTTTCATGATGTTCTGGCGTCTCTTTCCATTGGCCAAGTCCTTCGAACTCCGACCCCTTCTACCGAGTCTCCATCATGAAAATTATATCTAGAAATGTGACGGGATTGGGGGGTCATGATAATTTTTTGTCCATTAAGAATTTTTCCATTTTTTCCAAGCCTTCTATTGTTTTGATACAAGAAATGATGAAATCTGCTAACATCACCATCGCTTTCTTTCATGCTATGCTACCAGAGTGGAATGTGTCTATGAAAGACGTTGCTAGTCGCTCAGGAAGTTTAGCTACTATATGGGATCCAAGATGGTTCTCTATGAAAGCTTTCATATTTTTTTGATGGATCTTGCTTTTGAGTTTATTTCATGTTGTTAGACAATGAATTCATCTTATGAACATTTATGCACCATACCTTGACATAATATCTTTCTGGAAGAGAATGGAGGTAAGTGGTATTCTCTCTTTACAGAATTCCATCTATGATTGTGATTTCAATTGTACTTTTTATGCTAATGAAATATGGGGAGATAAGGGAAGGGTAGATCCCCTGTCTGTGGAGATTAGGGGTATTATTATGGCTGTGGGTCTTGCTGACATTCCATTGGCAGAAAACCATCCGACCTGGTTCAATGGTAGGAAGGGGAAATATTTCATTGGGAAGGGTATTGAAAAATTTGTCATCAATAATAGTGTAATATCTATGATGAAGGATGTATTGGAAAAATTTGAGGATCTAAAAATATCGAATCATAGACCGATATATTTGCTATGGGAATTTGAGAATAGACATGGAGGATTCCCATTTAAATTTAATAGGATCTGGTTAGAATGTGAGGACTTTAATGTATTAATCAGGGAGTACTTGAAAAACCATAAAAGAGGTGATTGGATCAATGCAATGGTGTAACTATCCAACACAACAAGGGGACTGAAGAAGGTGGTGCACCAGTGGGAAAGAGGGAAGAAAGTGAAATAAAAGGATAGGATAAAATTTATCAGAGTGGAAAGTTCTAAGATCCTATCAGAGGTAGAGGAAGGCAGACAGGAAGATAACTTTTGGGATAGACTGAAGTCTTTGGAAGTTCAGTGTCGATCTCATTTGTTAATGGAAGAGAGGGAATTTTGTAAATATATTAAGTATTCTATTATTTTGTAATATATTTTGTAATTTAGGTTATTTGGTTTGTGTTGGAGTTTGGATTCTATTACCATTTGGGGAATTTTGAGGTCTAAAATGGGCCTCCTAAGGAAATAATAAAATAATAACTAAACCAATAAAATAATATTTATGAATTTTCAATTCACTTTTTGCATCAAAATCCATGTAACCATGGTTAGATTCTATTCAAATGTTGTACCAAAATAAAATTAATAAAAAAATTGTATTGATGTGACTATAAATAAGAATAAGCTTTTCAAGAAAAATCCATTGTCATTGAACAACTAATGCATTTGTCCTTTGTACTTAAATAACTTAAAAAAAATATAAATATAAATTCATAAATTCTTAACTATATAATATACTATTAATAAAAATTTATATTATTTAAATTATATAATAACATGTAATTAATATACTATATATAACATGTAACATGTAGGGATATGCATTGTTTATTTCAAAAAAAATGAAATGACAATAATAATATTTTATTTAAAATGTATGAAATGAGATTTATTATAAGTACTTTACTTTATGACTTTAAAAGTACTTAGAGCACTACCATCGATATGCATTGTTTCTTTCAAAAAATATGAAATGACAATAGTAATATTTTATTCAAAAAGTATGAAATGGAATTTATTATGAGTACTTTACTTTATGAATTTAAAAGTACTTAGAGCACTACCATCGTTAACCATGACTTTTTATCCACCATTGAGAATGTGACAAGTAAGTACTTTTAACTCAAACAATGCCACCTCAACCATTAGGGATGATGTCATCTCCTAAAATGTGATTGGTTCTCATACATTTTCCTTAGGAGGCCCATTTTAGACCTCAAAATTCCCCTAATGGTATCATGTATAAGTTTTATGGAAAGAGGTTAAGAATGAAGTTATTTTTGTATAAATTAAAAATCATTCCATGAGGTACTTATGAGTGGGTAGTTCCTTTTCCATCATATAATAGTATTAATAATTAATGTTTATCGATTATGAGGTTTATTAAATTAATAATTAATGTTTATTGATTATGAGGTTTACTAAATTAAATTGAATTTCATTAGACTATAATATTTTGGAATTTTATGGATAAAAATAAATCTCTAGCTTATCATATATAGTTTGAGTGGGCCTAGTGGTTAAGAATGTGTGTTTCTTTCTAAGAAGTCACTTGTTGAAAGTCTCATACACCACAAACAAAAATATGTATTTCCTCCTAAAAAATCACATGTTCAAAACCACATAAAAAAAAACCTTATACACAAATTTCTTGTTTCCTTTGAATATAATATTAAAATTAAATAATATAATAACAATTGCGTCGTAATATGTCACTATTTGAAATAAAATCTCCTATGTGCATCGTGTCATAATCTGAAACCGTTAGATTATATGTTAGATGATTAAAACATATTCAGCCGTTGGATGAAAAGACAATGATAGTTGCAAAATATTTAATTTGGTTATAATAGTCCTTTTCGTTGAGTGTGAGAAAAAATGGCAGGTGCAGGAAAATACGCATCTGCGGCCCTCTTGGTTGTTATTATGATGATGATGGGAGCAACAGAAGCATTAGAGGTTAAGCCAGTTGCCCCCAGGCTGACAATGGAGGCAGGGGTTGCTTCAATGCCTACCCTTCCTTCCCTATTCTCTGCATTCATCTCTTCCTTCATTCCCTTTCTGGCATATCGATTTTATTGAGATGTCTTGGGGTTGTTCTCAGATCCATTTTTCTGATGCCTTTCAGAGGCGGCTACTATTGTCTTCATATATATAGTTCTGATTTATGTCGTATTATTCTTTGATATTATTTTTTGGACTAGAGGCATATTATTTTATATTCTTTTATGGACTGGAGGCAAAGTATCTATCGGTCCTTTTGTTTAAGGGTTCAAATCTGAGAGAATAAGGTTGCCGCTTCACATTTCGAGTATTCTTCTCTTTATCATTTTTACATTTTTTCAACGAGGATTGTGCTTGGCGTTTTAACATTTCAATATCTGATAGCAAGAGCCAATTTCTTCTGAGTGCAGGAAAGAATGGTAGGTGTAGGAAAATATGCATCTGCGGCCCTCTTTGTTGCTATTATGACAATGATGGGAAAAAAAAAAGCTTTGGAGGTTAAGGCATCTAACCCTAGTCCAAAAATGGAGGCAGGTGTTGCTATTGTACTCACTATGTTTTATTTCCATTGGTGAATTTCAGGCTACTTCAAGTTTTGGTGAATAAGAAAAATCAGCAAAGATGGTAATATTACAACTCTTTTTATTTTCTGTTAAAAAAATCCTATGTGATGTTCATGTTAATATTTTGAAGAAAAATTTGATTCTTTGAATACTGACAGTGTTTGTCTAGAATTATGGATGGTAAATTTATCAGAAATAAATAGTCTACTTTCTATAAACTTGTTTCCTGTGCACTAATCAATACAAATGAGTTTATCCAAGTGGAACAAGGAAAGCTTTCAAATCTAATCTATTGAAGACTTAGTTTGTTATTTGTATTTGAGTGTTATGGACAGTGAACTGCTTCTTCAAATTTTATGTGCTAATAGGGAGTTATCGATTATTATTAGAATTAAAACTTGGTAGTTGACTATTTTATTTGACCAAAACCAGAGCCTTTATATGGGTAAATATTATGGCTAGATGCAGGTCCAAGATAAACTTTGTTGTAATAGAAATCCATGGAATGTAATAGTTTAGTTAATTGAATAGTCCTCCAAGTTTAGTAATGCACGCCTACCATGGGGCAGGAGAAGTGTTTCTCCCTGTGGGATTGGAAGGTAGTCTCTCACGAAATCTTGGTAACCTTTCATTATTATGCACTTTCAATCTCTCTTGTAATAATTTCTCAAGAATAATTCCACCGGAAGTGGGGAAACTTACATCATTGTGCATATTTGACCTCAGCTTTAATTTTCTCTCAGGTTATATTTCGAAAGCACTGTGTAATTTTACACAAATTCAGGTGATCAATATTACAAAAAAAAAATGACAGGGACCATACCAGCAGAAATCAGTCATTTAGTCAAGTTGTATTTTGTCGACTTGTAAAAAAATAATATTTCTAGAAGTATCCCAGCTTCTCTGAGCAACTGCACATCTCTCCAAGAGTTGAACATTGGATTCAACCATCTGACGTGTCCAGTTCCCCTTGAATTGGGCTTGTTTCAAAATTTATACAAATTGGATCTCGTATCCAACATACTAGAGGGTACCATTCCTCCATCTCTGGGAAACTGCTCTTCTCTCCAGATTTTATTTCCAGGGGAAACAAAATGGTCAAGAAAAATACCACCACCATTGGGAAGTTTGAGGGAACTTTTTCAACTATCTATTTATGGACCAAGTAATATTTCAGGTTTGATCCCATCTGAAATAGGAAATTGAAGAAATTGCAACAAACTTGGATGGTTGGATTTAAAATATAAAAAAATTCAGGGATCCATCCCGAAGACTGTATGCCAGCTTAGGGTTCTTTCGCTCCTATGTTTGGGAGACAATATCCTGATAGGTGTAATACCAGAAGCCATAGTCAATCTAAATCAGTTGACGCACTTATATATTTCTAGGAAATCTATTTCTTGTGGCATCTCTAATGGAATTATCAATTTAAGTAAGCTTCAAAAGATTCACTTGAATGGAAACATTTTAATAGGGGAAATACCTCAAGTGATTGGAAATTTGACCTAGTTGAGCGTTTTGAATTTTGGTCACAATCTGTTGACCGGTGGCATACCTGAAAGCATTACAAAATTGAGTAAGTTGACCTTTTTGAATCTCGGTAACAACACGATAATGGTAACATACCTGAGGGAATTTGCAATTTGAGCAAGCTTGAATCCATTTTTCTACAACATAACAACCTTATAGGTACAATTCCCATCAATGTGGAAGAATATGTATCGCTACAACAATTACATTTGTCTAATAACCAATTGAATGGAAATATTCCAGACTCTATAGGAAACTACAGTTATCTCATGGATTTGGTATTAAAAAACAATCTGTTGTCGGGTACAATCCCACCAAATTTAAATAGATGCATTGAGTTACAAAGGTTAAAGGTGTCCAAGAACAAATTCAGTGGTACTCTATATATAGCGTTTCCAATTTCTATGCAAGTTTTTTCAGCTCCTAAATCTTCATTGCATTAAATTATACCTCTCCCTACTTAATTCATCATTGCCTCTATTTATTCTAATGATTTCTATGGGTATTTGCAGGCAAGTCTACTTTTAGATATTCTTTGGTGGCAACATCTAGTATCATAGCTCAAGAAGTTGCAGGGGATGTTAGAATGACTAACACTCGGGAAGACGAGGCTGAATGTAGAATCACCATTAAGTCAACTGGGATTTCCTTGTATTATCAAATGACAGAAGAGTCTCTAAAAACTTCAACTGGAGAGACTTTATCCGCTACTCTTACAAACCCCTGGAAGAGATGGTACCCCTTTCGCCAGAGAAGCCCACAGATTTTAGGTATTTAGGGGAGATTAAATTTTGACACTTTTACAGAACTATTAAGGTGATCTAGGAATTAGTTCAATAATTATTAACCAGGTTTGTTATCAATATTATGTATTTCTTTAATTTTGGCAAATTTGAGCATGTGGATTTTCGCAATTAGAATTCATCTGGTTAATCTAAGAAAGTGTCATTTTGATTGAAACTAGGTGTTATCACAAAAATTGTACCTGATTGGCTGCTGATTAGAAAACTTTAGTGTAACTATTTCAAACCAATCTTGTGACTGAGGCTTAGCCTCCTCAGTCTGAGAAGGCTCTCTCAAGGGTTAATGATATTGAATAAATATGTAGAAAGATGGCTAACTGTAGGTTTTATGTATTGGTTTTATATGTTCGTAGGTTGAAAAGATCAAAGATTACTACCATTGGGCTATGGAGTCAGTGAATAGGGCTCTCAATAACAAAAGCTTTCCTTGTAGAAGTTGAGGCTTGTATATACTTCAATGAAAGAGTAACACATTTAGGAAAATCCTAATAACTTGAGTTTCAGAAGAAATCAGAGCATGTGATACATGAGTTCTAAGTTATGAGACATCGAGGTATTGAAAAGGAAATATTAAAATAAAATCGCCATAACTCAATACTTAAAGGAAGTCAGAGCATGAATAACCATGAATTTTGAGTAATAAGCATTAGGATATTGAAGAAAACCTTTCAAAGATAGGACCTAAAACTCATTTGACCATAGTTTAATACTTAAAGGAAGTCAGAGCATGAACATCCATGAAATCTGAGTAATAAGCATTAAGAATATGGTTCAAAAAAATTTCAAGGATAGGACATAAAAATCATTGAAAGACACTAAGAATCTCACGTCTTTCAAGATGAAAACCTCTCTGCTTTACTGATCACAGTTCATTACATAAAGCAGCAGTTTTGCTAAAACGTCTCCAACCCTTTGCTAATTCGACCCAATGGCCTTTAACAGACCATTTACAACATGAGATGATATCATATTAGTCTAGATACATCGAATTTATAATTCTTTACACCTTGCATAACCATAAAAAATCAAATTTATGACAAACAAACACCTATCCTACTTGACAACCCTATTTCAACTAGGACTCAAACTCTTCATTACTATTTTTAACAACCTTATCCTAACAATGTTATCTATTTGAAATTAGATCATTTTCCAAGTGTATCATCACATGGTATAATTTCTATGATGGGCTTCAGTTCTTCATGACCACTTTCTTGACCTCCACAAAAGCAGGAAACCAAATGATGTTTTTTAGGCATAAGATTATTTTCCTTCTTCGAACATTATGACCATCATTTAAATGTTATTTCATGATCCTTGGCTGTTGGATATTATATTAACATGTCACATCACTCATCCCTAGCATCCATCTACCCAAAAACCACTGCAAAACTTATTCAAAACATTGTAATTTATGGCGCTATGAAAACACAGTGGTTTCGTAGCGCCCTTTGTAGCGCTGCCATTTCAACCTTTTTTCTTCAAAAAAATTGGTTATTTTCTTATGAAACATTTTAATAATCCTTCAATAAATCTTCCATGGCAATTAAATCTCTTAAATAATCCTTTAACCCCTTGAAAAATGATCAAAAGGAGGAAAAAAGGCAGCTACAACAGTTTTGTAGCGCTTTTCTGCTTTTCTACAGTAAATGCGCTATGAAACTACTGAGTATGCAATTTTGTCAAAAAAACTTCCAAGTGAAAAGTATTATTGCCCCAAAACTTAAAATATTGCTTACCTCATCATCTAAAAACCACAACAACCATATACCAACTTCATTTTAGGTTTTTTGAGGCATTTCTTCTTCATTTGCAATAGGTGGGCCTATTGGTTTTTCCTCCTTTTTCCTGAAAAATAGATCTTGGGACATAGCCTATATCTCCTACTCCAAGATGTATTTTGAGAAACTGAAGGAGGTTCATATAGGCCATCATGTATTGAATAAAAATATATCTTGTTGTTTTTAAAAATATTTCTTGCTATCCAGAAACTGCTTTTGAAAAACATGTCTAAAACAAGAAAACTCTGTTTTTGAAAATAGGGCTTCAAAGAAAGCCATGTATCTCCCAACTGATAATATCTGTGAGAAAATTGAGAGAGGTTACTGTTATTTGATATGTGTTTGAAAATAACCTCTCTAAGTTTATTAAAATACATTTTTTGTGGCTCATAAACCTCCTTTTAAGTTGACTTCTCAAAACCAGAAAATAGAGTTTTTCTTCGTATTGCGCTATGCAAAGACAATGATTTTGTAGCGCAAAAAGACTTTTTTCAATGGGTGGCGCTACGAAAGTAAGGATTCTTGGCTAATTGGATATATTTGATGAAAAAACTTATGGAAATGAAATGATGAATGACTTGACATGAAAAACCTTTAAAATGAATTTATTTAACACTAAGGAAGGTTCAAACCTAAAAATCTAATACTCCCTTTTGGTCAAATTCAAGAAATGAATCCTAAGAACATATTTTGACCCATGATAAAAAACAAACTTGACACAATGATGTTTTGAATTTTTTTTTTTGTGATAACACTAGGAATGTTTCTGGTTGATGCTTTGTCCATCATAAAAAACAAGCAATAGGTGGAAAGGTTGCCAAAAACACTTACAGTTTAAAGAAAATAAAAAATAATTCAACAACATAAACAATTTACTAAATATAATACTAATACTATCAGACAAACATTTCTTAATTGTTGTAAAGATTTTGAAGTTCATTAAATGCTTTACCTGGTAGGGTTAAGCATTCAATCAAGATACACAGTTTCTCAGAAGGAAAAAACAAATTTGAGCATGTGGATTTTCACCATTACAATTCACTTGGTCAATCTGAGAAAATATTATCTTGATTGAAACTATATTTGTTCCGAATTGAAATTTCAGGTATTGTTCATATTTCCAGGCTAGGCATCTTGATTTTCTGTTTTTCTGATATTTTTTTGTATAGATAAGCCAACTATTACTCTCTGGTTTGGATTTTATCCAAGTGGAACAAGACAAGCTTTCAAATCTAATCTATTGAGGACTTAGTTTGTTATTTGTATTTGAGTTTTATGGATAGTGAGCTGATTCTTGAAATTTTATGTGCTAATAGGGAATTATCGATTATTATTAGAATTCAAAATTGGTAGTTGAGTCTTTAATTTGACCACAATTAGAGCCTTTATATGGGTAAATATTGTGGCCAGATGCAGGTCCAAGATAAATTTTGTTGCAATAGAAATCCATGGAATGTAACAATTTATTTAATTGAATAGTCCTCCAAGTTTAGTAATGCATATCTACCATGGGGCAGGAGAATTGTTTCTCCTTGTTTTTAAACGATAAGAAGAAAAATCATTTTACTATAAAACATCGTCTCAAGAAAGTTCTCACTTGTATGGAAAAAAATAGATTTATATTTTTTATTTTAACATTGGTTAATCTTGATTTCTAATGCAACATCCGCATGTTCATATTGGCTTAGAATTCTAAGCCTTACAATCTAGATTGCATATTTTAAGGTGGTTGTATGGAAAAATCCATAGTTGAAACTTTTCAGACCACCTCATTGGGTAACTGTGGTCTCCTTTGATCAAACTCTAGAGGAATAGGGCTTCTTGGATATATTAAAAAATTGGTCATTTAATTTAAATATCTAAATTCAATTTTTTACTTTAGTTGATTCCATGGATATTGGACTCACAATGTTTTATTTGCATTGGTGAATTTCAGGCTGCTTCAAGTTTTGGTGAATAAGAAAAATCAGAAAAGATGGTAATATTAATACTCTATTTATTTTCTGTTAAAAAAATCCCATGTGATGTTCATGTTCATATTTTGAAAAAAAAAATGATTCTTTGAATACTGACAGTGTTTGTCCAGAATTATGGATGGTAGATTTATCAGAAATAAATAGTCTGCTTTCTATAAACTTGTTGCTTGTGCACACTGCTCTAATCAATGCAAATGATGACTAGCTTGCTGAATTAATTCCAGATATATGTGATTATGTATTTACAGGGAAGTTTACAGTGGAGCAGATCAGGAGGACTATGGACTTGAAGCATAATATTTGTAACATGTATGTGATTTCCCATGTTGACCACGGTATCATTCTCTGCTTCTAGCTTAGTTTTATCTCCTCCGTTGTTTCATAACAACCATATAAAATACTAGTGCATCATCACATTTGTGACATATAAAGATAATATGAGAGGAGAGTACTAAAAAGACCGCGATTCTCACCCCTCAAAGAGTATATGCTAAATTCTCATTACATAAAAATAGGGTTATCCCCTTGTAGAGTACATGCAAAATCTTCATTGCATCAAATTATACTTCTCCCTAGTTAATTCATCATTGCATCTATTTATTCTGATAATTGCTATGGTTATTTGAAGGGAAGTCTACTTTGAAAGATTATTTAGTGGCAACAGTTGGTATCATAGCTCAAGAAGTTTCAGGGGATGTTAGAATGCCTGACACTCGGGAAGATGAGGCTGAACATGGAATCACCATTAAGTCAACTGGGATGTTCTTGTATTATAAGATGACAAAAGAGTCTTTGGGAAAATTCAACTCGAGAGACTTTATCCGTTACTCTTGCAAACCCCTGGAAGAGATGGTGCCCCTTTAGCCAGAGAAGCCCACGGATTTCAGGTATTTATGGGTGATTAAATTTTGACACTTTTACAGAACTGGTCAGGTGATCTAGGAATTAGTTCAATAATTATTAACCGGGTTTGTTATTAATATTATGTATTTGTTTAATTTCAACAAATTTGAGCATGTGTATTTTCACGATTAGAATTCATCTGGTTAATCTAAGAAACTATCATTTTGATTGAAACTAGGAATGTTTCTGGTGGATGTTTTGCCCATCATAAAAAGAAAGTAATAGGTGGAAAGGTCACCCAAAACATATAGAGTTTAACGAAAATAAAAATTAAATCAACAGCATAAACAATTTACTAAAAAATAATACTAATACTATCAGGCAAACATTTCTTAATAGTTGTAAATATTTTGAAGTTCATTAAATTCTTTACCGGTAGGGTTAAGCATTCAATAAAGATACACAGTTTCTATGAAGGAAAAAACAAATTTGAGCATGTGGATTTTCACCATTAGAATTCAACTGGTTAATCTGAGAAACTATTATTTTGATTAAAACTATATTTGTTCTAAATTTAAATTTCAGGTATTGTTCATATTTCTAGGCTAGGCATCTTGATTTTTTGTTTTTCTGATATTTTTTTGTATAGATAAGCCTACTATTACTCTCTGGTTTGGAGTTTATCCAAGTGGAATAAGACAAGATTTCAAATCTAATCTACTGAGGACTTAGTTTGTTACTTGTATTTGATTTTTATGGACAACGAACTGCTTCTTGAAATTTTATGTGCTAATAGGAGTTATCGATTATTATTAGAATTAAAACTTGGTAGTTGAGTATTTTATTTGACCACAATGAGAGCCCTTATATGGGTAAATATTGTGGCTAGATGCAGGTTTAAGATAAATTTTGTTTCAATAGAAATCCATGGAATGTAACGGTTTAGTTGATTGAATAGTCCTCCAAGTTTACTAATTCACATCTTCCATGGGGTAGGAGAAGTGTGTCACATTCACCGAACACAAAATAAACAAAATATTTTTTATTTTTACTTTTACCTTGATCTAAGAAAACTAACTTATGATTTTCTTATGATATCTGTCTCTTATATTTTTCTTATGATATCTGTCTCTTATATATTAAAGAGCTTATATCTAATGGTTGGGTAACATTGAAATGATTTTATGTCATTATTTGTATTTGGTTCTCAAAACCTTTTTCCTAGGCTATTTATCTCTTACGTAGATTATACTTAGACCTTTCCACCTAAGACTGGTGAAATTGTCTTTATCAATTTTCATTATGTGAGCTATTGATGTTACACTTGTAATATCATACCCAACACATGTATTCATCGAAATATGTTTTTAAATGAGGTGTTAACTGTCACGTTAAGAGATTTATGGCGGCATGCTTGGAATTAAATTCCATTTTACAACTGCAATACCACTAACTCTTGTGGCAGTCTCATTCGTACCCGAGTCTTTCTCCACCGTTGGATCATCGACATATC
Organism: Pinus albicaulis; assembly: GCA_034641835.2. Classification (NCBI taxonomy): domain Eukaryota; kingdom Viridiplantae; phylum Streptophyta; class Pinopsida; order Pinales; family Pinaceae; genus Pinus; species Pinus albicaulis. The sequence goes on from CM076584.1 coordinate 1,436,700,075, forward strand.
AAGGGTACATGTTTGTGGAGGGAAATTTAACATCGAGATAACCCCACAAACCTAAATCTTTCTGCCATTTTCTCACTCAGTTGTGTCGGAGATGCTTCTCCTCAGACTTATTCGCTCCAGAGATGTGTGTTAGTGTATCACTGTTAGACGCAGTTTCACATATCTTCAAGCTATTGCTAGAGACAAATTCACTCCGCGGTGCTCTCTGCGATGAGGGTGAGTTTGCTACCAGCACCCTGCCAGGCCACTGGAATAATACAGTCTTCCAAACAACCAGATCTCTCCTTCATGAGCCTGTGCACATAACTTGGAGCTAGCAAGTATATTACCCTCGCTTAATTACTGGTTTTTGTTTGATACCTTTGTTCTGCAAATTTTTATATAGCTACTACTTCTTACTTCCCTTTCTATTCCCTTTTTCGTTTAATTCTATAGGTTAACGACCCAAAGATATGGAAAATGTCCCTTTATTTTCTAGTAAATCTCCTCAGACTCAGCTTCCTTAATCTTCGCATATTTGAGCTTACTGTTTAGATTTCAGTATATGGTTCCTTAGCCTTTATTTGTTTTCTTACATGAGTTTTTTTTTTATGTGCATTGTTGTAGTTGACAGGTGAGTTTCCTCCACAGAAATGGCTACTGAGATTAGTAACCCTCTTGGAGATACATTTCCAGGTTCACCCATTGACAACTTCAATGTCTTTTACATGTATTACCAGATTTAATGAATCCCATCTCTAGCATAGCACGACATCAAATTTTAGTGAAATATTTTCAGAATTGGTTCTAGTAAATGATTTTTACCCAATTTATTGTGATGTCAAAGACCACCTTTCTCTGAGAGGGTTTTTGACAGTCAAATTTTTTTTTTTTTGTTAGAGAGGTTTTTTAGACAGTCTCCATGTGGCCGGTGCTGGGGACTCAATGTAAATTTGTATTTGATTAGTTTTTGAACTTGACATTAAAGGGTATCACTTCATTGGTTTGTTTTGTATAATGTATCTCAAACACTATTATGCCTCCTCCATGACGAGCCTGAACTGATTTTATAATATTCACTTTTCTAGTTTTTAAATGGATTTTTACATTTTGGGTTAAAAGTTGTTTTGCACACTTTGCTCTACTTTTCTATCATTCAAGAAGATGTTTCTTTAAATTCCTGTCTTTGAAATTTTATGAGATTTACTCACATTTCTCTGTATTAATTCAATGGAAAGTGTTGTAAAAGAAAAAAAGGTTCTTTTTACAACCTTTGGTCCTTTATTTCTAGTGAATAAACTTCTAATGCTAAAGAATTAAATTTTGTAGTTCTTCGTTCGATGTGCATGTATTATATTTCTCTTCTACCATTCAACATGTAAGGAACTCCGCCATTTTGTTTCTTCTTTTTGTTAAAACAATCAACATTTTATTGAATATTCTCTGGTATCTCTTGAAAGAGTAACTACTCTATTGTTTACTGTTCATATTTCTTGACTATTTTGTTTTCCTATACAGTTCCTTTCCTTCAATTAGAGTTGCTACTCTGGAAATTTACTCATCGAACATTAGTAGAATATTACTGTTCATTTAGTAATATTTTCTCATAGTTAAAGGTGACAAGACCACCAAAGAAATTGTCTGTGTAGAGCTAGACAAGAAAGGACGAAGTATTCTGGGTTTCCTACCATTACCCAGAATTGACAGTTTTGTTCTGACTGATAGGTTAATTTATTCTGATTACTCTCTTAGTAATTTTAATAGAGTCATAATAACAAAATCATATTTACCTCAACACTATCACATATTTTAAAAAGAAAAAACATTAACTTCACCATAACTATGCTTAAAGATGTAAAATTTTCCACAATACTTACATGTCCTCCATTCAAATAATTTTAACAACACTTATCTCAGATTTTTATATCTTTGAGTCCTTCAATACATTATCCAGATTTATAGTTTACCTTAATATTTAGAACAAATTAAAATAAATACTTATCTGCAAAGTACGTTCTCTAGCTGATGTTCCTCCCAACCTTAAGAGTGACAATAACGTCCATATCTTCCCCCATGCTTCCACTAAAAAGCTCAAGTTGGCAATAGACTTGCTCTGCTATGACCTTAGGACCTCCAGTCTAGTCAAGCCAGAAAACTTAAGGAATACTGAGTGTTTTCTACCGGTGTTTACCAGCTCAAGAAAATATCCACTGTTTCCTTTTTGTCCATCCACAGAACCCCCACTTCATCCTGGGATGAATCTCTTATCCTCAGAGGAGTAGGTAACTGCTCCAACTTTCCAACTAATTTTTCAGTTCTTGGAACAACATTACCATCAACCCTTTTTACTTTTATTTTTTATTAATTAATTTTATTATTTCATAATAACAAGATGTAAAGATAACTATTCCATCAACATAACAATTGTCTCAGTTTAAAACAAAACAATATTTAAAAGTCATTATCATTCTTTTTAACTAGTTAACAACTAATTAACCTTAAATGCAGCTCTCACAAAGTGTTTCTCCGTGTTTTTAAACCATAAGAAAAAAGGTCAATTTAATCTAAAACATCATCTCAAGAATGTTCTCATTTGTATGGAAAAATTAGATTTGTATTTTTGATTTTAACATTGGTTAATCTTGACTTCTAATGCAACATCCACATGTTCATTCTGGCTTAGAAGTCTAAGCCTAACAATCTATATTTCTTATTTTAAGGTGGTTGTATGGAACAATCCATAGTTGAAACTTTTCAAACCACATCATTAGGTAACCATGGTCTCCTTTGATCAAACCCTAGAAGAATAGGGCTTCTTAGATATATTACAAAATTGGTCATTTAATTTAAATATTTAAATTCATTTTTTCACTTTGGTGAATTCCATGGATATTGGACTCACTATGTTTTATTTGGATTGGTGAATTTAAGGCTCTTTCAAGTTTTGGTGAATAAGAAAAATCAACAAAGACGATAATCTACTACTCTGTTTATTTTCCATTAAACAAATCCCATATGATGTTCATGTTCATATTTTGAAGAAAAAATTTATTCTTTGAATAGTGAGAGTGTTTGTCTAGAATTATGGATTGTAGACTTATCAAAAATAAATATTCTGCTTTCTCTAAACTTGTTGTTTGTGCACATTGCTCTAATCAATGCAAATGATGACTAGCTTGGTGAATTAATTCCAGAGATATGTGATTGTGTATTTACATGTGAAGTCATAATATTCTTAATATGTGCCATGACTTTGGGGAATTATTTTTCATAATCTTCAAATAAATTATTTTAAAATTTTCAAATGACAAGAATTAACATACATCAAATTTACAATGAAAGAAAAAATTATTACTAAACCTGATTGCTTCTCCTACCTTTACTAAAATTGACTAAAATCATTATAGATATCTTTCTTAGAAACTAAGAATCTTAATACATTTCTTTTGTAACATCTGATCATGGTGCAATTGCTAATATTAAATTCTAATATATTCACAAAATTATTATATAAACAATAAACATAAAAACACACTCTATTGTTCTCCGTGTTTGGAATATTAAAATAAAGATGCCACCTCCTTGAAGTATTATTTTGGACGTTACAATCTCCTCTTCCCTCTCTTTTCAAATCCCCCATTTCACAGGGTTAGAACGACCGCCTCCTGTATTGGCTACCATGTGTTCAAGTGTTTCCCTATTGTCTCTAGCCTATGCAGATGTTAGTAGTTATTTAAAGAGTAGTTTTTTTAAGTAAGATTTATTTGGAAGTTTTTAAATTTTTTTTTTTTTATTGATGATAGTCAGTTAGTTTTTAAGGAAGACTTTTTTGTAAAGTTTTCAATTTATATTTTATTTAATTGGTTTAGAATCTATTTAAGATTTATTGAATTATAAGTTTGAATAAAAATATTTTAAAAATATTTGAAAGTGATAAATTTAGGTAGTTAAAATCAATTTAAGCAACACAAATTTAAATTTGGTCACAAATATTTTCTCCCAAATTTCATTATAAATTGGAAAAATAGTCCCCAAAAAAAATCACATTTAAAATACTATTCAGAAATTCGAAATTTTTGGAATTTTCTGAGTAATTCCGAACAACAACACACACAGAGATAAAAACTAAAATTTAAATTTAAGTCACAGAGATGAAATATGAAACTCTATTTCATTAAACAAACTGACTTTGTTACAACATACAATTTTTCAAAACAAGGTTCTAGATTCACAGCGGAAAATTTCTCTTGGCTGTTACACACACAGCGCTACAATATCTCTCTGTCTCTCTGTCTTCAGCCTTCGGGCATAAAATTCAATTACACAACACTTACGCTTAAAATTAAATTCAACCTCTATATGATCTGTTGGGGTTCCCATGTTTTGGCCAGATTGGAAAGACCAAAAGATGAGACAACATCAATCCACTTTCAGACCTCAGGATCTAACCCTCCTGGGTCTAGAGAGGGATCTCTCTATGATATGTCAAAGTATATGTCTTTGAGGCTCAAGATTCAAAATGTTAGGCTAGTTATAAGGCTCAGGGTTGGTTTGTTTGATTTGTTTTGATTTGGTTGTTGGGAATCAAGAATGAAGGTTTCAATAAGACAAGGCAAGGCAAAGAATATTTTAGGAAAAGAGAGACAAATTCGGATGGTATTCAAGACCATTGGGAAAATCGAGTCAGGAAAGGGTTTACTTGTTGTTCAATATGCATGCTTTCAGTTGGGATAGTCATCTAAAGCATTGGATCCCAAAATGATAGATGGAGTGAAACAATCAGGAAAGAAAGTGAAAGAATGAGGGTAAACCAATTTCTGTCTATAGATCAGGTCAGAGGTCATTTAACTCTAGACTTGCTTGGACATACTCTTAGGCAACTCTTAAAGAAAGGCAAGGAACAAACTGAGGGAACTTAGAAAGGTTTAACTAACTGAAAAGGATCCTAGTGAGACAGAGACAGAGTTCTAAACTCCCAGCATTCCCAATTCATTCAATTAAACTTTAACAAGAACATCTAAGAAGAAAATTCATTAACTCATACATCAGATAGCGGGCAATAAAATCCACTACACTGGTTAAATTAACTGAAACCAATTCTCAGATAACACATTTAGCAGAAAAAATTAAGGCAAGGAGAGAAGAAACATAGGGTGCCTAACAAGGGAAAGTCCTATGCCAGATTTATGATGAAAACCAAAAGAAATGAAATGGAATGAAATAAAACACAAAGATAGAAAAACATCACCGCAGCTTTAGATCAGGATCCAAAGAAATGTGCTTGTCATATTAAGAGCAACACCAATCAGGTACAACATTTTCCAATAGCTCGAAATTCAGTTTGAAAACATACTCCTCAGCCTATCTTACAACTTTAAACAGTGAGCATGCCTCAAGAGAAAAGCTTGCAATTCTCAGATATCTCATCAACAACCTTTATAATAATTTTCTCATGAGTTTTATAACTGAAGAGAAGCAGAGGAGGTAGGTAGAAAAATAAATGCAGCATTAACACTCAGAAGAGGAAGAGGGCCGAAGCCCGTTCTGTTTTAAACTCTGAGCATTAATCTCTGGCACTCTTTGGAGGAAAGAATGGTCTTCATCAGGCTTCATTAACTCCAGATATGTCTCTAATGTACTTTGACTGCAGAACTGTGTAGTACTTTGGTGAATGAAAAAAATGGTAAATAAATGACAAATGGTCTGCATAATTGTGAAACAAACGCTCTCGTAGCTTCGGACTATGGTCTGTGCGGAAATCTCCTCTGGAGCACGGCATAGAATAAAGGAAGTATGGGCAGCCCATCCTTTCCTGGGAAAAACATTCTGCTGATGTAGAAAAACCTGCTAAATATTAACTTCTGCATATCCGTATCCTCTGGCGATCTATGACGTCTTTGACCTGGTAGCTTGCCTTGAAAAAGTTGGTTTAAGGCTCAAAGATCTTCGTTTTCATGCCTGGAACTCTCCGCCACTTCAATAATACCTCTGTCAGTGAAAAATTTCCGTTGTATCAACATTGTACAATCATGGCAACGTTTCAACTTCTGTACCAGAGGACGGGCGGAGTGATAGTGCGGTGGTGGTAACAGTGGTTTAATATGAAACAACAGTGAAAATGCTTTGATATGGTGTAATAGTGGGCGAATAGGGTTTTGATGGAGCAAAGAGCGCAGACCGTTAAATCGTGGTCCGGGGACAAAGATCAACGGCGGAGATTGACATAGCGGGATGGTTATGTGAAAATGGACGAAATGAACATGAAATATTAATTTTTAGTGTAAATGCGAAACTTTGGTTGAAATCGGAAATGCAAAGGGAATGGCAGAAAATGCAATGAAATGAGTGGACATGAATTTACGAGGTGGGACCCAGTGTGGTGGAGGACGATTAGATCTGAGCCGTCAGATCTTCAGATGCAACGGATGGTTGAGATTAATTCGGAGCATCGCAATTAGGAAGGAGCAGGGGGAACACAATACATAAGTTCCGAATGCAATTGGGAAAGGGGATGCGATGACCGTTGGATCTACTCGGGTATCAACGGTGAAGATGTGGATCGGGGGATCACAATCGGAGGGGACACAAAGGGGCGGCACTAACAAACTTCCGATTGCGATTGGGTGGGGACATGCGATAACCGTTGGATCAACGAGGAGATGGACAGCTGGGATCTGATCGGGAGATGGTGTGATCGGGAATCGGAGGGAAGGACTTGAGATCGCGATCGGAAGGGATTTGCGATTGCGGTGATCGGAGGAGGGCGCGATTAGGCGGATCGGAGCGATGGCGCGATCGGCCAATCGGAAGGCGGAGCAATCGAAGGGGAGATGCGATGCGATGATCGGGAGATCGGGGAAAGGGATTGTGATCGATCGCGTCGCAAATATTTGCGATGGGCCGATCGGGGGACATATTATAACTCTTTCGATTGACCGTATTTGCGATTAGCGCGGGCCATCCATCTACGTGGTAGATCAATGGCGGAGAACACGTCGCGGGCCTTATAAAACAAGACAATCGCATCATAGTTTTTAAGTCTAACAAAGGGATTTTAACGCTCTGCTCTATTTATCCTATGCGATTAGCGCTTATGTCTTAAGCACTTGGCCTTTGGGTGTCAGGCGTATGTGGGGAAGTGGTTAGGGTTGACGGGAAAAGGGGCTAAGCCCTATTATAAGTTTGAAAAGTGGGTTTTTCCCATTTCAATGAATTTCAATGGTTAGGGAGGGTAACGATAGGAGGACAAAGGGGAAATTTGGAAAAAAAAAAGGTCGGGGAAGAGTTTTAAGGGGATTTTGGGGAGATTTAGGAGATTATGGGGAGATTTAGGGGGAACAAAGGGGACTTTGACAAAAGGGAAAAAGGGGTGAAATGAAGCATTCTGCAGAGGTACAAGGGGAAAATAATGGCCCTTTTGGATCATCATTCTTCATCAACAAGGCTTACTAACTTCATAATAGCAGAGGGAAACAGTCCAAAGCAGGGAATCATAAAAAGGCTTCAAGGATGATGTGTTTTCAAGGGAAATTCATTCCTTGAAGGCTCATAAGACAATCTAGCCCCTTGCTTACTTGTCAAGGAATTCATAAGGGGCTAACATGATCACTGACCGACTATAGAAATTTATTACAAACCTAATACCATTGAATGTCATTGATTGACATATCAACCAAAAAAACTGTTTGAAAATCGCATTGATGGCCTCATTAACTAAGGCGGCACCACTTGGCAGGTTATCGCAGCGGCAACGCTTTGGTGGTTTGTAGGTGGAGACACCCATTTAGTGGTTCTGTGGAGGCACTCCTCCATGAGTTCCAAACGGTCAGGTTGTGCTACCACAGTAGATCACAGTCGTTGATCTCTGGTCAACACGAGATGGGGTGGTCAACTGCAGAGGCACCCCCTCTCCATAAACAGCAGGCTAGTTGTGCTCCCATGGTACCGTTGATCCCAGATCAATGTTAACCACACTTGTTAACATGCGCGGATGTTTAATACATCACAGAATTCAAAAACTCTGATCAAAACTTGATTTGATAAAACTTCGCGTCCGACTTCACTTCGGCGATCAGCGAATGGATGGTGTGGCGACTTGGACTTTGGCGAATGCGATATGCGATGTGCGATATTGCATCACAAGTAAGACGGTGGGACTTGATTGTGTGGAAAAGGAGCGATGAGCGATGTTCGATGTGGGCTCCACACGGTTGACGTGGCCGATTTAACTTGAAACAAAATGGCAGAAAATGCAACGGTTGGCTTACAAACAAAAACCAAAAAAATTGGACTTCTGTTGTCCTTCCTCTACACATTTGGATTTAATATTTCCAACACTCCCCCTTAAATACAACTGCTTGGTTTTTCCTGCATACCCAGGCATTTTCTAAAATAATTAAAACTTTTTTGTGTTAACGATTTTGTGAGGATATCTGCAAACTGTTCTTCAGTTTTGCAATGTTTCAAAATTATTTCTCCATTGTTCACTAGCTCCCTGATGTAGTGAAACTTGGTATCAATGTGTTTCATTCTTTTATGAAACACAATTTTTTTTGATAAAGCTATCGCTCAGATGTTATCACAGTAAATGATTGTGCCTTTTTCCTGTTCATGACACAAATCTATGAGTATTCTTCTTAGCCGTACTACTTGGCATGCTGTTGTTTTTGTTGCCACATATTATGCCTCTTCTGTTCATAAAGAAACTACCAATTGCTTCTTGGAAGCCCATGAAATGGCTCCCGATCCCAAATGAAACACATATCCAGATGTGCTCTTCCTGTCATCTACACTTCCAACCCAATCACTGTCAGTGTAACCTATCAATTCAAAATTTTCAGATGAGGAGTAGAAAATACCATACCGCTTCGTTCAATTCACATACCTTAGAATCCTCTTGGCTGCTTGCCAATGAGTTTCTTTCGGCCTTTCCATAAATATGGATATTAAGCTTACAACATGCATAATATCTGGCCTAGTTGCAGTCCGATACATGAGGCTGCCAACTAAGCTTTTATACAATTTTGGATCAAAATCCTTGTTGTTGTCTTCTTTGCTCAATTTCAACCCCATGAGATTTTGAGTTACAACTGCCTTGTTGTTCTGCATGTTGAATTTTTTCAACACTTATTCAACATATTTTTCTTGGGAAATGAAAATACCATTTTCATTTTTCTCTACTTCAATTCCAAGAAAATATCTCAAGAAACCCAAATCAATCATTTCAAATTCACTCTTCATGACTTCTTTAAAATCAGCAATGAGAGAATCTTCATTGCCAGTAAAAATTAAATCATCTACATATAAAACAATAATAATAATCTTACCATCATTTTCCTTTATGTAGAGTGTGGGTTCTCCATCACATTTTTCAAATCCATTTTCAATCAGGTAAGCATCTATTTTGTTGTACCCTGCTCTCGGTGCTTGCTTCAACGCATAAATATATTTCTTCAACTTGCATACTTTGTGCTCTTGGCCTTCAATCTCATAGCCTGGAGGTTGTTCAACATATACCTCTTCTTTCAATACTCCATTCAAGAATGCAGATTTCACATCCATTTGGTAAACCTTCCATTTATGTTGCACTGCTATGGACAACATTGTTCTCATGGTTTCCATCCTTGCAACTGGTGCAAAGGTTTCTTCATAATTTCTTCCTTGTTGTTGCTTGTAGCCTTTGACAACAAGTCTTTCTTTGTGCCTTTCCATATTACCTTCAACATTTCTTTTGGTCTTATAGACCCATTTAACTCCAATGAATTATTTATCTTTAGGGAGGTCCACTAACTCCCATGTATTACTTTTTTCAATTGCACCAATTTCTTCATGCATTGCTTCAATCCATTTTTATTCATTTACAACATCTTCAAAATGAATTAGGTCATCAACATGACAATATAATTCAAATAAAGAGTTCAAACCAACATTATCATTTACCTCTCCTTGTTCATAAATCTCAGTTAGATTTCTGAATCTTGGTCTTCTTGGTATACTTGGAGTTCCACTTGAACTTGATGGAGTTTCAGTTCCTTGTGGTGTGCTTGAAGAAGCACTTCCTTGATTTCTCAAGGCTGTTATATTTCCAACTTGTGGTGTGGTTTTTTGTACTTGTGGTCGTGGAGGAGGAGCCACCGTGGAGGGATTATTTGCTGCTATCCCTTCCTCTTCTTCTTCATGAGACACTCTAGTCTTCACATTCACTTTTTTCTCTAAAATTCCATCCCAAGCTTCTTCTTTTATAAACTACAGATCTCTGCTTATTACTGCTTTCTTGGTGGATGGATTATAGAGTTTGTATTCTTTGGACTCATCACTCTATCCAACAAAGATACATTTTCCCCCCTTACTATCAAGCTTCTTTCTCAGTTGATATGGAACATGTGCATATGCCACACAGTTGAATACTTTCATGTGGGTGACGAACTATTTTCTGTAGCTCCACGCTTCTTTAGGAACTCTATTCATGACAACTTTAGTTGGGCATCTATTCAATATGTACGCTGCATAATTGACAGCTTCATCCCAATACTCATTTGGAAATTTTTTTTCCTTCAACATACTTCTAACCATGTCCATGATGGTCCTATTCTTCCTTTCTGTTGTGTAACCATCTCCAAAAAGAGAAGAAAAGAGATATAAATGCCTTATAAATGAGCCACTTCGAGGGGGCAACCTCCAATACATTACATAAATGAACAATTCTTGGATGATACAATTTACAAAACCTCCTTTCTATATATAGGAGTCCATGGGGCCATAATGTAATCCTAGTGGGCCACGATGTAATCCTAGCCGACCTAACAATAATAATTTAAGGGCACAATAATAACAAAATGGGGGTTACAAGGGTACAATAATAACAATAAAGGGGGCTACACTAACATAATAAGGGGCTATACTATTAATATAGGGACTTAACATGCCCCTCTCCTTCAAACAAGTGTTGTCCTCAACGCTTGATTATTTCTTGATGCTTCTGTATAAAATTCTCATCCTCCCATGTGGAATCTTCTACAGGAAAGTTCTTCCACTTGCTGAGATACTCTGAAATTGATCGTACTTTTCGAGTTCTTGTTATTGTGACTGCTTCAGAACTTCTTTCGATGTGATGTTGATATTCCTGTTGTTTCATTAGATTCTGCACCAAAGTTAGGTTGTCCTTTTTTGATAACCCACAGGTCCCAAGATCGTAACTTGGCTCCGATACCAAATGTTGTGTAACCATCTCCAAAAAGAGAAGAAAAGAGATATAAACGCCTTATAAATGAGCCACTTTGAGGGGGCAACCTCCAATACATTACATAAATGAACAATTCTTGGATGATACAATTTACAAAACCTCCTTTCTATATATAGGAGTCCATGGGGCCATAATGTAATCCTAGTGGGCCACAATGTAATCCTAGCCGACCTAACAATAATAATTTAATGGCACAATAATAACAAAATGGGGGTTACAAGGGTACTGTTGTGCATATCGCCCCCTCATTTAAATTTTGACCACCAACTTCCTTTGGGTCTGTTTAAAACATCTTTCGCGGCCAAAGCCCTCCATGTTTTGTCTACCATTACTCTTTCCGCCCGAAAATACACTGTGCAAAGGTTGAAATCCACGTTTATAAAACTTATCAGGCCTAGCCCATACAGCCACAGCACCTTTTGCTTGAATTCCCATAGGACCTGAGCGCAAAACCAGATGCCAAAGGAAAAAGGGGCTTAACGATAAACGATTCGGGCGCACCTGCAACCGTTTGATCTTAGTCAAATCTACGGCCCACAATCAACGCAGTGATAGTGGTCCCCACGCCCGAAAACCGGTGGTTAATTCCGCACAGCTTTGGAGGGGTCGGCGGTTTTCAACCAAATGCCAGCGATTCCATTGAAAACGTGCCACGCGTCTTTTGTACTGCGTTCCAAAACCACTTTTTCGCGCGTTAAAGTCTGTACTATGGCCGGGCAGCGGAATTCATCTGAGCCGTTGGATATGTTGACCTTCATCCTACGGTGGATATCTCCCAAAGATGCCCGCGCGTTATCCCATACTTGTTTTGTCCCGTGGCCCACCATTACGTCGCCCCCGCGCCTTCGAGCCGTTAATCTGATTTCAAAATCCGACGTCCTAGAATACAGTCTTCTATGTTTGTTGACCCTGCAGCCACGTCACCCTCCCACCTGTCCTTCGTACATCCACGTGTCATCCTCTCGCGTGTAGATAATATTCTTTCCCCCGCTGTATATATATATATGTGTTTCTCGTCCTTATTCATCGTTTTTATTCGTTCATCGTGTTTTTACTGTTTTACGCAAAAACCTATGTTTCCGTCTATTTATCAGAATCTACGTTGTGATTTCTCCGCCACCCTGCATGTTCTTTCCATATGGCATGCCTTCGTCAGTACCATCGCCCTCACCTCCATCCCGGTCTGGTTTTTCTTAACTAATTTGTGTTTTTGCAGGTTTGCCGCGGACGGAGATTCATCATGAATTGTTGTTCTGATCAAGAGATCAGAAGCACCGCTCTTGAATGTTTCCGAGGAAGAAATTCAGGAGGGACGCTGAGGGTGGTCGTATGATATGACCATTATTAAAGAAAATAGGGATGTGAATCTACAGAACCCTCCAGAGAAAATCAAGAGATAGATTTGAGCAGGCGAAAGCATTAATGGGCAACATGAGATATCGGTGAAAGATCTGGAAGTGTAACATCACACATTAAAGGTCTGGGGTTTAAATTCAAAGTTAAAGGGCCGAGAGTACAGTACACAATCGCAAGCTATCTCAGGGTTTTACGGCAGCAGATTTTCCCTCTTTCAGTAAGAGGCAGAACATTGTATATATTATTATTTGTGTCTTGTTCATGAGGACATTTTCATCCTCAGCATTTATTTCTAGAAGCAGATTGTAAAGTACAGTCATTTATATTCAGTCGTTCACAGTGTGGGCGCGAAATTTTCCACCATTTTGTTCAAATTAAGTCATTAAATGTGCTCCATCTACCTCCTTCTCGAGGGTTCTCTATCTTTTCTATAAAAACCTGAAAATAAGACATTGTAAGGGTTCCAGATTTCTATCAGCAAACTGTGCAGTGAAAAGGCTTTTGTATACATTTTGTAATATTTCTGTATGAAGGTTCAGAGCCCGTAGGGTCTCAGTGAGGAGGAGTTATAACTGTATTGAGGATTCTGGTCTTTGGTATCTCACAGTATGTAATTTTCTCTCATGTGTTAATACAATATCTCATTTCATGCTATTTATCTTCTTGTATCATGTTCTAGAATGCGAGTGGCTCACTAATATTGAGTAAGGATTCATCCTGGTTGATGCCCATACTGGGGTTAGTCAAGCGCTTTAAATAGGCCTAGTCATGATATACTGTTCCATGTTCACCTTATCCATATTTTCTGCTATATCAGTTGTTTTAGGAGGGTGCTTTTAAAATGCCAGGATTGTGTATCGATTCTTGAATTGGCAAGCCCATACATGGTTCTGTTGTATATCTGGGTATCAGTCTAATATCAACTGGTATTCTCTTATTATTTCTCTCACTGCATCCACTTTCTGATATTTGATTTCAGTGGCATATTATTTGAACTGGCCCTCTTTACAGTTAGCTGTCTCTTAACTGTATGACGCCTTCATATTGGAGTTATGCATGATTTTCTTACATTATTATTATCTTTGTATTAGCTTCTAAGAGATTTTGGTCCCATTCAATCTAATTTCCTTGTTCAACAAGAGATAGTAAGTGAGCTTTTGGACTGACAACCGAAGCTATATGATGAGCTCCTTGCTATATTAAGATGTGCTAGGCACTGGTCTATGGCAACTCTAGACTGTCTCTAGGGGGTGACAAAATTGTCCACAACATCTTTCCGGCGCCGTTGCCGGGGATCGAATTTAAGAATATCAGTTTCCCTGGGCCTCGAAAAACTGTTTTCACTCTCTAATCAGGTGAGCACAGAGAGTTGAAGAGTTGTGTATCTCTCACCTTGGCGACTCCACTGCTTTCATTTGATAAATTTATTAGTAGTACTGGCTCCTCGTAAGCCACATTTGAGGTCAGATACATCTCAGTCAAAAACACCCTACGTGTCTGACCTAGAGAAGATCATTCATAAAAGAGTTTGGAAGGAGAGGAAGTCAGTTCGTGTTGAAAACCATGAATATTCCGTTGAAGATTATCCGCCCTCTTCTTCTCAAGAGATCAGAACAGAAAATCCCGAGTTTTACTCAGAAACTCCACGTAGAGAAAGTGCCTGGATTGAAGAAGATTCTCATCCTACTCTCGAGGCTGAGGAAATCAAAGAAGTCACAGAAGTAGCTGCTATTAACCGTGAACTATTCCCATCCACACCTCAGGCTTCTGTGCAATATATTCCCATTGTTATTCATACTCCACTTCCTCCTACTCCTCTCCCTTCATTTGTATCTCAGCCTGTTGTACAACCCCCACCTCCTCCAATGGCTAATGTTCCTACTTTTCTATTGAACAAATATGCACCACTGGCCTTACCCCAAGTGCTAAATGATATGCCACAGGACTATTTGAAGATTCTGCCGAGATTTAATGGAGAAAATGAAATTGATGCTCAGAAACATCTCGAGACTTTCTGCTCTTTTGCAGAAAACTTAAATGTTGAACATTTGGATGTGGTCTTGCGATTGTTTGTGAAATATTTGGAAGGTGAAGCCGGAAAATGGTTCAAGACATTGGGGAATCGTTCAGTGACCACCTGGGATGTCATGGAGAATATTTTTCTCAGAAAGTGGGGGGAAAAGAAAGATCATGGTCAGTGTCTTACTGAGTTTAATACTATGAAGAAGAAACATAATGAAGGGGTGTCAGAGTTTATTAAAATATTCAACAAGTTATATTTGAGCCTGCCTCCTGAAATGAAGCCCCATGAAGCTGCTGCCAAGATAATTTTTATAGCAGCCTTTGATTTCGATTTTGGATTATCATTAAGAGAAAGAAAACCTGCCACTTTAGATGATGCACAATCAGATGCTCTGGAGTTAGAATCAAACTTTGCCTCCACTGGGAAATTAAAGGGAAAAGCTGAACAAGAAACTAGGGGGAGAGGCAAAGAAGATGCTTCCACCTCTAATCAGGATAAGGATTCAGATGAGATGGATGAAATAAGAAAAATGATAAAGAAGATGGTCAAGCTTGAACTGGAAGCTAAAAATGCAGCTCCCAAGAATTTCTATAATGCTCCAAACAGAGGATACAATCCCCAGTATAGAAGACCACCGTTGCAGATATTGCCGAGAGAAGCAAAGGAACAACAAGACCAGGTACCTCATCCCTTGTACTTGGAAGGACCAGCAGAAGACTCCACTGAAGATGCCACTTATCAGTTAGAAGATTCGAATCTGGCTTTTTCAAATAATGATGATATAGAATGCCCATTGCAAGATGGAGAAGAAGAAGCAAAGATTGATCATTATTGTAAGCAATTTGCTGATTTCATGCAAGCACAATTCAATGTAAAATATGATCTCAGATCTTCAAGAAAGAGGACCCGAACTCAAGGACAAGAAGAGGAGCCACCTTAGAAAGAAGCACCTGCTCAGAAGGAATCAGTAATAAAGAGAAACACAGAAAAAGGTAAGAGTTCTCTAAATGCTCCCTTGCAGCCTAATGATCAGATTCCTTCTTCTCCAAAAATGGTCAGTCCTCCTATTGCTGAATCTGTGTCAAAAGAAATTAAATCTTCAGCTGAAAATAAAGAGTCAAAATAAGTAGCGATAGAAAAGCCCCCACCTGCTTTCAATCTGCAAAAAGAACTTGAGAAAATTAAGATTCCAGTCCCCCTGACCGAACTATTAAAATAGCCTGTATATCAGTCTCAAGTTACTTCTTTCATGCTTCCTCCTAAAATACCAATTATACCTGACAGTTTAAACCTTCAAGAAGAAAGACCCATGGTAGTATTTGGCCCACATGTCGAGGAGATAGACCCCTCTACTCCTCCTTTTTATGTGTCCCTAGTTATCCATGACCTGCTATTACACAATTGTATGTTAGATTCTGGGGCTTCCCATAATCTTATGCCTCTGTCTGTCATGGAACAACTAGGACTGCAAATTACAAGACCATACAAAGACCTATATTCATTTGATTCTAAAAGAGTTAAATGCTTGGGAATGATTAAAGATTTAGTGGTCAATTTGGCCCAAATTCCAGCAAAGAGTGTGGTCATGGACATTGTAGTTGCTGATATCCCAGCCCACTTTGGCATGTTGCTGTCAAGGTCCTGGGGTACAAAAATTGGTGGGTCAATCAAATTGGATTTAACATATGCTACTGTCCCAGTCTTTGGAGGCCAGGAGAGGAGGTTATACAGGGAGACTAGATTTATTAAAATGGTAACCAAGGCTGACTGCTCAGAGAATTCCCCAGTGTATAACAAAGAGGGAGACTTCTCATGTTTGATGTTAGAAGAAAATCTAAATTATGCTCATGAGCCCCTTTTTGGTCAAATCCAAGCTGAGCAGCCTAAAAAAGATCAGGTTTCAGAAATTTGGACTTTACATTTTGATGGAGCAAATTCAAGGGAAGGCAATAGAGCTGGGGTGTTATTAATCTCTCCTACAGGAAAATGGGTGCCACTGTCCTTTAAATTGGAATACGAGGCTACCAACAATGTAGCTGAATATGAGGCACTATTATTGGGACTACAGACAGCTAGAAACATGGGCATCCAAAGTCTAAAAGTCATGGGAGACTCTGAGCTGGTGGTAAGGCAGATCAGGAATCAATGCCAAACTAAGCATCCACGTCTGAGAGCTTATAGAAACGAAGTATGGGACATGATAGAAAATTTCTTCTCAGCATTTAACATACAGTTCATGCCCCGGGAGCAAAACAGAATAGCAGACTCTCTTGTTGTAGCTACCAGTACATTCCGTCCTCCTCAGAATCCACTTTTAAAATATGAAGTGGAGGTACGTTACAGACCATCCATTCCAGATAATATAAAGCATTGGCAGGTATTTGAAGATGATGAACAGATGAAGAGATTCATGGAGACAGTGGGAGAATTCTCCAATATGGAGATTGATGACAATGAGGAGGAAGAAGCTGAAAATATTGCAGAAAAAAAATGGGAAGAGAAAATAACAGGAAATAAAGTGCTGCAGCTGAAAGGAAATGTTATACCTAGAGGGCTGGTGCCTCTAGAAAGGTTATTTAACAAAGATGATATTCCATTGCAGCCAAACAAGGTGACAAAAGAAGATCAAGTGGGAGATTTGAATCTGGGTACTTATGCTGATCCCAAAATTGTAAAATTATCTAAAAGGGTCCCAGAAGAATATAAAGAAAAATATTTGAAGTTGTTTCAATCTTATAAAGATGTATTTTCTTGGTCCTATCAGGACCTAAAAACTTTTGATGTTAATATAATGCAGCATAAAATTCCTTTGAGGGAAGATGCAAAGCCTTATAAGCAAAAGCTCAGACAGATAAATCCTCTGCTGCTTCCCTCTATTGAAAAAGAAATCAAGAAGCTACTGAAGGACAAAATAATTGTGCCATTGAGATACTCAAAATGGATAGCAAACCTTGTTCCTGTTTGAAAGAAAAACGGATAAATAAGGTTGTGTGTGGATTTCAGGAATTTAAACAGAGCATCACTAAAGGATAATTATCCACTGCCTAAGATGGACCACATCCTGCAGAAAGTGGTGGGAGCATCCAAAATGTCAATGATGGATGGATTTTCTGGTTATAATCAGGTAGCTGTGTTTCCAGAAGACCAGAAGAAAACTGCATTTACAACACCATGGGGAACATTTATGTACGCCAGGATGCCATTTGGATTAATTAATGCAGGAGCTACTTTTCAGAGGGCAATGGACATAGCCTTTGTTGGAGAGAAGGAAAAGTTTTTGGTGGTATATCTTGATGATATCACAGTGTTTTCAAAGAATTATGATGAGCATATTGAGCATTTAAGAAGAACTTTTGAAAAATGCAGAAGGTATGGCCTATCCCTCAACCCTCAAAAATCTTTATTTGCATTAGATGAGGGAAAACTCTTAGGGCACATTGTAACTAAAGAAGGTGTGAAAATAGACCCTAAGAGAGTTGAAGTTATAAACAATATTCCTTTACCCAGGAATAAGAAGGAAGTACAGGTGTTTTTAGGCCGAATCAACTTTCTGAGAAGGTTTATTCCTAACTATGCTGAGATAGTTAGGCATATAACTGACATGTTGAAAAAGGAGAATGAAGTAAAATGGTCCCAGGAGTCTAGAGATGCATTCACCAGAATAAAACAGGCATTTGCTGAAGCTCCCGTGCTAGCTGGGCCAGATTATACAAAACCATTTATGATATTTTCATTTTCTTCTCCCCATACCATTGCTGGAGTATTGTTGCAGAGAAATGAATATGGATATGAGCAGCCTATAGCTTTCTTCAGTCAAGTACTGCATGATGCTGAATTGAAATATAATATATTGGAGAAGCAGGCGTATGCCCTAGTAAAGTCCCTTAAAGCTTTTAGAACCTATGTTTTGCAATCTCACATTACTGCATATGTTCCCACAACAACTGTCAAAGACACTCTTGTTCAAGGAGATAGTGAAGGAAAAAGAGGAAGATGGATTGCAAAAATACAAGAATATGATTTGGACATAAGGCCTACCAAGCTAATTAAAGGACAACGACTTGCTAAGATGTTATCTGAATCAAATCATCAAGCTTTGGGTATTAATCTATCCATGATAGAAAATGAAGAATCTGAGAAAGGAGAAGAACAACAAGGACTAGAGATGGCCACTCAAAAGATACACATGAAATATCTCACTAGTCCTTGGTATAAAGAAACAGTTGAATATCTTTTAACACTTAGCTGTCCTCCAAGTTGTGATAAGATAAAATACATAGCTATAAGAATGAAATCCCAGAAGTATATAATTGCTAATGGACAGCTATATTGGAGAGAGCCTTCAGGTATATTACTATTATGCCTCACAGAAAATGAAGTGGAAGGTATAATGACAGAATTTCATGAGGGAATATGTGGAGGACATTACAGCTGGAGGGCTACAGCTCATAAGATCCTAAATGCTGGTTTCTACTGGCCAAAATTTTTACAGATGCTTTTGCTTGGGTCAGAGCATGTGACAAATGCCAGAGATTTGCAGAAAGACAGAAATTAGCAGCTTTGCCTTTGATTCCTGTTCATGTAAATGAACCATTTCAAAAATGGGGATTAGATTTTATAGGAGAAATACATCCCCCATGAAGTGGCCAATATAAGTGGATACTAACATCCACAGATTATTTCACAAAATGGGTGGAAGTCATACCAACAAGAAATGCTACAGATACTGTAATAATCAAGTTTATGGAAGAAAATATCATATCCAGGTTTGGCTGTCCTGCTAGGATCGTAACTGACAATGCACAGGCTTTCAAGTCTGCCAGATTTTTAAATTTCTGCCAACAGTATAGCATCATGTTGACCCATTCCACAGCTTACTATCCACAAGGAAATGGCTTAGCAGAGTCTTCTAATAAAACCCTGGTGAGGGCCTTGAAGAAAACAATAAATGAAAATCAGAAGAATTGGGACTCCCAATTAAAATTTTCTCTATGGGCGAATAGGATAACCAGCAAGAGAGCAACAGGGAAATCTCCTTATGAGTTGGTGTATGGATGAGCAGCAGTGTTTCCAGTGAAATTGGCGTTACCGGTGGCACATTTTATGCAGGAAAGCCAGGAAGAACCAGATGACATGATCAGAAGGATTAATCAACTGGTCGAATTAGAGGAAATGCGGAACCTGGTAAATCAGAGATTGATAGAATATCAGGAGAAAATGAAGAATGCATTTGATCGACATGCGAAAGACAAGAAATTTCAAATTGGAGACCTGGTTCTCAGATGGGATGTTCGAAGAGCGGAGAAAGGCAAGCATGATAAATTCGATCCGTTGTGGTTTGGCCCATTCAAAATTGTGAATCAAGGAGGAAATAATACTTTTATGTTAGAAATCCTACAGGGTGATCTGCTGGACGCCCCTATGAATGGCCAATTCCTCAAACCATACTTTCAATTTTGATCCAGGCTGGGAATGCCTGTTGTATTATATTGTATATAGGTTGTTTTAGCTTTATTTTTATAAAGAGAGGGTGCTGGAAAACTATCATGAGAAGCGTAGAAGAATTGAAAAACAGAATGTACATACAAGAAATGTTCAGTGGTCTGCGTGTTCTTGACATGTCCAGGGATGAACATGCCGTCCCCAGATGGAGCCGATGTTGTGCATATCGCCCCCTCATTTAAATTTTGACCACCAGCTTCCTTTGGGTCTGTTTAAAACATCTTTCGCGGCCAAAGCCCTCCATGTTTTTTCTACCATTACTCTTTCCGCCCGAAAATACACTGTGCAAAGGTTGAAATCCACGTTTATAAAACTTATCGGGCCTAGCCCATACAGTCGCAGCACCTTTTGCTTGAATTCCCATAGGACCTGAGCGCAAAACCAGATGCCAAAGGAAAAAGGGGCTTAACGATAAACGTTTCGGGCGCACCTGCAATCGTTTGATCTTAGTCAAATCTACAGCCCGCAATCAACGCAGTGATAGTGGTCCCCGCGCCCGAAAACCGGCGGTTAATTCCGCACAGCTTTGGACGGGTCGGCGGTTTTCAACCAAATGCCAGCGATTCCATTGAAAACGCACCACGAGTCTTTTGTACTGTGTTCCAAAACCACTTTTTCGCGTGTTAAAGTCTGTACTATGGCCGGGCAGCGGAATTCATCTGAGTCGTTGGATCTGTTGACCTTCATCCTACGGCGGATATCTCCCAAAGATGCCCGCGCGTTATCCCATGCTTGTTGTGTCCTATGGCCCACCGTTACGTTGCCCCCGCACCTTCGAGCCGTTAATCTGATTTCAAAATGCGACGGCCCAGAATACAGTCTTCTCTGTTTGTTGACCCCGCAGCCACGTCACCCTCCCACCTGTCCTTCGTACATCCATGTGTCATCCTCTCGCGTGTAGATAATATTATTTCCCCCGCCGTATATATATATGTGTTTCTCGTCCTTATTCGTCGTTTTTATTCGTTCATCGTGTTTTTACTGTTTTACGCAAAAACCTATGTTTCTGTCTATTTATCAGAATATACGTTGTGATTTCTCCGCCAACCTACATGTTCTTTCCATATGGAACGCCTTCGTCAGTACCATCGCCCTCACCTCCATCCCGGTCTGGTTTTTCTTAACTAATTTGTGTTTTTGCAGGTTTGCCGCGAACGGAGATTCATCATGAATTATTGTTTTGATCAAGAGATCAGAAGCACCGCTCTTGAATGTTTCCGAGGAAGAAATTCAGGAGGGAAGCTGAGGGTGGTTGTATGATATGACCATCATTAAAGAAAACAGGGATGTGAATCTACAGAACCCTCCAGAGAAAATCAAGAGATAGATTTGAGCAGGCGAAAGCATTAATCGGCAACATGAGATATCGGTTAAAGATCTGGAAGCGCAACATCACACATTAAAGGTCCGGGGTTTAAATTCAAAGTTAAAGGGCCGAGAGTACAGTACACAATCGCAAGCTATCTCAGGGTTTTACGGCAGCAGATTTTCCCTCTTTCAGTAAGAGGCAGAACATTGTATATACTATTATTTGTGTCTTGTTCATGAGGACATTTTCATCCTTAGCATTTATTTCTAGAAGCAGATTGTGAAGTACAGTCATTTATATTTAGTCATTCACAGTGTGGGTGCGAAATTTTCTGCCATTTTGTTCAAATTAAGTCATTAAATGTGCTCCATCTACCTCCTTCTCGAGGGTTCTCTATCTTTTCTATAAAAACCCGAAAATAAGACATTGTAAGGGTTCCAGATTTCTATCGGCAAACTGTGCAGTGAAAAGGCTTCTGTATACATTTTGTAATATTTCTGTATGAAGGTTCAGAGCCTGTAGGGTCTCAGTGAGGAGGAGTTATAACTGTAATGAGGATTCTGGTCTTTGGTATCTCACAGTCTGTAATTTTCTCTCATGTGTTAATACAATATCTCATTTCATGCTATTTATCTTCTTGTATCATGTTCTAGAATGCGAGTGGCTCACTAATATTGAGTAAGGATTCATCCTGGTTGATGCCCATACTGGGGTTAATCAAGCGCTTTATATAGGCCTAGTCATGATATACTGTTCCATGTTCACCTTATCCATATTTTCTGCTATATCAGTTGTTTTAGGAGGGTGCTTTTAAAATTCCAGGATTGTGTATGGATTCTTGAATTGGCAAGCCCATACATGGTTCTGTTGTATATCTGGGTATCAGTCTAATATCAACTGGTATTCTCTTATTATTTCTCTCACTGCATCCACTTTCTGATATTTGATTTCTGTGGCATATTATTTGAACTGGCCCTCTTTACAGTAAGCTGTCTCTTAACTGTCTGACGCCTTCATATTGGAGTTATGAATGATGTTATTACATTATTATTATCTTTGTATTAGCTTCTGAGAGAGTTTGGTCCCATTCAATCTAATTTCCTTGTTCAACAAGAGATAGTAAGTGAGATTTTGGACTGACAACCCAAGCTATATGATGAGATCCTTGATATATTAAGATGTCCTAGGCACTGGTCTATGGCAACTCGAGACTGTCTCTAGGGGGTGACAAAATTGTCCACAATAGGTACAATAATAACAATAAGAGGGTTACACTAACAATAATAAGGGACTACACTATTAATATAGGGACTTAACACTTTCTGCAACACCGTTCTGCTGAGGTGTGTACCTCGTGGTAAATTGCTTATGTATGTCGTTCTCTCTGAAAAAACGCAGAAACTATTTGGAGATGTATTCTCCACCTCTGTCAGTTCTCAGCACTTTGATGTAGTGCCCACTCTGCTTCTCAACAATATTTTTGAAGTGGAAAAACTTCTCAAACACTTCACTCTTCTGATTCAAGAAATACACCCATGTCTTTTTGGTGTAATCATCTATGAATTTCAAAACATATTTGTTGCCAGCTAAAGATGGAATTTGCATTAGTCCACACAAATCTGAATAGAAAATTTCTAAGGGTGATTTTTCCCTTATGCTCTTTCCTGCTAGAAAGCTTTCTCTGTGTTGTTTGCCCAAGATGCAGCCTTCACATAGGCTGTTCGGTTTCTCAATCAATGGTAATCCTTTTACCATTCCTTTTCTGTGCAACAAATTCAGGCATCCAAAATTGAGATGTCCAAATCTCAAGTGCCATAACCAGTTTTCATCTTTCACTTCCTTTTGAAAGACCTCTTGAGTTACAGCTGCTACATTTCTTCCTTCCTTCAAAGTGACTCTAAGCCTGAGAGGAAACATCTTATTACTTGTCATCTTCACCTCTGCAATGAATTTCTTGGTTGGAGGTATGTCCATGATTGTGCACACATCATCTTTAAAAAATACATTGTAGCCCTTGTAAATGAGTTGTCCAATGCTTAAAAAGTTACATTTAAGGCCAGGTACATAATATACGTTCGGCACAAACTTCTGTTCTCCATTTCTTGCCAGGATAATGACTCTGCCTTTTCCCTTGACAGAGATATTACTATCAGTTCCTGTTGTTACTTCAGATTTAACATTTTCATCAGGATTGGCAAACATTGCTATGTTTCCAGTCATGTGGTTGCTACAACTTGAGTCTGAGAACCATACATCATCATGTTTATCTTGTTCTATGTTACATGTTAACAGTACATTCTTCTGGTTCTTATTTTCTTCTTTTGAAAAATTAGCATTCTGCCTATTATTCATGTCATTTTGATTTTTCCTACATTCATTGAAATAATGCCCATATTTCTTGCAATAATGACACTAGATTTGGGACTTATCATACCTTTGTCCATTAACTTACTATTGGCTTGAGCCTTCATTCTGGTTCTGATTTTTGCTCCTTCCACTTGAACTTGCAGGGCTGTTTCTCCCTCTATTTTGGCTTCTGCCTATTCCTCTGTTATTTTCTCTACCTTGACCTCTGCTTTAGCCAAAAGACATTTGAGTCTTGAAATCTTTTTCCAATGAGGAATCTGTTCCTCTGTTTAGTCTGTGTTCATGAGACATCAGGGATGCACTTAGCTCATCCACAATAAATTGTGAGAGATTCTTTGTCTCTTCTATTGCCACTCCTATGGAATCAAATATTGAGGGTGGACTTCTCAAGATTCTCTTCACAATCCTTCTTTCTTCAAGCTTATCTCCATGAGACCTTATCTGGGCAACCAACTCAATAACATGAGTGAAAAATGAGTCTATATTTTCAAACTCTTTCATACAAAGAGTTTCAAAATCTCTCCTCAACATCTGCAACTTTGTTGTCTTCCTTAGAATATCCCATGCCTCCTTAGACTTTTTTGCTGCTACAATCCATGGGAAAATACTCTTATGCACTGGTTGAAAAAGATAAAAGAGGGCTTTGGAGTCCTTCTTCCTGTTATCTCTTAACAGGTCTCTTTATGTTGCTTTAAAATCAGCCAACGTTGTTGCATATGCTCGTTCTGGGTAGCCATTCTCAACTAGCTCCCATATGTGGTGTGAAGCAAACAGAGCTCTCATAGTGATTGCCCAATAATCATGATTCTTCCCATTAAACTGTGGAATTTGGGGATTCATCAAACTGGTTCCTGTTGCAGCCATCATGACTGTGCAAACATAAAAAAATAGTAGCCTTCTCAGCTGGAGAAAACCGCTTCAACTAGCTTCTTACAGCTTCTGCAATGAAGAGAAAAATTTGCTGCATTCACTGAGCGCCTAGAATAGCTCTGATACCATGTTGGAATTTTCTGAGTAATTTCAAACAACAACACACACAGAGATAAAAACTAAAATTTAAATTTCAGTCACAAAGATGAAATATGAAACTCTATTTCATTAAACAAACTGACTCTGTTACAACATAGAATTATTCAGAACAAGGTTCTGGATTCACAGCGGAAAATTTCTCTTGGCTATTACACACACAACGCTAAAATATCTCTTTGTCTCTCTGTCTTCAGCCTTTAGGCATAAAATTCAATTACACAACACTTACGCTTAAAATGAAATTCAGCCTCTATATGTTCACTGACCGAATATAGAAATTTATTACAAACCTAATAGCATTGAATGTCATTGATTGAAATACCAACAAAAAACACCGCTTGAAAATCGCATTGATGGCCTCATTAACTAAGGTGTCACCACTTGGCAAGTTATCGCGGTGGCGGTACTTCGGTGGTTTGTAGGCAGTGACACCCCTTTGGTGGTTTTGCGGAGGCACTCCTCCATGAGTTCCAAATGGTCGGGATGTGCTACTCTAGTAGACCATAGCCGTTGATCTCTGGTCAACGCGAGATGGGACAGTCAATTGTGGAGGCACCCCCTCGGCATAAACAGCGAGCTAGTTATGCTCCCGTAGTACCGTTGATCCCATATCAACGTTAACCACACTTTTTAACGTGCGTGAATGTTTAATACATTGTGGAATTAAAAAACTCTGACCAAAAATTGATTTGATAAAAGATTTTGTTCGACTTCACTTCGGCGATCGGCGAACGGATGGTGTGGTGACTTGAACTTTGGAAAATGTGATATGCGATGTGTGATATCGCATTGCAAGTGAGATGGCAGGACTTGATTGTGTGGTGAAGGAGCGATGAGCAATGTGCGATGTGGGCTCCACACGGCTGACGTGGCCGATTTAACTCAAAACAAAATGATGAAAAATGCAACGGTTGGCTTACAAAAAAAAACCAACAAAATTGGACTTTTGTTGTCCTTCCTCTGCACAGTTGGATTTAATATTTCCAACAAAAATATAAAATAGAACAAGGAAACCAGAGTATTGGCAGGAATTTTAATAAGCAAAGAGGGTTTTTATTCCAAAATTTCCATGGCAACTATAACATCAGAAGACGAGTTGCTCAAATAGTGTCAAACAATGACATTTTCTGCATATTTCCATCCAGTGAAGCACATTTCTACCCTCTCATATAAGCGACGGTAAAAATAGTTTGTCGTCAGGTTATATAAGGAAGTCCTTCAACATGGACACATATAAATATATACCCCTCCTTGAATTTGACACGAATAAACTTCAGCCGATTGATTATACTTTGCAATAAAAGAGATCTCGTGAACAAAAAATCGGGTGACAACTAGAGAGCTGCCTATGTGCATGCATATTTTTCATGAATGTCCACAAGCATGCTCTCTGGTTGTCACCCAAAAATGAATATATGGGAAAAGAATACTAAAAATTATATCGTATAAAATCTTGTAAAGTTCAATGATAAACATAATACTTCACACATATGGACTTTCATAAAATATTCTACCCTAGTTTTGTTGCAGGATATGTCAGTGGAATGTCAAGAATACCAAAATCCCTGCTGGATCACAGATAATTTAACTATTTTGCAGATGTTTTTAACCATTTTCTACCTTCCTTTAGTGGTGGCACTGAATGAAGTCAAGAGTTGCAATTAATTTGTGTAGTCATTTTATGCTTTGATTTTTAGGTGATGTAATTTTTTTTTTAAATTATTTAATTTGAATTAGTCATTTTTTATATAAATAATTTCAAATTCAATTATATAGAATTCTTATTTATTTTGAATTTTACAATTTATAACCTTCAATGTACACTTTCAAATTATTATAATATATATATGAATGGAAAAAGACCCTACAATATTAAAAGCAACATGATTCACAGTGGCACTATTATGTTTTGTATAAAGTGAGACAACAAACTTATGGTCGACTCGTAGTCATGATCATGAAGAAAAAATACATATATGCTTGACAAAGAATAAAATAAAATAGTGGAACAGAGATTGTTTTTATTAATATTAAAAATAGATAAATAGATTACATTGAAAACATCAACAATAAATAATTGGAGTCTAACTCGATTAAAATGAAGTAAAATTGAAGTTTCTATGAAACTTAGTAGAAAAGAGAATCAAATGTGATGGCACAGAATAGACAATCAAAGTAATATCTCAACATTTTCTCCTAATCTTGTCATATCTCAACATCTTCTCATAATCTCAATTGAAATTTCTATGACACTTAGCAAAAAAGAGAATCAAATGTGATGACACAGAATAGATAGTCAAAGTAATATCTCAACATTTTCTCCTAATCTTGTAATATCTCGACATCTTCTCATAATCTCAATTGTTACAAATAGAGACACTTACAATGACTAATTTCTCTCTTTGAAGTTCAAATACATTCTTTTTCAATGGCTTTGTGAAAATATCTGCAAGTTGATCTTGGAACTACTTACAAAAAATAAGTATTATGTTCCCATCACTGACAAGCTCATGGATGAAATGAAAACGTGTGTCAATGTGCTTGCTCTTTCTGTGGAAAACAAGTATTTTTTATAATGAAATTGTTGAATTGTTTTCACTGTAAATAGGAGTTGGCTCCCTTTGAACATTTGATACATCTTTCAATAACCTTCTCAAGCACACTGCTTGACAAGCTGCTAAATTTGTTGCTACATATTCTACCTCTGTAGAAGATATTGAAATGATTGACTATTTGTTGAATTCCCATGAAATCAGATTGGTTCTAAGATCAAAACCATACCATGAACTGTTTTTGTGATCATCTAAACTCCCCACATAATCGTTTTCTCTATAACCTAAAAGTGAAGAATTTTCAGAATGTGTATAGAACAAATCATAGTCTATGGTCCCTGCAATATATGTTAAGATCTTTTTTTCAATATATGTAAAATTGAACTGTCTATGACACCTAGCAGACAAGAGAATCCAATGTGATGACATCTAATAGACAGTGAGAATAATATCTCAACATCTTTTCCTAATCTCAATTGTTACAAGTAGAGACACTTACAATTCCTAATTGGTCTCTTTGAAATTCAAATACATTCTTTTCCAATGCCTTTGTGAAAATATATGCAAATTGATTTTTGGAACCAAAAAAAGCAAGTAATATGTCCCATCATTAGCAAGCTCATGGATGAAATGAAAATGTGTGTCAATTTTCTTGCACTTTTTATGGAAAACATGATTTTTTTTATAAATCAGTTGTTGAATTGTTATCACATTAAATAGGATTTGGATCCCTTCAGACATTTGATACATATTTCAATAATATTCTCGAGCACACTGCTTGACAAGCTGCCAAACTGTCTGCTACATATTCTGCCTCTACAAAAGATATTGAAATGATTGACTATTTATTGGATTCCCATGAAATCAAATTGGTTCGAAGATGAAAAGCATAACATGAGGTGCTTTTTTGATTATCTAAACTCCTCGCATAATCATTTTTTATATAACCTAAAAGTGAAGAATATTCAGAATGTGTATAGAACAAATCATAGTCTATGGTCCCTGTAATATATGTTAAGATCCTTTTTTCAACCTTCCAATGAGAAATCTTAGGTGATTACATAAACCTGAACACAAAACTTGTTGTAGCCATGATATTTGCTCTAGTTGAAGTGAGGCACATCAAACTATGAACTAGACTTTTATACAGTGTGGGGATCAACTAGTGGCGTTGCATCTTCTTTGCTCAGTTTGGTGCCTTGAACAATTGATGTATCACCTCATTTGAAATTGATCATTCTGAAAAGTTGGATTATGTGACTGGCATATTTTTGTTGACCAACAAAAATTTCATCAGCAAATTGTCGAATTTCAATGCCTAAGAAGTATTCATGACCCATAGATCTGTCATATCAAAATCTATTTTCATTTCTTCTTTGAAGTCTTACAACATAATATTGTAGTATAAAGGATATCATCTACGTAAAGGCATACAATAAGGATTTTACCTTCATAAATTTTGGTATAAAAATTTGGCTCATGACTGCTTCTACAAAAAACCCTTTTGATGAGATAGGTGTTGATGCGACTATATGAAGCTCTTGCAGCTTGTTTCAAGCCATACAAGGCTTTCTTAAATCTGTATACCTTATGCTCCTATATTGGAACTTCAAAACCAGGAGCCTTCTCTACATAAACTTCTTCCTGCAATATACCATTTAGGAAGGAAGGTTTGACATCAAGCTGATAGAATTTCCATTTGTGTTGATTTGTTGTGGATAAAATGGTTTTGATAGTGTCTAACCTTGCTACTAGAAAAAGGGTTTCACAATATTCGACACCAAACTATTGTGAGAATCCTTTGGCAATGAGCCTTGCCTTATGTTTCTCAATTTCGCCTTTTCCATTCACCTTTGTCTTATATATCCATTTTACACCAATTTTGGTTTTGTCTCTTGGGAGATCAGCTAATACCCAAGTCTGAATATTTTCTATGGAATCAATTTCTTGTTTCATTGCATCAAACCTATGATTTTCTTTAACTTTTTCTTCTAAATGGGTTGGTTGAGATGAAATAAATGCAAACATATTTTGTTGGTAAAACTCATGATCCTACTCAAATATTTTTGCGATGCTTCTTTTTTTTCTGACCGTCTTCTAAAGATGTTGAATCACTGGTGGATTAACTACTTGAATATGTACCATTTTCATTATGTTATGGCTCTTATTTAAACTACAATATTGGTGCTTGCAGTAGATAAAAAGAATTATTTGAAGATTCATCAATGGGATCAGACCAAGATTTATTTTCAAAAAAATTAACATATCTTCTTAAAACAATCTTATTGGTAACTAAATTGTAAATTTTGTAGGTATTTTACTGTTCATTATAGCTTATGAAAATACATATTTTGCTCTTATCATCAAGTTTATTTCTTAGCTACTCAGGAACATGTGAAAATGCTACCGTTCCAAAAATTCTAAAGTGAGATACATCTACCGTTTTACCATACCATATTTCTTGAGGTATTATATCTTGGAGACTGGTTGTTGGTGAACTGTTGAGAACATACACTACTGTCGAAATTTCTTCAACACAATAGTTATTTGAAAAATTCTTCTTACATAGCATACATCTGGTCAAGTTCATGATTGACTAATTTTTCCTTTCTGCTACTCCATTTCGTTGTGTAGTATATATTGTTTTTTTTGCATGATGGTTCCGTGTTGAAAAAAATATTTGAAGTCATTGGATATGTACACTCCTCCTCTGTTTCACCTGAGGAGCTTTAAAGGATTTCTACTTTGTTTTTCTACTTCTGTTTTGAATTCTTTGAACCTTGAGAATGTATCTAAATTAGTTTTGAGAAAAAACACCCATATAGTACTGCTATAATCATGATTGAAGGTTAGAAAATAAAGGCTACCACCAATGTACTTCATCTGCATTAGACCACATATATATTTATTAACTAGCTCTAAAGGCTATTTTTTTCTAGAGGAAGACGTCAGAAATATATCTCTTTTATGTTTTGCTAGAATATAAATTTAACAATTACAATTCTTTTCATTCAGAACAAGAAGACCAATGACCATTGATTTTTTCCAAAGAAGACTTAAACTCTTGAATGGGATGTGGTCATACCTAGAATGGCATAATTGAGACTCATATATTCTTGATACATTATGGGAAAAAGACTATGATATATTTCAACTTCTAAGAGTCAATGCAAACATCCTACTCTTGGTTTTTTTAACTTGTACTATCAGTCTTCTAATGGGAGGCTTGTCATATATATAACATGTGTTCCCTTGTAATATTAAATCATAACAATGTTCCATCAATTGCCCTACAATAATAAGGTTATGCTTCAAATTTGGAACATAATAAACATCAAGTATGTATTTTTGTTAATTATGTCTAGTAAGAATAAGGACAATACATTTCCATTAATTTTTAATACAAGAACAATATGCGAGAGTAATTTATGATATTATGGAAGTTTCAAGATAAGAAAGTGTATTTTTGTTACCTACCATATGATTTCTTCAGCCACTATCCCACAAGCAAAGGCCCTTGCTATGAGTGTCTTCAAAAATATGGAAAGAAAGAAACATTGTCTCAAAGGATTCTGCTTCATTGTTTATTTCTACATTCGTGTTCATAATGCCCAAATTTCTTGCAGTAATAGCATTGGACATTAGATTTGGTCCATGTTTTGCTTCTCTGAGTTTTGTTTTGTGGAGTTCTCTAGTGCTTCGTTGCATGATGATGTTTTGATCTACTTCTACCTCATCCTATGGCTCATTTTTTGCCTCTATATCCTCTACATATGCCTCTACCAAAAGAGTTATGATTTGAAAGCTTTTCCCATGGAATATTCTACCAAATTGAGTTTTGTTTCGTGTGCAAAAAGTGATCCAGTCAACTGTTCTAGTAAGAAATTTGTAAAATATTTGGATTCAAGAATGGTAGTTACAATCATATCATATTTATTGGGCAGGCTTCGAAGGAGTTTCTCAATAATATTTTGATCTATAAGGATTTCACCAATGATTTTGATCTGATTGCTTATTCCCATGACTCTAGTCATGAATTTTTCCACATTCTCTATGTCATTCATCTTCAGGGTTTTTAACTGAGCTTCCAATGTATGAAATTTAAAAATCTTCACTGTATCATTACCCTGATACACAACTTCCAAAATATCTCAAGCTTCTTTTGTTATAGATGTGTTTGTTATCTTCTCGAAGATAGAATCATCAACTATGTTTGTTATTCAAATTTTGGCTTCGTGCTCCTTATTTCTTAGTTTTGCAACGACATTCCTCTGGTTATTGTTCATGGATGAAAATTTCTCTTGGGTCGGCTCTACATAACCATTCGACAAGGTATCCAAACATTCTTTGGCTTGCAGGAATGTCTTCATTCTTAAAGACCAAAACTCGTCATTTTGGCTAAGAAAAGTTTGTTGAAATTGAAAACAAGAAACATTGAAAATGGCATCCAAAAATGGAACCCATAAATGGTACCATAGGGGGCTTCTGATTTAATTTTCCCTTAATTAAATTGGAAGAAAAATTGTAATTTCATCTCATGACAACTTTTATGATTTAACCGAGTCAAAAAGACTTAGTTACCTTAGGAAATTTGAGTTAGAGGTCAGAGAGGAGGAATGTAGACTTTTTCCATGATTTTAGAGGGTCCAGTTATTTGTGACTTGTAATTAGTTAACTCAATTAATTGAGTTAAAATAAATTTAACTAGTTTTAACTCAGAGATGAGCTAGTGATAGGTCCAGTGAATTAAATCTGATTTAATTCACAATTAGTGGTCAATCAGTTAACTCATAATTCACTATAAAGAGTTGTTGCATGTTAGTTCTAAGGAAGACCAAGTTGAGTATGCGGTTAAACGGAAGATAACTAGCACATGAATAATTAGAAAATTGTATAGGTAATGCATGAGGTCATCGGGAAGCTTTAAATGAATTGCACAAACATTAATTGGGATGTTTCTAATTAATAGGGGATAAAGTATCCCAAGAATGCGTAAGGAAGGCACGTGAGACCTAAGCAAGCAAAAGGTTAAATATTGGACCAAACTTGCCTAGATCGCAAGACATATTCGAGCAGGATCAGAGTGAGCCAATTAGGAGAGTGCAAAGGTTTCTTCGGGTGAGGAATAAAATTGTATTGTTTCCTGATCTTGACTTTAAACAATATACAGATATTAGGGCTTTGAGGAGTTGTTTTCCCCAGATATATCTTGTGTTGTGCGATTTATTACTTCTTTCTCTAACTTATGTGATTATGCGATTGTATTTGGTTTTCACAAATTATAAGAAAATTTCGATATTTTGTTTTTGTACATTACAAAATCAATTGAATCTCGTTAATAATTTTTTTTTGCAAAATGAGAATATAACAAGGCACTACAAAAAATCCATTTGTTTTAAATGGAAATGTGCATTCTTTTTTAATATCTCCTTTTCAAAATTTAAAAAAAAAATATGTTTGAATAAAAATATGCAACGTCCGTTTTTTTTTAAATAACAACTTCAATTTTTTTTAAAAGTACTTTAAAAAAATGACAAACCCGAAAATCTTATGCTTCCCTACAAAAGCACACCATTGAAAGCCTTGTGCTTGCCTTTAAGACTCAATATTTCATGAATCCCTCTAAAACCCAATAATTCATGAATCGAATAAAAACACTTTTAGGTTTTGTCGTTTATAAAACAATATAAAACTTTTAATTCAAAAAACGTGGAGCCTTTGAGACTCGTTTGTCGTACACCTTGATTAAAACGACTTATGCACCTTTGAAATTTTGACTTCGGTGAGCCCTTGATAAAACATGTTATGATCCAAAAACGAATTCGTGAATTGCGCAGCTCCCATGAGTTTTTTGCCGGCGTTTTGGGCACTCCTTCAACTCATTTCACATCAAGAGGGATTTTAAGTTTTCTACCATTTTTCAAGTTGGAGATGTTTTTGGGCTGTTTTTTCTGGGTTGAGATGCTAAAGTGTTGAACTGATATCTCTTCATAGATGTGCAATTGACTCACTTTTTCTTCACAAGTGCGGAAGCACTACCATTTCTGGATACTTATGTGATATAGTGCTAATATATCATGACAAATAATGAAAATAAATAGTGGAGAAAATACGATTTTCTTTAATATTTAAAATAGCTGAATTTTATTTTATTTTTTTTTGTAAATTTCGTAGTATTTTTTTATTTTCTATTTTTTAAAGAGTAAGTTGTTATACATATTCTATTGTATACGGTAGCTTCAACTTGCCTGAAGGAAATCAGGTCTGTTGGCCACCTCAGAGAGTTAGAAGTCAAGCAAAATTGGTATTGTTTTTTCCTTCTACTTACAACTATTACCACTTTACTATGTCCATAAAAGTTGCAAATGAAACAGAAACTATAAATATTATCCACCAAAAACATAAAAATCTATAAAATGATAAATTTTATCCATCGAAAGAATCCACAGGTGTTGGGTCCTTTGCAGTAAACCCTGGCATCTCCGTTTGTTGCATGCTTTGGAGTTGATGCTCAACCCTCCCAATTAGAGCATTTGCTTGGATCTGAGCCTTGGTCATCTCACGAATACCCTGTTTTATCTGTTGAAGTTCAAAGAACACTGAGGAATTGGCTTCCTTTCCTTGCATGCTCAACTTCGTCTTTGCTAGTACACATTTAAATTTTCAATATGTCTTAACTGATTGTTGAAATAGAGAAAATCTGCCTCTTCTATTTGTTGGGTCGGAAATAAAATCCATTCTAGCCTCTTGCTCTTTGAGATCGTCATCTTCATCATCACTTTGCCTCTCTCAACTCCGAATAGTTTTTTGAATATGAACTGGATTCCATGAATCATAAAGATCTGCAATGTTTTCAAGAATTTGCTTATTACTCTTTCTACCTCTTTTACTTGGACCTGTAGTCTGAGTTGTTTGTAGCTTCTTGCCTCTACTTGTTTCTTTATGATTACCAGTTTGACCTTTTGCCATTCTGGCCTGATAGAGAAGGTCTGTTGTAGATATTAACAGAGACCCTGTATAGCGAAAGGGATCAATTTTATAAAGCTTAGCCTCAGTAATAAGTGTCGGAGGATTCTCAATTATCTCAGCAATTAAATATTGATTGCCAGAATCTGAATTAAGAAAATGGATAATCATTCCAAACCCATTCCCGACAGTAATCCACATTTTATTTAACAAAATGAGGGGTTTAAAAGAAATACAAGTTTGGCCGCACAATTGGTTTGGCAACCCTTTACCCAAAATGACCGAATTAGAAACAGTGCCCGAATTACAAATACTGACCCTTTGAAATTGAGACAGAAGAAGAGAATAAACACATACATGGTTCGACTTCCCATTCTAGACAGAGACGCGTAGGTAGTTTAGGGAAAACCTGGTTTGGTAGTAAACACAGTAATGCATACAACTAGACCTACCAATATTCATAGAATACATGCAGGTTTCATCTCTCCGATACTTTTGGATGATTTGAAAAACCTTTACCTTGCCTTTCATGACAGTAGAAGAGAAATTCCAAAACATACATACACACTCCTTGAGAAAACTCAGAGTTAACCAAGGCAAATCAAAAGTACCAAGATTATGGAAAATAGGGGTGGGAGGGCTATGGAAGCATGGTTCTATCTCGAGATCAACCACCTCTACTATTAGATGCAAACCAGAGAAAGAGAGGCAAACAAAATATGGCCAATTCTTTTTATTGCACACAGAGAAAATTGCAGAAACCCCTATAAAATCATCTTCTTTCATTGTCGGAATGATAAGTGGAAAACCAAATTGTGAAGCTAGAGTGACGAAAGCCATTACATACCAAGTATTCCTCCACCCGCATTGCTGAGTTCCTTCTCCCTGCCAACCTTCTGACGCAGCGTCCGTTTGAGTTCCTTCTCCTGTTTGAACCATAACCTTACAACAATAGCAACTTACCATATTAATTTTCCTTCCCCGCTGCCGACGTGCATTCCCATTCACTGACGTGCTTTGATGACTCAGGACGACTTGCTTCATGGTCATTAAATGATGTTCGTGGGGAGGATCACCACCTCGTTTCCATTATGCTAGTGAATGATGGCTGTCTGACATTCCCCAGAGAGTGGTGATGTCCAGCTCCCATCATCCCCTTCTTGGCACTTCGATCAAATTTAAAATAGCTGAATTGATTACATTGAAAACATCAACAATAAATGACTCTCCAATAAAATAAAGTAAAACTAAATTATCTATAATACTTTTACATTAACTAAAATTAACTAACATAATCACTAGTCAAAAAAAGTATTACGAATATTAACAACAATATTTATTAATTTAAAAACAAAAAAATATTTCGTAATAAATCACAATAAAAATCAAACAACAATATCTAACTAAATTATCTATAACAAATCATGAAATTAATATCTCAACACTTTTACACTAACTAAAATTATTTAACATGATTACTGGTAAAAAAAATTATTACTAATATTAACAACAATATTTATTAATTTAAAAACAAAAGAATATTTCAAAATAAATCAAACAAAATAAGTGTTGAGTTTTACCACAATTAACAATGGAATCCAAAGCTTAATTCTTTTTTCATGGCTTTCTCAAGCCTTAGACTAATCGTGTATAATAATTAAAACTAAACTTGTATTTATTTATAGTGGAAAATTATATACATTTTAATTAAAAAATATTTATTTAACAAATT
Organism: Pinus albicaulis; assembly: GCA_034641835.2. NCBI lineage: Eukaryota > Viridiplantae > Streptophyta > Pinopsida > Pinales > Pinaceae > Pinus > Pinus albicaulis. The sequence goes on from CM076584.1 coordinate 1,436,736,132, forward strand.
TTAATATAACAATTTTAGGGATTTAGAGAGTTATCAGCAGAGGAATTTAAAAACCACGCCGTTATTTCAAATTGGAAAATATAAATTAGTAAAAATGTTAATGTGTTTATTTTATAGTTAATTTGAAAAGTTGATGAAATCTTAATAATATATAATCTGATTAATTTGATAGACATTATTATTTAAATTATGAATCACAAAAATTTAAAATCTAAAATAATAAAATTATTTTTTTTATAATTTATTTAAAAAAATGCCAAACAACATGAAAATAACATATTAATAACTTCTTAGAAAAGTTAAGTTTAACTTTCGACCACCTATTCTGTATTCTGTAATCATAATCATAAACAGAATTACATTCAAAATACAGAACTGCATTTAATGGAATTTAAAGACCAGTCAAAATCAAGTACTTGATTGGAATATATTTGCATCCTTATTGTAATATTCTAAAATTTGATAAACAAAATTGAAATAAAATAAATGATTTTTCCCCTATCTTAGATATTTGATTAAATCAAGATAAATTCAGCATTGGATCTGTGCATCGTCAATAGTGATCTCACTAGGTGAACCTAAACGATCGTCAGCAACAGTATAATTAAATATTTGGCAATTATCAATTCCATGATACATATGACAAAGAAGAATATGGGGAATAGCATAATCTACATGGCCATTAAAGCACCCATAAAACACTTAGCTACCATGTGAAAAAGAGTTAAATGCAACACCTGATTATAAGAATCATAAATGGGAGTATCTATGTTATGAAATATTGTGGCCAATATATTGTAAAAGTGCCACTATTCGACTATATAAACATGCAAGTCAGAAATTGTTAGAACAATTCAGGAATCCTGACGAAGTGTAGATAAGCTTGTTTTTCATTACAATCTAAAGGTTCAATGAATAACATTTGAAGTCATAGGTAGCTTTTCTACAGAGCTGACTATGCAAGTTCTGTTGCAATAATTTTATAACTTCTATGTTTAATACATACTTCCAATTAATATAAACAAAAATTAAATAATCATATAAATAAATAATTAAAAATATATTAACATAATAATTAAAAAATAAAAATAAAAGTTGAGTAGTTAATTTTTAACTAACTAATATATTTGAGTATAAATGTTTGTTCATGTTAACCGTAATTCTAAAAGAAAAACTAATTAAAAATAAAGTAGAGTAATTAATTCTTAATAATAATAAAATATCAAAATATATACAATTTAAACAATGAAAGATTATTACTATAGATCTATGTTAATCACATATTTACTAAAAACTAAAATCGACTAATTGACATGTAAATTATTTTTCAAGTTTGAGATTTGATTCTCTAAGTTATTGGTAGATCCGTAGTTAAAATGAGCCTATATTAGTTATACATTCCATGAAGGCCGTTATATTATCTAAATAAAAAAGCAATGTAGTTTACAATAAGAAAGAAAAAAAATATATGCTATGCAATTTTAATTAATTGTTCATATGCCCTAATATCATGTAAAGTAATTAAAAGTAAAAGAAAATATGTGAGTAAGATTTTTAAACCTTATGCTTTTAAAAATATTTTAATAGGTGATATCAACTTTATATATATCTATATAAAAAAAATGTTAAAAGAAAATATTTTAAATTTGTATAGAATAAAATATCCAATATAAGTTATGAAAAAAATATTTTAATATGAATTAATATAAAATGACACATATTATATAATCTCTATAACATTAAAAAATGTCATTTAAATAATAAAAAATTAGACATTGATTTTTACACTCTAAAATAAATTTATCTTTAAAAATATACTTAAATATTTATCTCGCAATATTTGATACACATCATTTTTTACATTCTAAAATAAATTTAACTTTAAATACATACTTAAATATTTATCTTGGCAATTATCAAATTATGGAAATGTTGGATCTGTATTCTCCAACACTAAGACTTGCACTTTTATGTTCTCCTCTCACTACTTTAAATTAGTGGGAAAACGATACCTTTTTCCTTGA